>JAJOZX010000323.1:1165000-1387500 GCA_023014485.1 Bathynomus jamesi | reverse complement strand
ATATGACCAATTTCAAGGGCATTTTGAGGCCATATGCAGGGGTATAAAGACATTCTAAGGTCAATCAAGTCAATCGACGTCCCTGTGTGTGTATATATATATATATATATATATATATATATATATATGTTATTCATATCAATAGTAAAAAAAAAAAAACCAGATTATTTAAAGGGTAATAATATGGAAATGATAAGGTGATACCAAGTTATGTATTTAAAGAAAACTATTCTCAAATTGTAAGATATCCGGGAGATTAGGATAACGTTTCTGGAGCCGGGAGAACACACACGATTCGGGAGTCTTCCGGCGAATCCGAGAGGGTTGGCAAGCCTAGTTGCATACCTTTTTTACAAGTTTTTATTTTTCCACATAGTCTCCATCCTTTTCTACGGCTTTCCTCCACCTCGAAACAAGGGCCTTTATTCCTTGCTGGTAAATGTCCGCTGGGTTCCGCTGGAGCCACCTCTTAACCTTCTCAACAACCTTATCGTCACTCTGAAACTTTCTTCCACGAATAACATCCTTCATTGGCCCAAACAAATGAAAGTTTGAAGGTGCCAGATCCGGGCTGTATGATGGAGGCGGGGTAACACAGTCAAGCGCATTTTTGTGATGGCCTCTCTTGTTTGCAAACTGTTGTGTGGTCTTGCGTTATCGTGTAAAAGAAGGACGTCTTCCAGTTTTCTCTCCGGTCGAACTCGCTTTATACATATCTGGAGTCTCTGTGGGGTAGCAATATATGCCTCTGAGTTGATTGTTTGTCCTTTCTTCATAATGTCCACCAGAATCACCCCTTTCATGTCCCAGAAGATGGTGGCCATAACCTTTCCTGCAGAGGTTGCCATTTTGAACTTTTTCTTGCGTGGGGAGTCTGCGTGATACCACTCCATGGATTGGCGTTTTGTTTCAGGTTCAAAGTGGTGTACCCAAATCTCATCCCCAGTCACAATTCATGAAAGGAAGTCATCCCCTTCTGTCTCGTATCGAACCAACTACTCAGAAGCAATTTCTTTTCTTTTGGCTTCGTGATCTTCAGTCAGTTCGCGAGGAACAAACCGTGAACACACTTTTGAGTTGCTGAATTATCGTAGACACACTTCCTTCACTAATTCCTAGCTCCAGTGATAGCTCCTTGTATGTGACGTGCCGATTTGATCGAATGATGCTGTTAGCACGTTGCACAGTGTGAGATGTCACAGCCGATGCCGGGCGACCACTGCGTGGCTCATCATCGAGGCTGGCTCTCCCTCTCTCCGATGATCTTACACGTTTAGACCAGCGTCCAACTGTGCTTCGATCAACAACAGCATCTCGTTAAACGTTTAGTAGACGTTTGTGAATATTTCCAACTGTTTCCTTCTCTGTGGTTAAGAACTCGATAACAGCTCTCTGTTTACGACGTACATCACTGTCAGACGCCTTTTTCCAAACTGCGTTAACCATCGGTTTTATACAAGGGCGTTTAAAAGGGGTTTTATACAAGGAGGGGGGGTTCAAACTGGAAAAATCCGGTTATGTGAAGCGCAGAAAGTTCAAACTTACGGCCCAAAAGACATTTTAGCCGCATAACCTATCATTAGCTAAGAAAAAAAGGTGGGGCAAAATATATTCAGTGCCCCTAGTGTGATATATATATATATATATATATACAGGGTGGGCCGTAAGTTTCCATACATAGGAAAAATTAAACGTTTGTTTTTATGTTTCAGATACCCTAAGAATATGCGTTTGACGAAAGAGCAACGAATTGAAATCATACTGATGGCTGGGTCGGGAAGCAGTCGCATGGTTGCAATGAACTTTAACAGACAACATGGAACGAACATCATACACGACACTGTGGCAAAACTTATTAACAAGTTTCAGAAAACTGGAAATGTTGCAGATCAACCGCGAAGTGGTCCAAGACGTACAGCCACCGATGAAGACACAACAGCTACGATACTTACAGCGCTTACACGGAGTCCCAGAAAAAGTACACGACGGTTGTCTGCAGAAAGTGGTGTCAGCAGATCGAGTATCAGGCGCATTTTGAAAGCAAACAAATGGCATCCATACAAATTGCATATGGCACAGCATTTGAGTGAAGACGACCCGGATAGACGGATGGAATTCTGTGAATGGGCATTAACCAAAGTGGACGAGGATGCAAACTTTTCAACTAAGATCTTGTTTACTGATGAAGCAAATTTTTACGTCAATGGAGAGGTTAATCGGCAAAACATACGTTACTGGAGTAATGCTAACCCTAACTGGCTGAGTCCGACGAAGATGCAAGGTGCCGGTAAAGTGATGGTGTGGGCCGGGATATGGGGTGACAGAATTATTGGACCAATTTTTGTCAGTGGAAATCTTAATGCCGAAAGGTATCTTAACATGTTGCAAGAAGAGATTTTCCCATCCCTGCTAAACGAGGAAGGTAACTTCCCAGTTTACTTCCAGCAAGATGGAGCTCCACCTCATTATGGTCTTCACGTGCGTCGGTATTTGGATCAGCAGTTTCCGGATGCTTGGATTGGTCGGCGTGGTCCTGTGGAGTGGCCTCCAGATCCCCAGATCTCACCCCCTTGATTTCTATCTTTGGGGGCACTTGAAGGCCATGGTGTATCAGGAAAAGATACGAGACATAAATCATCTAAAGGAACGTATCACCAACGCCATTACAAGCATAACGTCAACTGTGCTAATGCGTGTTCATCAACAGTGGGGAACACGTATTGAAATGTGTTTTCAAAACAATGGCAACCATGTAGAGCATATTATATAAATAAAAATGGTTGTCCATAAAAAAATGTTTATTTTTCCTATGTATGGAAACTTACGGCCCACCCTGTATATATATATACACACACACACACACACACACGAGCATATTAGATTTTTAAAATCTAATCTAATATATGTATATTATTTCTAGAAGAATAATATAGAATATACTAACCTATTTATTATAACAAAAGGATGGTGTAAAATAAGTTTCAATTAATAATTCTCTGATAATTCTGATCTTGTTATCTTAAAGACGACACATGACACGTATATCACATTATACGTTGTAAATACATTAATTGCAAGAAATTGAATTACCAGCAGTTAATTACATTTTGAGCAATTCACTCCTAATTTCATTTCCTTCGTAAATGTAATCATTTGTACTTGTAATTTATGTACATTTTTAAAGGTAATTGTAATTGTAATTAATTGTAATTTAAAATTACGGTAATTACTTTTTAAATTAATTTCTTACGTGTTACTTACATTTCTGTACATTAAGTCGTCATAAATTTACATTTAAAAGTGGTAACAGCAAACCATTTACAGATCGATCCTAAAGTAAAATGTAACCTATCTCATATTTCAAACCTTTCATTGGGCTGTAAACAGTAATAGTGAAAAACAAAATCTGATCATTCGCAACGTAGAATGTACATCAAATGTACATCAAATGTACGTCATGTACTATTCAAAGGACTGTGGGTGCTTCTTCCCACGCCAGTTGATTTCACTTTTAGCTTCAAGATTTTAAATAGTAATTTTCACAACATTGCATATATATATATATATATATATATATATATATATATATATATATATATATATATATATATCCTTCAACCTTTCAAATGTTCCGTGCGATGATTTCTCATTTTACGAAGATCAAGCATGTTGACCCTCTTCTCGAGTTGGCCTGGTGAAGTAGAAAGTTGGTTTCTTCTGCTCTCCACTTCACATAGCCAGGTACGCCCGGCTCATCTGGAGTTGTTCTGAGTCAGGAGTCTAGTCTTTTTTTCAAGATATCACCGCGACAACACTCGTCGTGTTCCTTGGGAAGCTGGTTTAACGTCTTCTTACAACAAAAACTATTTTCCTTCAGCCTTTAATTTGGGAACACGACACGGTCTTCCTTTTCTACTTTTCATTATTGTTTGAGTGGTTATCGGATTCAAAGTAAGATTAAGGACGAGTTCCTCCATTATTTTCCAAGTGTAAATAATGATGTATCTCTCTCTTCTTCTTTCGAGTGAATATAAGTTTAAATGACATAACCTTTCCCAGTAATTTAGTTCTTTGCATCCACTGATCTTGGCTGTGAAGTTTTTCTGAATCCCTTCCAGTTGACTAATGTCTTTTTTTTTGCATGTGGATATTAAGACCGAGCAGTATTCCAACGTGGGTATGATCAGTGTTTTCAATAGAGGAATCATTATATTCCTATCCCTTCTTTTAAAGGTTCTCAGTATCTGCCCAGTTATTATTTTTGCTCCGTTTACTGCTATCTTATTTTGCGCTTCAAATTTCGCGTCATCAGTCATTACAACACCTAAATCTTTTGCTTTAGAATTTCTCTGAATTTCCTCTCCATTTGAAGTATAGTATTCCATGGATTTTAGGTCCTTCCTTCTTCTGTAGGTTAATAGTGGAAAATTCTCAGTGTTAAATTTCATATTGTTGCCTTCAGACCAATTGTAGATTCTGTTCATGTCTGGTTGTAGAGATCCTATATCTTCTGGGTTTCTTATTTTTCTACTAATTTTTGTGACATCGGCAAAGGATGTTACTCTGCTGTCACTGGGAACTTCATCATCTATATCAGTTACCATGATTATGAAGCGTAGTGGAGCTAATACTCTTCCTTGTGCACTGAGCTAAGGACCTCTGGCTCTGACTCTGATATCCTTTGAAGTGTAACGACTTGCTGCCGCTCACAAAGGAAATTATATACCTATTTCCCTACTTTTCCTGTTATCCCCATATACTTGAGTTTATGTGCTATGATTCCATGGTCATACTTGTCGAACGCCTTGACAAAGTCTGTGTATATTACATCATAGTTTTCATTACTTTCAAGTGCATCAATAATGTTGTAGTGTTCCATTAGTTGTGATAGGCATGATCTTCCTGACCGGAATCCATGTTGGTTATCATTTAATTTTTTTCTACGTTTCCAAAAGTGCCCCTTGGTGGTGTAGTGGTTAGCGTCGCTGACTACGAATCCATCGGCCACGGGATCGAGACCCGGTGATGGCAGCCGGCGCGCAACAAAACCCAGCTGTTCATTCTTCCACACAATAAAGAAAATGGTTGGTAGATAAATGGGTACCCTGGGTGGCCTAGTGGTTAAAACGCTGTGCTGCTGGTGGGGCGTGGTTCGGATTCCACGTTAAACTGTAGGTCTATGGTGGAGTGAAAAGCTTGACCTTCGTCAGAATGAACAATTCGGGCGGAAGCAAACCAAAGGTTATATATGCCAGGGTTGCTTTGTTAGAAAGACGCTCGGCTGCTGCTGACGGCAGGTCGTTAGATCGAGTTCGAAAGAGGACTGTAATTTCTGATTTTTCTGATTTCCTTGGTAGGTTTTGCGTCGTGGTTCGGACTCCACGTTAAGCTATAGCTCTAAGGTGGGGTCGAAAAGTTCTACCTTCGTCAGAATGAACATTTCGGGTGGACACTAAAATATATACAAAAGATATTGTTCCGTTCAAACAAACTTAAATAATCTTGTATCAAAAAGATGACCAATCATCTAAAATAAGGATTCCCAACCTTTTTAGCTCGACGTACCACTTTCGATGTACCACTTTTTGTCACCATTCTTTCTTAAGACATTAAGGTAACTAAAACCGTAGAAAGGTGTGGTGTTCGATCTTGAATTTTTATTCTTATCTAAAAAGTCATATTAATTCCATTGGTTTTTATCGTCATTTGTACTGAATCGAGATCTCAATTTCGACCTTGCACGTTATCGTTAAATAACTTGGAATCACTCTGGACGGCAAATTGGATAGCATGAAAAGCCGCAGTCGGAAAAGTTATTTATCTACAACTAATATTACTTTTGAAAACATTATCATCAAAGTAATTTTCAGTTAAGAAGCTACATATTTATAATTCGCTTGTGTACCACCTAAAACAGGTGTCCTAAACAGATTTAGGGTACTAGCCTAAACTAATGACATTAGTATAGGCCTAGTTAATTTTGAAGATTCTTTGTGTTTCTCTGTACGACTGGGTTCTATAAATAACTCGAGTGAAGGTGAAATGCATTGTTCGAACACCGCCGTTCATGCAGTCAAATTAGTTAAGGATAAGATGCTCAACACAGCTGTCACAGAAGTTGGGAATAAGAGTTTAGCCTGCGTAAGTCTTCACATTTTTAATCCTCTTAAAAATTCAAAATATGGGTGGATTGATAAAAAAAGGCTAAAGTTTAAATTTAAACGTTCAAACGTCTCTCTAAGTTTAACCTACAAAAAACCACTAACATTTAATGGTTGTATGCTCTATTAAAAGTCTAATAAGCAAATAATTTTTTTAAAAATAAAACAAAAAATTATCGACTGTTGTTAACCTTAGCCGTTATTACAATCTTACAGGTATTTATTTTTTAGTTTGACATCGGCAAACTGGTCTATCCTTTGTTCAAGTAACCCACACGTGACCTTGTTTTCACCTGTTTTTCTGCCCTCTCATTTGGATACATTTTTGCAACAGGCGAAAAACTCTGTATGAAAAATATCTTACATTTCTGTAAGAGTTTCTTGTAATTTAAATAGCGATGGATAAAATATAAAGATGATCACACCATATTTTAATTATAAATTGCTTTTTAAGTTACAAATTTCAACCTTTATATTCTTTATATATGGGTGAGAGTAAATTTGAGACAAAGCACTCATTGCGTGACATGATAGGATGTAGAAGAAAGAGTAAGGTGGAAGATTTTCCGACTTAACCGCGAGTCTGGGTAATTTGTTATTATATACAGGATATGGGTCTTATACTTACTTACTTACTTATGTTTACTTATGTAGATTCTGGACGCAGGTCATTAGACCTTTATATCCAAATCACTGTCAGATTCTTCCTCTGGTCTTGGCAGGGTGGTGGCAGTGTCTTCCACTGTTCCGAATGAAGCTTCATATACAAACTTCATCCCCCAGCCTGCCCATTACTTATCCAGACGTTTCTCAAAAGACCACAGACTGGGAGCATTCACCACCCGAGCAGGCAGACTATTCCAGGAGTCTACTGTTCTTAGGGAAAGACTATTTTGCCTCAGTTTCCTATTAAATCTGGTTTTATAAAGCTTGAAATTATGGCCTCTCATTGTGCCTTCATCCATTTGTAATGCGAGTGAGACTTCCTGATCATAAATACGGTGGGTCAACTTGTACAATTCGATCATACGTATCTCCTCTAGCAGGTCTAAATTTTAGTGAAAGCAAGTCAAGCTTCTTTAGTCTTTCTTCATAGCTACAAAGTTTCATTCCGGGAAGCATCTTTGTTGCACGTCTTTGTACATTTTCTATCGCAGTTATATCTTTCTTTCTCCATGGACTTCATACTGCCGGAGCGTATTCCAAATGTGGTCTTTACCATTGCCTTAAACAGCCACTTAAACATGTGTAAGTCCAAGAAGCGAAATGATCTTCATATTAGCCTTGTTTATTTTCTCGTGTATGTGCCTCTCAAATCGTAGTCGGTCATCAATCACCAACCCAAGATCTTTTCCCTTCGGCACAACTTCCAATATACAGTCTTGTCTTTCTATCTCTTCTCTATTCCTCATTTTATATGGTCTATTCTCACTCTAGTTTGTTGCAGTGCTAATAGTCACTGACTTGCATTTTTCTGGGTGAAACTTCAGCAACCATTTGTTTGACCAGTTTTGGTATGAAGTCCAGAACAACGATTATTCATAACAAGATCCAAAACTCCGCCCACTTTTGCGTTAACTGTTTTCTCTTTTGCCACAAAAAAAGTCATCAACTCAAATTCTGTTTTAATACTGACTATTATATAATTTAATATTTAATCAAATATAAGATAAATTAATAGAATAAGCATATAGACTACTATTTTTTTTAAGACGAATGTGATACTACCCAGATTTTGTTGACAGACTTCCAAATCATGCGAAAATCTGCCTTTGTGCAAAGTTTAGTTCTCACTCCATCCGCTAGGTGGTGAGTACCAATTATTCATTTGGCGGGGGATAATGCGATAAACAATGACAAATTGGGTCGGTTTTTTGTCTTGTTTCATATATAATCTTTGCTTTTACTTCAACACATTATGAAAGAGTTAAATAACCCAGAAAACTATAATTATTATTATGTAATGATAATTACTGTAATTCCAAATGCATTGAAAATAAAACTTAAGAAGGGCGGGCATCTTTCTTTTCTCTACTTGCAGTGACGTCATATCACACGTTTGGATTAGTTGAGTCATTCCCTCAACTATCGCCCTCACCATTGCACAGGAATTTAGCCCTAATGTAGAAGGAAACGGAGATCATTTTACAGGAGACAGAAACTTGTTAGTGTAATGCTGTGCTCCACGCCTTTCTCACATTAAATTTTCATGCTCTTTGGTGAAATCGAAAAAAGGCTGGTCGGTCAATAAGTTTAGAGCTTCACATCCATAGTTAACGAGTCAACATTAGTGAAGCTGCATTTAAAATATGTGACTTGTGAACATAAAGTAAATATTAGGCTTTCGATGACTAAATATTTTCTTAAAAGAATGAAATTATTATTATTATTATTATTATATATGAGGTGATGATGATGATGTTGTTGTTTGTCTGTTTGTTCTACGTTCGTTTATACACAACTAAACAGCTCGGGTAATCTGCACCAAATATAGTATGCACATTAAGGAAGAATCAGGGAAGGTTTTAGTAACACACCCGCCCCTTCCAGTGCCCTACCTCCAAGGGTGAGTTTCAGGGGGCTTTTGCTGTGCAAGACGCACCGGGCATTCTAATATATATATATATATATATATATATATATATTATTTCACGAAAGTAACACGTGAATAATATTTATGATAAAAATAACCACGAAGGAAAAAGGAAACACAGAATGGTGCTCAAGCGCTTTCGTCAGTGTTCCTGAGGGTGTCATTAGACGAAAGTGCTTGAGCACCATTCTGTGTAGGGCATGGTTGTGATTAATCAGTTAATAAGTTAATCATTGTTTCGAATTTAATCATTAATTAATCAAAAAATATTTTTAGAAAATGATGGGAAATGATTAATTTTCCTCTTAATTTCAGCAGCATTTTACCTCAAATTTTGTAGTGTATCATTTGAATTTGGCACCTTTTTGCGTGTATAAACTGTCTAATCCGCCCATGCCTGATTTCTTGAACTAAAGCAAACTAAATGTTTGAGCAAAATGTTTTCTTCGGTCTTATCTCACGCAACAGAAACAGTAAAGCTCTTTCTTACTCTTTTCAGAAGTATTTAATTTTTGTAGTATATAATCTTGGTTTTGCTTCCGCTCGAATTGTTCACAAATTATTCTGACGAAGGTCGAGCTTGTTGCGTCACCTTGGACCTACAGCTTAACGTGGAATCCGAACCACGACCCACCACGGGTGGTCAGAAATTACGAAGTCCTTCCGCGAACTAGATCTCACTCTCCCGATCTTATCCACTAGGTCATCCAAGGTACGCATTTATCTACCAACCTATTTTTTCTGGAAGGATAAACAACTGGGTAAGTTGCGCGCCGCCTGCTTTTGCCGGGAATCGAACCCGGAGCCGGTAGAGTCGTAGACAGCAATGCTAAAACCACTATACCACCGAGGCATATATATATATATATTGGCCAATGTCGTAACACTGCTTCCCGGAGATCAGCGAAGTTAAGCGACATTGGGTCTGGGTAGTAGTTGGATGGGAGACCGTCCTCCGCGCCCAGATTATGTAGCGACCCGTGGTTCGGATCCCACGTAAAGCTGTAGGTCCCCTCCGTCATATGACCTTAGATGTGGCGAAGGAGGTTAAACAACTCCCAACTAAAAAAAAAAATATATATATATATATATATATATGATGAATAAAACCACGAAGGAAAGGAAACACAGAGTGGTGCTCAAGCGCTTTCGTCTAATGACATCCTCAGGAACACTGAAGTAAATAAAGAGTTCAAGACTATATATACACCGTAGGTTACAAAAAAATATATATATATCTAGTAAATATAGAAATAAAAATTGTGGGAGGAGCATACAAATTTCTTGTCCACTTCATCTTCTCTTCCCTACCTTTACGGTCTTATTAAAACCCACAAACCTGACAACCCTATGCGTCCTATTATTAGCTCGGTGGGCTCTATTACCTATAAACTCTCTAAATGGCTTGTCAAAGTCTTGTCCCCCATTTTCGGAACTATCTCTGATTCACATGTAAAAAATTCCATGGATCTTACTGAAAAATTGAATAATGCACGTATTGAAACCAACGATAGATTGATCAGTTTTGACGTTTGTTTATTGTTTACAAAAGTGCCGATTGACGATATGCTTGACTTTCTCTCCCGAGAATTACATAAGTACGACCTGCCACGACCTGCACACATCGTTTTGGAACTTATTAAGCTTTGCATCAAAGACTGTAAATTCACTTTCAATAGCGAGTATTATCAACAGGTTTTTGGGATGGCCATGGGCAGCCCCTTGTCGCCCCTCCTCTCCAATATTTATATGGAGTTTTTCGAAATCTTACATTCCGAGAATCCTGGGCGTTGGCATCCCATGGTTGCGGTACGTCGACGATATTTTGTGTATCTGGCCCATGAAGCGTGACCTGGATGACTTCCTCCTTCAGTTAAATGATCAAGTCCCCTCCATTAAGTTTACTTTAGAAGTGGAACAAGACAACTCAATCCCGTTTTTGGATGTGCGTGCACACAGGGAAAGCCCAGGTTTTAGGTTTATATCTATCGGAAAAAACAAACAATTTGTCCTACGTACATTTTTACTCTGGACATGACACCCACATTAAGCAGGCCATATTTTCTTCAATGTTTCTCCGCGCTCTTAGGATCGTCAGTCCGAAATACATCGATGCCGAATTGGAAAAAAATCAACGGTATTGGAAGTGATCTGTGTTACCCACCTGCGTTTATGGAATCTTGTCTTAACAAGGCAAAACGAACCTTCTATCGTGTGAATAATAACAATCGCACTTTGTCAAAGAATATTTTAGTACTTCCATTTTTCCCTGACTTTTTAGGCATTGTTAATGTACTTAAACTTTTGGATATTAATGTAGCATTTTCATATAACAATATTGTGAAAAATATCATAGTAAAAAATAGCCCTACCAATAATTCAGGCATTATCTATAAAATTGGTTGTAAACAATGTGATTCCTTTTACATAGGTCAGACAGGAAAGGATTTGCACACACGTATAAAACAGCATCAATATTCCGTTAGAACGGGAGAGTCGTCCAGTGCCCTTTTTGTCCATTTGTCAGAGTTATCCCACTGTATTGATTGGGATAATGCTTCAATTTTGTTTCACTGAAGCAACATTGTTAATAGAAATATTCTTGAGTCTGCTATTATTCAACTTACAAATAACTTTAACATGAGCAAAGGTCTTTTTCAACTCGATCCCGTTGTTTTGAATTTTTATTTTTCAATTTATTTTTATTTTTTATTTTATATATTTTTTTTTTTTTTTTGTGACCTATATATCATTCAGGCATTATCTATAAAATTGGTTGTAAACAATCCATTTGATCTTGTGTTGAATTCGGGCAAAGTGCTAAAATTGGTAGTTTTCCTTACAAATTTGTATGCTCCTCCCACAATTTTTATTTCTATATTTACTATATATATATATATATATATATATATATATTTTGTAACCTATATATAGTCTTGAACTCTCTATTTACTTCACTGTTCCTGAGGATGTCATTAGACGAAAGCGCTTGAGCACCACTGTGTTTCCTTTCCTTCGTGGTTTTATTCATCATAAATATTTTTCACGTGTTACTTTCGTGAAATAATTTATATATATATATATAATATATATTCTTTCCAGTTGTGCCCTATATTTTACAACGGTATATAATAACAATTAAAAAAATATTTCTCAAAATTAAGAGTCGTAATAATGTTCATATTTTTTAAACTTGTTGAAACTTGATGTGACACATCAGTTTTCTTCGACTTCAAAGGTAGAACTAATTTATTTCCGCTTCGTTTATCAGAATTAATGATTTTAAGTTTAATGAAATACTCGCTTATGTTTCCATATATAAATTGAAACGATCTCATTTTAATGATGTTGTTAAAATTCTAATGCCTTTGATATATATATATATATATATATATATATACTATATAATGTCAAATTATTCACAAATGTTTTTTCTCTCTTTTTGAAGGATCTGATTGAGGAAACTTCTCAGAATGACGTCATGCTTGCTCTGCGCTTGAGAAATGCACTGTCGTTCAGGTAAAAAAAAAAACAAGAAATCCTACTCGCCATTCGGTTCCTGCTCTCTTTAGGATGACGTTAAATATATAGCGTATGAAGTACACGAAAACAAACTTTGGCTGTTTTTCACTATGTAGTAAAAACCTTAAAAATAAAAGTATAGTTGCTGCTTCAATGATTTTTGACATGGAATGAAAAAAGTGTTTTGTTTTGAAAGTTTAAACAGAGATAATTAAGTTATACCGAGCCTACTCGCGTACTTGTCAGAAATCCATTAGGAACGCATCAGACAAGAATTTTTAGCCCTATCTTGATATATATATATATATATATATATATATATATATATATATATATGTGTGTGTGTGTGTGGAATATCATACAAAACCGCACGATTTTCATGCTAAAAAAAATTTGCATACACTCGAGGGTGAACCCACAACCTCTACTAAAAGGTGAGGACGATAGCCACGACAGGACGACGAGGGAGTTGCTTATACAACCTGTCATACATTTAAATAACCGAAGAACCGCATAACGCTTTCGTGTCCAGAGGCGTTTACGTGTTAACCCTCCCGCACTCGAGGTAATGACTAGCATTTAATTCAAACTATCTGGTGCAACGCTGGGGTGCCATAAATGGAATATGATGCATAAATCCGCAAGAATTTTTATGATACATATACAGGGTGGCGCAAAAGTCGCGCACCGAAGGAATTTTCAATGTTGACTATAATATATTATTTTTTTATTTTAGGTAAGGGAACAATAGGCGAGAGGGTGAGCTTGGTTTTAATGTATGGCATACCAGGTACTACAAATCAATGAATCGGTACATAATCGGTACGATAACTCACTTCCATATTAGCCACTGCGTTTTTCTTCCTGCAACCCCCCCAAAAAAGGTCCCAAAACAAGACATCAATTTGAACATTTGTTTTAGTTCTAAATCTAATGTATTACCTTTGTAAATTTAATTTTAAATAAATTTTCCGATGAAACCGGACTTATGGGACACCCTGTATATAAAAGTATCGTACCAACCATGAAAATACTGCATTTCAATGAAAAATAGCGATAAATATTTATGACTTTATAACAGTTTTAGGGTCTTTGCCTTCAATAAATCAGTCTTTAATAAACCCCCACAAATCCTTCATTGTTCATTAAGTGAAGTGACAAATGTTGTTTCGTGCGATTCTTTTCGTTATTCATTAATTTGAAAAGCTTCATTTTGAATTTACGAATGAAATGATAAACTGAAATATGCATTTTATATTATTCAACATCTCGCATCAAACTTTAATTCCGATTTTGAAGCCATTTCTAAAAAAAATTTAGCGAATATAAATTTTTATTTTGGGTTTAATGTATGAATAGATGATAGGAAATTAATGCATTCTTAGTGCAATAACCGCACTTACGTAAGATGAAAAGGAAAAAGGCAGTTAAGTGAGAACTAGGATCTTACTCGGGATCGAAACCCCCGACATCACGTGGTTCTTGAGTCAGCGACCCGACCGATCACACCCCAAAACGCTGAATTATACTATTACCCATATATATATTATATATATATGCGCCTCGGTGGTGTAGTGGTTAGCATCGCTGACTAGAATCCACTGGCCCCAGGTTCGATGGCAGGTGGCCTGTTCATCTTTCTAAACCCCTAAAAGTTTTTTCAAAATCGCGTTTTTCGCGTCTTGTCTTGACCTGCGTAATAAAAAATAATTATGTTAGATTAGTTGTTGCATTACGCGAATAACAAGGCAATGGCCTTGTTATTCGCGTACCGCCTTGTCAGACACCGCGTTGTTAGCATATCTTGCTACCCGCATTTACTCACATTACTAACTACATTTATACATCTTATCGTCTCGTGGTTCGGTTAACGAAGTTAATCATGTGTGTGTGTGTATATATATATATATATATATATATATATATATATATATACTTGGAATAGCATGCATGAATATACATGCTCTTTTATGATGAAAAAGTCGCCCCACCAGAGTTCGAGTTTTAGCATGAAAAAACATGCGTGTTCATATGCATGATTTTCCCCAGCGTTGTACCAAATAGTTTGAATGAAATGCTGGTCATTACCTCGAGTGCGGGAGGGTTAACACGTGAAATACCTCTGGACGCGAAAGCCTAATGCGTTTCCTCGGTTGTTTAAATGCATGATAGATTGTGTTAACTCCTATCCTGTCGTAGTGTTGTGAGTACCGCCCTCACCTTCTATTCAAGAGGTTGTGGGTTTAAATATATGAGAGGTTGTGTAGTTTTTATTCCGTCAAACTGTGGTGGCTAGCGCCCTCACCCTCTACTCGAAAGGTGTTTGGATTCGAACCCTGGTGAGGGAAGTTATATTTTGGGGCCTCTTTGCGAGTGACCCGTTACCCACGTCGGGCTAACATTATGAAAAGGAAAAAAACTATAGTATTTGTCACATACCATTACTTATTCGGACTGTAGTGGATTTAATTTTCCCAGAAGAGTTCCTTGTTCCATGCATGGTCTGTGTGTAACATAAAAGATCTGAGAGGACCATTCTGAGTTCAATCCCATATACATTAAGTTCTTTGTTTGCGAACAAAATTATCATAACAATTTTACGTAAATCCTATTAAAACTCGACTTAGGTGCTATTAAACAGGTGAAACTCATTTGGGTACAATGAAAACCTTTCAACAAAGCTCTTCAACAATTTACAATATAAAACTAATTATTATGAGCAGCTCGACGCTATATTGTTAATTAAATTCGAATTACATTTTCACGTCTTCTGAAAGAGTTTCCTAAAAGCGTTAATTTGTCCTTGAATGACGCCTCAATTAGTAATGTCTTAATGGTTAGCAGCGGCTTGATTTTAATGAATTTGGTTGGTTGTAGTTTGTCTTTTGGGATTCATAAAGTATTCCTTAGGCCGGTTGGTTGTGTTTTTATCATTTTTTTTATTAAGATTTGTTAATGGTAGAGAATGGACCCTGAGTCTTGACATCATCATCACAAATATATTATTTCTATTAATGGTCTTACTTCACTGTTGCTCATACCATGTCCGTGGAGGAATGGGTATGGTGCAAATGACCATTTTATTATTATTATTATCATTATTATTATTATTAGTATTATTATTATTAATTCCATGTTTTAGCCTTCGTAACAACAGCTAGATTGGTCATTTGACAGCGGGGATCTACAGCTTAACGTGGGCTTCAAACCACTGGTCTTTACGTCATCTGAACCAAGAGAATGATTTCCCATCTAACTATTGAACAAAACCAACGTCGCTTAACGTTGCTGATCTCACGGGAAGTGGCGTTGTGGTGTGGGGTGTACGTATAAACAGCTTCGGAAAAAAGTTAGCCTAAAAGCAAAATTTCTGACGGTCATAAAAAATTACTAATGATTAATGTTTACAAATTTCATTTACTGTCACGAAAAGGAATTAAATAAGCCAAAGAAAAAATATTACCAGTGAGTAATTTTTTATGTTTTTTACAAATTTTAGGTTCCTAGGCGAACTTATTTCCAAAACTGTACATATCTTAATTATTTTACCATTACCCAATCAAACTACCATTAAGAAGCTAGCGCCAATAGCTCGGTAGGGGTTACACCGTTTCCCAATAAATGAAATTAATTCACTAAGATCGGGGGTTCGAACCCAGAAGATGCTGGTAATAATAATAATAATAATACAGGAGTTAGACAATGGTTGGCATTAGTTGGCCTAAGCGCTGTGCCAGTGTTTGCCCCTCTCTCCCGACCTTTCACTGATTATATTTAATTTTTATTTCAGAAATCGCCGTTCTGTTTAATCGAAGGAAGAAAAATGTTCAAAAATTCAGAGAAACCATTTTAAATGTTTGAAAATAAAAATGAGAATAAAATATTTCTTAAATTAATTAAATATGAAGTCGCGAAAATATAATGACAAAATAACTTGATTTAATCCGTAAACCATGAAACCATGTTATAATGAATGTGAAACCATGTTATAATGAATGCGAGATATAAAACTATAAAAGTGTACAATATACCAGTTTGATTCAGTTAACTGGCGAGAGAATTATAATATATATATATATATATATATATATATATATATATATATATATATATATACTGTAATAAATTATTCTGTAAATGTATTTTCCTTTTCATCCTTTGATTAAGCATTCTGAAAGAAGATTTGGTTTTATAAAGTACTAGTACAGTTCCCGTCGCTTCGCTGACGGTTAGACAGGCTAAACTACAGAAAAGAACGCAGCCGTAAAAATTTTGAGCTTCACATTGTGTCAACATTTCTAAATCTGGTATCTCCCAAAACCTCCTCACCCCCATTCATGCAACTTGGGGATGGAAGGCCAAATTATGCTTTTTTTTAAAAAAGCATTAGGACAAATTCTTTCTCCGTTTCATTGCAACTCGAGGAAAAAGCAAGATTTGAAAATAAGTGGTGAAGAGGGTGTGCACTGACAGAAAGAAGTTTGGAAAGAATAACGTGCAGCTCCTTTTTGGAGGAGCTGCACGATCGAATCGATCCTGGAAGTCTGCACGAATATTTTCAATGGTTTGGCCATTACGTAGTCGCTCATGGACCCAGGTACTAGCCAATACGTGTTGTTCAATCGTATAATTGCTGTTATCACACGTTTCAAATAGGTCTGAAAGAAAAACGTTTGTATTTTACTAGGGTGACAAGACATTGTGGACACCCTGTACTATACATCTCATTTATCCCTTTAAAAAAACAGACGTACGAACGTACAACCTATTCTTATTTGCCTTTGCTCGGGGCCTAAGCCAATCATAAATGGTTTTCGTTTCTGTACAAAGTAAAGTATAGCCTGTGGCTCACACTAGAGTGGAAATATTTCAGTGTAAAGCCGGGTACACACATGCCAGTCAGCTTGGCCGAGCCACAGCATGCCAGTACTCGTACGAGTGAATTTGTGGGCTTTCTTTGTTCACATTTTGCTAGTAGCCTAGTCAGAGCTGGGCAGTATTTAAATACGTATTTAAATACATTTGTGTATTTAGAACTGTATTTATAAATACATTGTTTTTCATGTATTTAAATATAGTATTTAAATACTTTAATGAGTACTTAAATACAATGTATTTAAATACTCAAAATATAAAAATGTAAATACTTTTACTGGTTTAATACACGTTCTGTACTAGCACAGTACGACGCGTCGACAGTGTAGTACAGCATGGTTCATGTTTCAACGTGTCAGTTCAATCAGTTGTGTGCCACTCTTAGTCGAAAGCGGTTGATTTCTTTATCGTGTGCGTGTCATGGCTTCAACAAGCAAATCCGGTGAATCAAACAGTGATATATCTGCAGATAACAATTTAGTGCACCCTCTGTTTGATGGAAAATACTTTAAAATTAAATCTAAAGACGGTAATAAGGTAAAGTGCACCTGCTTGCTGTGTAAACACGAAGTCTCTGCTGCAAGCAATGCTACAACGAATCTGTACACTCATCTGAAGGTAAGTGTTTTTTTAGACATCAAAAAATATCTTGAAATTGACGAATAATCGTACAAAACGGCTCTGCCTTAAGTGGGCCTGTGTAACTAACTCGTTGCAATCAATCCAATTTGCGATGGAAAATTCATTGATGAAAAAGCTTTTAAAATCGTCTGATCTATCGAGTGGTGTATTTATTTCGAAATTCACCGTGTCCCCTAAAGTAGAAATTTATCAAAAGATGAATTAGTGAATGCATATGTTAAAATTTGTATGTATTTAAAATGTATTTACAAATGTATTTAAATACAATTGATGTATTTAGTATCTAAATACATTCGTAAAATGTATTTAGTATTTAGTATTTAAATACATTTCTCCCATGTATTTAGTATTTAGTATTTAAATACATTCAGTGTATTTATTGCCCAGCTCTGAGCCTAGTGCTGGCTAGCTCATTAGTGCTCTTGAGGGTTTGTGGCTTTAAAGATGGGTGTTACGAAGCGAGCGAAACGTAAGGTATTATTTAACGCAGCAATAGTAATAAAAGACGTTTTAAGAACTGAATTAATGAAGGTCCTCAGGAATAGACGTAAGAAGAAGAGGCTTTGGGTGCGAAACTGGATTAGTAGACGTGATACACAGGGAGCTTCAAATGTGTTATTAAAAGAACTTGTAAGTTAGGATGTTAAAAGTTTCTACAACCATTTGCGAATGAATAAGGAAACGTTCGATGATCTGCTTTCAAAACTTTATGATCGCGTTCAGATACGCATATGAGGAACGCCATACCCGTAGAAGTCAAATTACAAGTCACATTGCGGTACTTAGCCACCGGGAACTCTTTTAGCTCACTGGAGTACTTATACCGAGTACCAAAATCAACGATATCTTCTAGTGATGTAGCGGATGTCATTTTTTTCACATCCGCGGATGAGGATGTTTGATTTCAACATCCGCGGATGCGGATGTCTACATTTTCGTTATTTTTTAGGATATATTCGAGATTTGTTGTGTTTAACGTATATAATAAGTTATATAGAGAGAGCTGTAGCTATAATGTAGTATAATTGATTAATTGTACAATAATTGCTGTACTTTTCCCTGAACATATAAAATAATATCAAGCATCTAACTAATATAGAAATCAATTAGTGAATTCGTCTGCAAATAAATTCGTTATATTTTGTTGAGTTTCAGCCACAATTAGAAACCATAATTGTGTTACCCGACCTCTTTCCCCAACCTCCACCCTTATAGAAAGAGATCTTTAATTAGCTTGATAACTATTTATATTAAGTTTAAAGTTTTATTAGGCATATTTATAAATGAGTAATTAAAATAAAGTAAACTAAGATGTTCATCGTTTAATATTCAAACTTAATTATAGGAAGGTTATGCTTAAGGAACATTAATTTTTCTGCCTTTTCTGCTGCCAGTCTGTTTCTCTTTTCATCATATATTAATCCAGCACTGCTAAATAATCTCTCGCTTGGTACGCTTGTTGGAGGACGTGCTAAA
This sequence comes from Bathynomus jamesi, assembly GCA_023014485.1. Lineage (NCBI taxonomy): Eukaryota > Metazoa > Arthropoda > Malacostraca > Isopoda > Cirolanidae > Bathynomus > Bathynomus jamesi. The sequence continues at coordinate 1,368,231 of JAJOZX010000323.1, read as the reverse complement.
TGTTTCCTTGCAAGTTTACTCAAGTATGGATAGATATTCTGCGTATTTTTCCACCAACTAATAGGATTGTCACATGCAGCCAGGCGTTTTTCTTGGTGATAGCTCTCGATCATTTTTACTACATCTTTTGACATCGTGTAGGTCTCGTCATCGCTGCTTGACTCAAGAAACTGAGAGAGAGATTCTGTGATAGATTTGCTTGTTGAAGGTGTTGGTTCTGTCACTGAAACTTTTATTCTTTTGGTGGGTGGCGAAGCGACAGATTCAAGAGATTGAAGCTCTTCAACTGCTTTGCCAAGTGATGATTTAACTCGTTCTAATGTACTAGGTGAAAATAACTTAGCTTTGTAACGTGGATCTAAGTAGGTTGCAAGAGAGTAACTTCATACAAGAACAGCCTCTCGTCTTGTCGCTTGCATCACTTTTGCGCACAATGAACTAGTTCTATTATTATGGTAGAATTTGATAATTTCCGCTTATTAATGACGTTTTATCTCAACGGTCCACATCCGCACGACATCCGCAGTCCAAAGTGCGGATGCGGATGCGAGAAAATGTGCGGATGTTCCGCGGATGCGGATGTGACCTACATCACTAATATCTTCATTCATACCTGAGGTTTGCGACACTATATCAGATTCACTGAAGAAATTCATTATGGTAAGCAATTGTGACATATGTAAGCACACACAGTCAATGTAATGTAAACGAATAATGTGATTCAAATTTATTATTTCCAAAACAACTACAATGAACGGTAAAAAAAAAAAAATTAATTGTATAATGGGCACATAGGCCTACCACATCTTTGATTCGCTGTTGACGTCCTGCAATTAAATAAAAACATCACTTAAATAAAATAACATAACGTTGCATAACATTACATATAGAATACCTCTCTCTCTCTCTCTCTCTCTCTCTCTCTATATATATATACACAGGAGGTCCTCGTTATCAGAGCATAATGGGGACCAATAAATCACCACTTTATGTGAATCACATAAAACGGGGGGGTACTTACGTATTAACGGGGGGCCGCCACATATTGATGATTGGTTAGGTTAAGTTGTAATATTTTCGTTAGTTGAAAATTTCTGATACATCATATTTTTTAAATAGCAATATTTTTTAACATTTTTTTAGACAATTTTCTGAAAAAAATTAATTTTTTAGGCTTATTCATGATGAAAATTTGGGATCTGTTTCTAATGTGCAAACATGTATTAATCATTGTAAATATTTGAAATATAAATCATTGTAAATATTTTAAAAAATAATGCTATTTAAAAAAAATGATGTATTAGAAATTTTCAACTAACGAAAATATTACAACTTAACCTAACCAATCGTCAATATGTGGTGGCCCCCCGTTAATACATAAGTACCAAACGGGACCTAAAACCCATAAGAAATAATGAGAATAAAGTTTAATTGGGACCTTAACACAATAAATGTTTCCACTCGTCCACTGACTCGCATAAAAAGTTGAACACTGTCCGAGTAGACTTGCCTTGCCAATGGATTAACTAGCGCCAGTACTCGCCAAATATGCTCACACATGCCAGTATCGGGCGAGTACTCGGCCGAGCTGACTGCCATGTGTGTACCCGACTTAAGAGTGATTGGTGTTAATCTGTGTTACATTTCATTCGTCGCCCGATTGAACACTCGTACTGATCCTGTTCGGAGCTGAACGTAAGTATTTTGTGACAATATCTGTTATGGACGAAACTTTTTTTTGTCACTTTTTCAAAAAAAAAATACAAATTGAGGTTCCTGTGATTGGTGTAGCCTATAACAGGCCTTCAACAGCCTCCACCGAAAACATTTCATGTTAGGCTACTATTTTAAGTTAAAATCACGTTTAAGGTTGATCATAGTGTCTCAAAATCGAATAAGAATTTGTTTGTACTGAAAAAGCTCTTTTTAGGCTAAAAAGATTAGCAAAACAAGAATTTTGGAGCTATTGAAGAATAGGGACCCCAGCCTTCTGTAGTTAGGCTTATAAGGCTAACTAACGAAAATATCACGACCTGACCTAACCACTCGTTAGGTTAACTGTACGCCCTTGACGATTGGTTAGGTTAGGTCATGATATTTTCGTTAGTTAGCCTTATAAAGCTAACTAAAGAAGGCTGGGGTCCCTATTCTTCAATAGCTCCAGAATTTTTTTCCCATTGTATGACAGGTGCGTCCAACGATCTTTGTAACTTATGACAACACAATTTAAATTAGAATCGTCAAACTAGTTTTTGTATCACGAGTTAATTTTTATTCTTGTCTGTAGAATATTTTGTACTGCAGTTCAAAATATTCAGCATACTCAAGGCCGTAGCCAGAGCTTAAAAACAGACGAGGCGAAAATAGCCCTACTAGGGGGTCCGGGGCCATGCTCCTTCAGAAGATTTTTTAATCCTAGCACAAAACCATGCACTTTGAGTGTATGGTAACTGAGAGTGAATTGGACAATTTCCTCAGATTTCCTCATTGATCCAAAATGTCCGTTTAGCCAGACGAGGCGGCCACCTCGTCTGCTTCAACGTGGCTACGGGTATGCTACTATTGCTTTACATCATTTATGATTTGGATAACCTCGATAGGCCCGAGTGGCTTCATGTTTTCAAACTGTAATGTAACGATCTGCATGAAAAATATATATATATATATATATATATATATATATATATATATATATATAAACAACTGATAATTCTCCATCAGTAGACATCCAGGTAAACACTGCTTGAGAAAAATTAGTGTACTCGTTTTCAGAATGCAAACATGAGGTGCGATATTGTTATAATTTTTGCACGATTTTTTTTGGGGGGTAACACCCTGAAATTTTGCATTTGTCATGACAACATTGTACACGCATTATCATTGCAGAACTTTTTTTTCAGATGTTGTTCTTCATCAGGGTGGGTATAAACAAATGTAAATACAACTATTTTAAAAACCAGGTTTTTAAATCGGGAGGAGGGTGGCCTTGTATAATATGGAAAATCATCATTAATTTTAAATGGCCGGGAATATCGCAGGTTATAGGCAAATCAAAATTATCGAGACAGTCGCTCCTTACGTTTGGGTCACGTTGGATTAGGTTAGGTCTTGTTACTTTACCCAGTATATGTTGTTGTTGTTGTTTAGCCGATCAGCCCACCCTGATCGAGCAAGCCGGCGGCACGCAGGTAACCGATCGCCCTCTCCGGAGTGGACCAGAGGTTCAGCGCACTCGTGATGTTGTGTTGTGTTCGTTGTTGTGCTAGAGCGGTACAGTCCGTCATAATGTGTTCAATTGTTTGTGGTGTGTCTTGGCACAGGTGGCAGGTGTCGTCTATGGAGTTGTCTAGTCTGTGTTTATATGTCCATAAGTTGGGTGATGTCCACATCGGAATCGTGCTAAGTTAACTCGATCCGATCTGCTCAGGCTGATCTCTGACCTGTTAATGGGCGGCGGCTTCGCACCTAGGACCGCATTCGGACCGAGTCGTGTCAGTGCTTTGTGGGTTAGGTGTGTGTGTATGTGTTTTCTGTACTGTGTGATGTCTGTGGGGCGTGGTATGGAATGGAGTATTTGGTTATAATGTCTCTCTGGTGTTACCTTAATGGTGCGAGGTGTTGGTGCATGATTGTACATGTAGTGGCAAGGGTGTTGTGGGTTAGTTGTCGCTGCTGCCATGAATTGTGTTCCCCTCATGTCTAAATGTTCCTAACTTTTAGTATTTTTGTTTCTGTGTGCAGGTGTTCTATTGGTGTTGTTTGAGTGCATCCTGTAATGATACGAAGTGCGTTGTTTTGTATTGTTTGTAAGGTGTTTATGTGTGTGTTTGAGATAATGGGTGCCCAGCATGGGCTAGCATAGTCCATAACTGAGCGAATATATTGTTTGTAGATGAGTGATGTTGTTTCCTGCTGGTGTCCAAAGTTTGTGCCTGTTAGTACCCTAAGCGTGTTAAGTCTTGACGTACATTTGTTTTTAATGTCCTGAATGTGGTTTGCAAAAGATAATGATGTGTTGTATTTGACACCTAGTATTTTGGTTCTGTGAGTGTGTGGAATGTTGATGTTGTTTAGTGTAAGTTGTGGAATTACCTGGTGTTCTTTTGTGTTGCTTGTAAGCAAGGTGATGGTTGATTTTGTGGGCGCTACTTTGAGTCTATTGTGTGTGAGCCAGTCTTGTATACTGTTTATGTATGTTTGTAGGTTATTTGTAGCGGTGTCGATGTTGTTGTGGGTGGATGTTAGAGTGATATCATCTGCATATGATGATAAGGTAAGCTTGTTATCTATGGGTGTTGGAATGTCATGCATGTATAAGTTGAAGAGTGTTGGTGAGAGAACAGAGCCTTGAGGGACCCCGTTCGGAAAAAGCTTGTTTTTGGATGACTTGCCATTAAATGTGACATGTGAGTATCTTCCTGAGAGATAGTTGCTCAGCCACCTTTTGGTGTTATTGTGCATGTTTGTGTTGAGTATTTTGCTTATGAGAGGGAAGCGTGGGATAGCATCAAATGCTTTACTAATGTCTATTGTTGCTAATAGTGTACGTTGAGCTGGTCTTCTAGAGTTGATGCCATCCATGATGTGCTGCGTCAGGTTAGTGAGTAATGTCGTGGTTGAGTGGTGAGGTCTGAATCCATGTTGAGTAGGCGATAGTGGTATGTGTGGGTTGGTGATTTGTAAGATTAGTCTTTCTGTTACTTTGGAAGGTGTGCATAGTAAAGTAATGGGTCTATAGGAAGCTGGTTCTGTTGGATTTTTGTTTGGTTTGAGTAGTGTAATAATTTTACCTTGTTTCCATATGTCAGGAATAATACAGTGTTGGTATGAATATGTGCTGATATTTGTGAGAGCTAGTATTCCTTGTGGGCCCAAGTGTTTAAGGTGTATGTTAGATATGTTGTCTGGTCCAGTAGCCTTCGAATTTTTAATGTTTTTTATGATCTTGGTGGTCTGGTCTGTATTGAAGGGTGTAATGGTCGTGTCGAGTCTGTAGGTTTTCTTGTGTCTGGCTGTTTGTTTGTCTGCGTGTTTCTGGTTGTTGTCTCTGTTTAAGTGACTTATCTTTGCGTAGTGATAAACTAAAATGTTAGCTTGTTGTGTGTATGTTGGGATATTATTTTGGCTGCGACAGATAGCCGCGTGTGAGGTGTGAATGCCGCTGTTAGAGTGGGTAATGCTGTTTATAGTCTTGTATAGCCTGTATGTATCTGTGGAGTGGTTTAGTGTTGTTATGAATTCCCTGAATGTTTCTGTTTGTTTTTCTTTGAGTTTGTTGTTTATTTCTGTGTTGAGCTGTTGTATCTGCTGCTTTATGGCTTCTGTGTGTGGTGTTTGTGTGTTATGTTTGAGGTTGTTACGTTGCCTTATGAGGTGGGCTATTTCTCTAGTGTAATTTGGGTTGTATTTCCTAATGTTGCCCTTGGGTATGTATTTGTTTGCATTATTGATAATCTGATTAAATGTCTTGAGTGTTGTATCGATGTTTATGATGGGTGTGCTGTTTAATGTGGTGAATTGTTCCTCAGTCTGTATTTTGAACTGTTCCCAATCAGCTTTCTTGTAATTTCTGTAAGTGTGCCTAAGGCTGTTGGGGCAGAGTGTAGAATGTGTTGTAATGATGATGGGCAGGTGGTCTGATGACAGTTGTTTTTCTGTTCTCCATTGTGTATGTGTTGCTAGTGAGGGGGAACAGAACGTTATGTCTGGGGAGGAGTTTGAGTATCCTGCTTGATGTGGTATGTGTGTATGTTCTTCTGTATTGTTAAGAATGAAGAGGCTGTTTAGTTGTGTGGCTATGTTGGCGCCTCTGGTGTTGTTTTGGTTGTGCAGGTACCAACTAGTGTCTTTGGCGTTGAAGTCTCCTCCTAAGATGACATTAGTGAGAGAGGCAAGATTGTGTAACTGTGGATTGTAATTGGCTGGCACCTGAGGTGAACTATCTGGTGGGATGTAAATGTTGATTAGTGTGGTGTTGTGTTTTGCGCGTGTTTTAATGTTAACTGCCTGTATTTCTATCGTGTTATCTGCGAAGTGAAGACACTTGGGTCGGGGGCGCGACTGCCAATGGCGCTGGTTAATAATTTAATAATCCAAGAGTTAACGCAATAAGCCACTTACTAGTCTGGCCTGAAGCCCTGAACGCTGTGCCAGTTTCTGTCAAGATAATCAGATGTCGTTATCCCGACATCTAATCGATCCATGCTCGCATTAAAACAAATAATTTCATACAAACGATTTCGAATGGAAATTTTTAAGTCAGGAAGACTTTAACATACATTTTAAACACACGAACCACTTGGATTTTGAGTGCAGCAGCTTCACAAATTTGAACTAACTGGCTTCGGATGTGAAGCTCAAAATTTTGATGGCTGTGGTATTTTTATAAATTTATAGATTGGCTGGCATTTTTCAAGATTTAACAGATCTGCATGAAATTTTATACAAACCTGATCTGACTAGATGTATGTAGGCTTTACTTTAGGCAAAATGAAAAACACGAGTGATGACGTCATGTTTGTCTTTTTTAGTTGCAAAAGAGTACCTGGATAATTTTTCTCGTAAGAAAATATCACTTTCCTCCAGAAATCAATGTCCATGGGTAAATATTCAGTTTTTAGTCATGTTGAGAAACTGATGTTTCGTGACATCCATACGATAATGAATCCGGCTTGAACTATCTCTTCTCTCTGAAATGTAATAGGGTGAGAAGCCAGTTATCTGTTATTATTATTATCAATAAATATCTACTTTTGGGAAATATTAAGTTTCGCAGAGAGCAGTATTTTTGACAGTCAGATTTGTTAAAAAAGGTCGTGATTGGCTGAAATTGGTCACGTGGGAATAAATAACCAATTTAAAATGTAATGTAATCTGGTCTCCGTGAAACTTAATTTTCACATTAATATTAGCCTTAATATAAGTTTTAAATATAAAGTCTGTCTAACAATGTGGTGAGAAATATTTCAGGTCCTAAAAAGTTCGCTTCTGTTCATGCAATATCACAGTGACACAAAGCGGAACTGCAATTGTATAGAGTTGTATTAATTATAAAGAAATGGTTAATAAAATGAATTATAGGCCCTACATTTATAATATATATCACAAATGATTTTTATTAGTGGTTTATTTATACTGTATTCCGCGAGGAAAATTTGTCATGTTATAGGAACTAGTTATTAATCAAACGTGTATTCTTCCGCGTATTTTTCATGAATTGCGTGAGTTTTGGAAAAAAGCTACGATACTCAGACTTCGAACTACACAGTAGCTTATCATCAAGGACACGAAGTGAATTTTCGTATTACTTGTAGCTTATGTTTTTGAGTTTATAGTTTATTTTTTTGTTCGAGTGCTCAAGTATATTTAATGATTTCGATTAAAGTTTAAACTTCTTCATGAATGAAAGGCCTACCACGAATGATCACATTACTCCATCACCTGACGAAGTTAATCAGAGAGCAAACGTCAGAAGATAAGTACTAAATCAGGGCTCCCACAAAACCCAACCAGGAATTGCCGAGACAAAGGTCCAAAATTCCCTAGATTGAACATAAATTCCCAAATACGTTTCCTCTTAAATATTTGCAGTTTTCAATGATTTTTAGTATTGTTTGCAACTTGGGTTAATATGCAGCAAATAGCCCCACCCCGAGTTCATAATTTTTGATGTCAGCATTCGGTAGTATACAGCAATAGAATAAATTGGTGCTCCTTTAGTATGCGGTCTACAAATTCTGCCGCGGTCCACAAATTCTGCCGCGCTCTACTTTTTTCAAAGTGCAGTCTACAGGTTTTTTCCGTTAAATTTGTCCCTGCTCACGCATTCTGCCGCTCTTTTTTTTCGCTAAATGGCTCACTCACATGACTTAGACCCTATTTGACCTTGAAATTCAAAATGATTGTTTAACATCAGTAGCTTGAGAAATTTGAAGCAGTAAAGTTGTAAACAATTCAATTGCCGGTGCTACTATAGTATGCGGTCTACCTACGATTGGTTAGGTTTAGTCAAGATATTTTCGTTAAACTAACGAAAATATCATGACTAAACCTAACCAATCGTCAAGGGCGACTGACATTGGGATGTAAACAAGCAATTAGTAAACAAGCTAAGAAGGTATACTTACATTTAAACTTTGTGTTTTTAACTTTTCAATAATTTTTTTTCAAGTAAGATTGTCATTTCAACCTTCTTTAACTACATTTAAAAAACAAATTGGTGTAGACCGCATACTAAAGTGTGAATTTGTCTGTAGACCGCATACTAAAGGAGCACCAATAAATTTGTTGAAAGCCAGACTCCCCGCAATTCAAAATTAACAAAGTTATTGATTTTTTAAGTTTTAACCATTTTTTGTTTCACGACCTGCCAGCAGGCATAAGACATCCTTGCTATCAGACAATTTTCTGGAAATGTGTGGACGACCAATCACAGTGCACCTTTTTTTAACCAATAGTAGGCTATTAAACATTCAAAAACAACCACGCCTTAACGAACCAATGACAGCTAATTAGGAATTTTGAAGCTATTAAACACTCAAAAACAACCACGCCTTAATGAACCAATGACAGCTAATTAGGAATTTTAAAGAACTTATCAAGTTTTTTTTTCCGGCCGTTTAGTCACGGAAAAACCTCGGCCTTTGATACAGCTGAGGTCTTTCTTTTTTAATTTTTGTCGCGTAAACATGTGCCGTGTGATTTGTGAAAGTTATGACCTAGGCTACGTTGAAGTGTTGAAAATTTTAGGAGACAATTCACGAGCGGTTCACATTTTTCAAGAACACGGTGTCGTTCTCCGTACGCGAAACTGTCCAGAGTGTTCCCAGCCCCTTTATTTCCGTAGTGACCGAGACGTTTTCGTGTGTAAACGCAAATTTCCAAAAAACAAGCAGAAGAGTTTGTTTCCGTGCAAATTTACGAGCTCAATATCTCTCTTCAAGGGCACGTGGCTAGCGAAGTCCAGTGACGGACTGGCTATCTAAAAAGGCCCTGGAAAATATTCATGCAGGGGGCCCACTCACTGGAGGAAGTTGGACCTGCCAATTAATTTATTTTGAATGCAAATCACAATGGCACAGTAATTCATAAGAACAAGTGTTTAGCAGTCTTTGGAGCATACATGTATTTCGAACTAAAATGGGAATTTAATAAACATTGGCAACGAGCAAAACAATTTACAAACTGAATAGTAATAGACAGACATTAGTGACATTAGTAATGAGTAATACAATACAAATTGCAAAACATACAAATATACATAGCAATGAGCAAACTTTGAGCAAACTAGTAAAATTACAAAAGTAAAATTGAGCAAACTAATAAAATTACTTTGAGCAAAATTTGCTCATAGTAATGAGCAAAGCAAATTGCAAACGGAAGAGTAACATACAATAGTAATAAGTAATACTTATTGCAAAACACAGAATACTAAACTGAAACTGAATAGTAATAAATAATAATAACGAGTATAGAGCTCTCTCCAAGACATCCTGAGAGATCGTGTTTCTGGTCTTTGTTTTTAGCAGTTTTAATTTTGAAAAACGTCGTTCACAAGTAACTTGTGACACTGAAAGAGTCATGATGAATCTGTACGCCAAAAATAGATTAACATAAGCCCTAGAGTACAAATTGTACTTCATCAGAATTTTGTATGCACAGGTACAACACTGCTTACAAGACTTTCCAGATCTACAAGTTATCAAACCATCCAGATCGTCAATATCTGTCCTTATCAGGATCATCTGAATCGACGAGTATATCCATGCTCGTGTATGTTTCAGGCACAGATAACTTCAAAGATTTCCAATTCTTCGCAAACGAAGCTCGGGCTCCTTGGGCACCGTTGTTCACACGGCTCTGGGCCCAAGTACTGGGGGGCCCACCGGGAAATTTCCCGGTATCCCGGTGGGCCAGTCCATCACTGGCGAAGTCACACATTCCGGCAAGTGTTAATCTAGCTTTCATAAGCGTTTTCCTCCGAAAACATTTTTCCCAATCCTACTGTGAGCAATACCTACAGTTAGCGCCGCAAAATAGCCCCGCCTCGAGTTCATAATTTTTTGATGTTAGCATTCGGTAGTATGATGATTGGTTAGGTACAGTATATCAAAGTGAGGTCAATTGAATGCCCGGTTAGGTCAACTGTACACCCTTGACGATTGATTAGGTTAAGTCATATTTTCGTTAGTTTAACGATTTATTTATTTTTTTTCGAAATCTCTTCATTTAGGTTAGGTTAGGTTAGGTTAGCAATAACGGTAGCGAAATTTAGTTATTAGGATGTGTTTTCATGTGCTTTTTTAGAAATGCTACTCATTTGCCCCGTGTTTACTTGAAAATAAAACGACAAAAAAAAAACGATTTTTTTTCGTACTTTCAATTAAATGCGAGTCAAATGAGTGGCATTTCTGAGGAAAGCACATGAAAACACACCCTAATTAACTTTCGTACCAAAAGTCGAGGTGGGGCTATTTGCTGCATATTTACCACAACTTTAAATACTATTTATTCATTGAGTTTAAGTAGATACAAAATAAGTGCTTTCATGGTTGGGATCACCTGAAGATCAGGGGCCCCAACCTTCTTTAGTTAGCCTTATAAGGCTAACTAACGAAAATATCACGACCTTACCTAACCAGTCGTAAAGGGCGTACAGTTGACCTAACGATTGGTTAGTTAAGTCGTGATATTTTCGTTAGTTAGCCTTATAAGGCTAACTAAAGAAGGCTGGGGGCCCTGATCTTCAGGTGATCCCATGGTTGTTTATGCCTGAAATAAGGTAGTTATACAAGTTCTTATTATAAATTAAACAAAACCATAGTCAAAATTATGAAAACTTATGCAAAAAATTAGTGTGCACCGATTAATCGGTATCGGCACCTTTCATGCCGATTAATCGGCAATGCAAGGTATTTTCTTAATATCGGCATGGCCGATTAATCGGCATGCCAGGTGCCGATACCGATTAATCGGTGCACCACTACAAAAAATATAAATTGCATAATTCTAACTTGCATTACTACCAATGTGCATTCATTGACACAAGAACATAAGAAATTTTTATAGTGGTCACACTAGGGGCCACTTCGGCCCATCGAGGTGGCTCCACTATGTAAAACTGCCTGTACATTGGCAACAACCAATTTTACAAAACTAATTAATTATCAATTTAAAACTAAAGATAGACTCTCTGGATCCAGAGGATCAAAGTCATATAGGCTACTATTCACAAATATGTTACACTCTATATCTATTTATAACTGCCATGCAAATATATCAGATCCAAAGAATCCAGTCAATTTCATTACGGTACCCTCATACCAGTACCTTGCCAACCAAAAATAAGTCACGGTCCATATCAATTGCGGACCAAGTCACAATTTACAACCATATACATTACAAATATATACTTAGGAGGAAAGTGTAGGTGTGGCTGTAAACTGTACAGTAATGTAGAAATGTGTGTGCACCCATTTTGGGTCTCCCATTTAAAGGTGTTTGTGGGGCAAGTGAAGATCATGAGTTTTTCAATACCTCACGGTACTATGGGGGGCACCGCTCAGCAGAGGAATCTCTTTAAATGGGGTGTGTAAGTCACCACTTCTTCTGTCAGACTGTTCCAAAACTTAATTACTCTGTTTGTAAAACTATGTTTTCTTAAATTTGTTCTACATCTTGGCTTAAATAATTTCATACTATGACCTCTAGTCTGGTTATTGTGATCTTTAATGAAAAGAGACTCAAAATCTATCTTATCCAACCCTTTTATCATTTTATACACTATCATATCACCCCTTAACCTCCTTCTTTTTAATGAGAACATGCTTAGATACGCCAGTCTTTCCTTATATGTCAATTGTCTTAGAGATGGGATCATTCTTGTTGCTCGTTTCTGTACTTTTTCCAGTTTTTCAATACCTTGTATCAAATAGGGACTATTAAATTGAATGCAGTATTCGAGGAGGGGTCTCACATATGAAATGTATAGTTGCTTTATAATATTGGGTGATTTGTATTCAATGTGTCTCTGCATGAAATTGAGTCTAGCATTTGCTTTATTTCTGATTACCGTACAGTGATTTGAGGGTTTAAGTTTATTAGTCACAGTGACACCCAAGTCTTTCTCTTTATCATCATTTTTAATCCAAATTCCATTTATATTGTATTCAAATTCTGGATTTTTTGGCCCAATATACATAACCTTGCACTTATCAACATTAAATTTCATCTCCCATTTATCTGCCAGGCTGTTACTCTGTCTAAGTCTTTTTGTATTGTCATTGCTCCTGCTACTGACTTAACATTATGGCCTAATTTTGTATCATCAGCAAATTTTGAGGTTTTACATGATAGGCCCTTCTCTAGATCATTTATATAGACAACAAAAAGCAGAGGTCCCAGCACAGACCCCTGTGGGACTCCGCTCAATACGGGTCTCCAAGTAGACTTATTTCCATTTAGATGAACTCTGTTTTCTGTTTCTCAGCCATTCTTCTATCCAGTCAGCTATGTGACCTCTTATACCATGGGCTCTAACTTTTACCAACAATCTTGCATGAGGAACAGTATCAAATGCCTTTGCAAAATCTAAGTATACTATATCTACTGGTTCTTTATTGTCCAAATGCAATAGGACTCCATCATAAAATTCAATCAAGTTGGTTAGACAGGACCTTCCATTTCGAAAGCCATGCTGGCTATCATTTATAAGGTTGCACTCTTCAAGGAACTCGGTAACTTTACCTCTAATGATACTTTCGAGTAATTTGAAAATAATGGAGGTGAGGCTGATGGTCTGTAGTTTTTTGCCAAGTTTCTATTTCCTTTTTTAAAGATTGGAGCCACATTTGCTTTCTTCCAATCCTCTGGAATTTCAGTACATGTCAATGATTTATTAAAAATAATTTCTAGTGCCTCTGCTATATTCTTTTTGGCAGCTTTTATGACTATTGGATGCATTTCATCTGGCCCTGGAGATTTTTCCATTTTTAATTCATCTATTGCTTTTAGGATATCTAGTTTTGTTACCCTTAATTCATTTATTTCTCTATCTTGTCCTGGTAGTATAAGATCAGGAATATTATTTAAATTTTCATTTGTGAATACTGATGAGAAGTATTTGTTTAGTTCTTCAGTTATTTCAAGATCATCGTCAGCCAGACTCTGTACTAAACGGACGCATTTCCTGAGCTCTCTGATATTGCATCTACTTTTGTATATTGCTGAGAATTTTGCTTTTGGATAGTTTTGAATTTTATATACTTGCGTTTAAATTCACGTTGTTATAGTTAAGTAATTGAATATTAGTGGTTTTTAGCGATTTAGAAGTTTTCATAGCATGCCAACTTAATTTAACTTATACCTGTGACGGTTTAAACTAATTTTTAACTGCGCGATGCCGTCGCAGAAAGCGTCGTGTGTTAGGTGTAGGGTTAACCGGTGGTATTCGGAATTTAGGGATTATAACGGCGGTCCTATGGCGATTACCGATAGATCAGTTTGTTTCTTTTGCGAGTTCATGGAGGAATTAGTTGACATCAAACGCAGTGTACGTGAGGTAGCGGAAAGACTTGCAACGCTTGATGAGGACAGGGGTAGGGCTACGGTTGACGTAGGCCGAACCAATACTAACGTTGAAGACGTTAGTAATTTGAAGGGTGAGGTGCGTAACCTAGTTTCTAGTTTAGGTAGCTTGTCGGGAAGGTTAGATAGAGTTGAGGAAGGGGTTAAGGTTAGTCCGAGAGTAGTAGATAGCGAGGGATTTAGAGAGGTTAAGGGTGGAGCTAGGCCGCGTACGTTAGGTGATAGGAATCCCCCCCTATCGAGGTTTCGAACCCTTTCGCCCATTTGGAAAGGGACGTGAATGAGGGGGAAACTATTTTAATCGGCGATTCTTTAGTGCGCCACATGGACAAAGAGTTCGTTAAACGGCATCCAACCAAGAGGAGGAGGTCTGTCTCCCAGGGGCCAGGGTTGACAGAGTTAGAGACGAAGTGGATAGGATGACGTTGCCTCCCGTCACTCAATGTTGGTGACGATGGTAGGAGGCAACGACTCGTATAGGCCCGATACGAGAGTGCCTGACCTTTTGGAGAGATATAGGGGGTTAATTAGGTCCCTGAAGGCGAGGTCAGATAGGTCTTTAGTTCTAGGTATTACCCCTAGGCACGGGTTGGGTCTTAGAATTACGTCAAAAACAATATTTTTGAATAACAAATTAGAAGAGATTTGTGCTGAGGAAAATGTACCCTTCGTAAAGCTGTGGTCCGAATTCAGTGATCCTAGCCTTTTTATAAAAGATGGGGTGCATTTTAATGAAATAGGTAATGCTAGGCTAGGTAGGTTAATAGACGAAAACGTGCGAAAGCTGTATAGGTCGAAGCCTTCTTTAAACGTTGTGGGTCCGGGAAACGCGGGCCCGACGTGATAAATAGTTTAAAACGCGGGCCCGTGGTAAAAAATAACTTAAACGTCTTTTATTGTAACGCGCGTAGTATTAGAAATAAATTAAATGAATTTAAGGCGATAATTTATTCCGGCAACTATGATATAGTTGCTATCACTGAAACTTGGTTAAATACCGTGACTCGGGACTTGTTGGGGGAACTTGATATACCGGGTTTTAAACTCTTTACTAATGATAGGTTACATAGGTTTGGGGAGGCGTTTTGCTGTACATTCGTAATTCCCTTAGGGCTATCGAGGTTAAGTTAGATTTTCCGGCAGCAATTAATGCGATATGTGTTGAAGTTAGGGCGCGTAGTATTAGTTTTAATTTTGTTGTTGTTTATAGACCTCCCGTTCAACCCCTCGATACAGATACTAGATTTTACTCACTTCTTGGTAATTTTATTGACAATCGGAATAGTATAATTGTCGGAGACTTTAACTGCCCTAATGTTAATTACGAGAATTTTACTGGTAATGAGGAGGGTTTGAGATTGGTTGAGTTTATGGACGATAACTTTTTACGACAGATAGTTACCGAACCAACGCGCGGTGACAATATTTTAGATTTGGTGATGACGAACGGCGAGAATATAGTCGAAGGTTTAGAAGTAGGCGAGAGTTTAGGATGTAGTGATCATCAAATTCTTAGGTTTAAGTTATTGATAGAAAACACTCAGGATAGTAACGTAATAGAAGTCCCTGATTTTCGTAGGGCTAATTTTGATAGTTTTGCTGATAGGATGAGAGTAGTGGACTGGGATAACTTATTTATGGGTAATGACACAAATTTGCGTTGGGTGGCGTTTAAAGAAAGTTTTAGGAATATTGAAAGGGAGTTTATTCCTCGTAGGCCCAAGCGCGCTAGAAATCGTGGTAGGCCGAAGTGGTGGACTAGGGAAATAGGAGAGTTTATAAACGAGCGTAATAGAGCGTATAGACTTAGTAAGCGCAATGGCACGGCAGCTAACTTTAATAGATATATCGAGCTTAGACGTCAGGTTAAAAGATCAGTTAGGAATGCCAAGCGTAATTTAGAGATACTTATAGCTGCGGATAGTAAACATAATCCAAAAAAGTTTTTTGAATACGTAATAATCGTAAGCCGGTAAAAGATAACATAGGCCCTCTAGTGGATGTTAATGGCGCTTTGGCTTCTGACGCTCAGGCGATGGCGGGTATTTTCAATAACTTTTTTGCGACAGTTTTTACCGTAGAAGACGTAAATAATGTCCCCGACGTGGACGATATCGTTCCATTTAGTAGCGAGACTATTTTGGATGAAATAACTGTTTACGAGGCTGAGATTGCGCATTATATCGATAGGCTAAAAGTTAGCAAGGCTCCAGGCCCTGACGCTTTTTATCCCAGACATTTGAAAGATTTGAAAGAAGTTATCGTAGGCCCCTTAACGAAGATTTTTAATCAGTCACTCGAAACGGGGATTATTCCTGAAGACTTCAAATTAGCTAACGTCACGCCTATTTTTAAAAAAGGCGACCGCGCAGTAGCTAGCAATTATAGGCCCATTAGCTTAACGTCAATTGTCGGTAAACTTTTGGAATCCGTAGTTAGGGATCGTATTATCGATCACTTAGAAAGTAGAGATTTGATTAATAGTAGTCAGCATGGGTTTCGACGCCATAGGTCTTGTTTAACTAATTTGTTAGAATTTTATAACGAAATAGTGCGCGAATACGATAGGCATAGAGCAGCTGACGTTATTTATTTAGATTTTAAAAAGGCGTTCGATACAGTTCCGCATAGGAGACTAATTGCGAAGGTTAAAGCGCACGGTATACGCGGTCAGGTAGCTAACTGGTTAGAAGAATGGCTTCGTGCTAGGAGACAGAGGGTCGTAGTTAATGGTAGTGAATCGGGTGGTTAGATGTAGGTAGCGGTGTCCCACAGGGTTCAGTGTTAGGCCCATTGCTATTCGTAATTTACATTAACGACATAGATGTAGGATTGACTAGTAACGTGTCAAAATTCGCGGACGATACTAAAATAGGCGGTAAGGTTGTTAACGAGGACGATAGAAATAGGATCCAAGACGATGTAAATAGGATTATGGAGTGGACAGATAAGTGGCAGATGCAATTTAACGTAGACAAATGTAAAGTTTTGCATATAGGTTCTCGCAACAATAATTACGCGTACACGATGGATGATAGGGAGTTAGCGAGCGTTGACGAGGAAGTAGATTTAGGCGTACGCGTATCTAAGGATTTAAAGGTTAGGAACCAGTGCCTGGAGTCTTGCGCAAAAGCTAATAGGATGTTAGGCTTCATAGCGCGTAATTTCGAATTTAAATCGAAGGATATTATATTGCCCCTTTACAAGTCCCTAGTCAGGCCTCATTTAGAATATGCCGTTCAGTTTTGGTGCCCGTACTTGCGTGAGGATATTGATAGGTTAGAAAGGGTTCAGCGTCGTGCCACGAAACTTATTCCGTCATTGCGCAATAAGCCTTATGAAGATAGGATTAAAGAGTTAGACCTGTATTCACTCGAAACTAGGAGATTAAGGGGGGAGCTTATTGAAGTTTTCAAAATCGTTAATAACATCGATAACGTAAATTTTGACAAATTGTTCACTTTCGATAATAGTAATACTCGCAATAACGGATTTAAGTTGCGTGGCAGACGTTTCATTACTAATATCGCTAAAAACTTCTTTACGTTTAAAGTAATTGATAAATGGAATAATCTTCCCGCGTCAGTCGTTCATTCTACCAGCGTTAATATGTTTAAGAACCGTCTTGACAGACATTTTAAAAGTATTAACGTTGTTTAATTTAAAAAAACAAAGTTAGCAACAGGAGCTCTGGTGGTGGTGCTCGAGGATGAGTCTGTTGACGATGAATGCCAGCTTGTGACATGCCAGCGTGTGATGCCAGCAATAAAATTATTAAAAAAAAAAAAAAAAATTAGACTAACACGAACGTAGATGTAGCTCGTAGCGTAAACTAACCCACTTTTTGTTTAACTTTACCTACTTTTTTTTTTCTTATCTCCTTACTTTGCATGTCTGTAACTCTTTCTTGCATGTTTGTAGTTTGCATGGTATGACAGTGAGTTAAGACTGTGTTTGCATGGTTTGTAAGCGTTCTTATTTTACTTCTTTTCATCTTTCACCCCTCTCCTATTTCTCCGACTATTTTTCTGACTTGTCGGCAGTGGCCGGCGGATGATGATGGTGAGACTTTTTTCCTCTTTTTCTGAATGAATGTTAACCCACGAGTGATAGGTGTTGCTCCTTACTTAACCCCTTATTCTCTTCTCTTCTCTTAACCCCCTACTCTTTCTTTCTCTCGGGCTAACCTTAGAGTGGATCTTAGGGTCTTTGTTAGCCTTAGCTTCTGTAGATCATCTATAGTTTTATCATCTATATGGAGGGGGCCAATTTTCTTTTTCACTCTACTTTTCAAATTGAAGTGACTGAAAAACTTCTTAGGATTGTTTTTTGAATTCTTGGCTAGGCTTTTTTCCAGGTTTCGTTTGTTATCTCTGATTGCTTTCTTGCAAATGCTTCTTTTACTTTTATATATTTCGGAGTCTGTGCCATTTTTAGTTCTTTTGAATTTATGAAATGCTTTTGTTTTTTCTCTGATTGCTCTTTTACCATTGCAGTTTCTCCAAGGTTGTTTTCTATTTTTTCCAGTTCTGATTTAACACTGTGGGATATGCTTCCTTTGTATGTTCATTATTATACTTTTAAATTTTTCCCACATACTAGTTACTGTCTGTTCAGGCTGTAGAATATCTGTCCAATTTATTAGACACAGATCATTTACTAGTCCATTTATATTTCCTCTTTTAAAATCTGGGACTTCTACTTTATTTTCACTAGGTCTTGAATTACAAACAATATTAAACCGAAGGATACAATGATCACCTGAACCTAGTGTTTCTGAAACTGAGATATCCTGGAAGGTATCTGGATTATTTGTTAGAATTAAATCTAGAATGGCATCGGCCCTGGTTGGCTCCTTTACTAACTGGGTTAAACCGTTCTCAGTTATACAGTCTAAGAATCTCTCATTACTTTCTGGTGTTTGTAATATTTCCCAGTCTATATGCCTATAATTGAAATCTCCAACAATAATAATATTGCATTGAAACATTAAACCTACTTAAAACTGTTCATATATAAAAATTATTCATAACTTTACTATTCAAGAAAATGGTTGGCACAGAGACGTGGTGCGAGTGACTGACTGCTATTCGATTATAATAGATTTACGAATTCTATATAAAGTTATTTATGTAAATTAGACTAACGGTACGTATATTTCCTCAGAACCAACTAAATATCACAATGGTAGGAAATAAATAGCATTTCTGGTTTTGGGCACATGTTTCATGGAATTATACGATTCGTAATAGCTTTACACATCATATATAAAGTTATTTATGTAAATTAAACTAGACATATTTCCTCAGAACCAACCAACCAACCAAATTGCACAATGGCATAACAAATAACACTTCTGGTTCTGGGCACATGTTTCATGGAATTATAGCGTACATTTCTTAAGATTTCAATTGTTCACTAATGATGCCATGTGCCTCAGCATCTGTGGCACTGCTTCTCATATTTCGTTCGAGTTTCAGCATTTCTGGATGATCATACAAATTTAATTGATGAACAGACTTTCCAATTGTGGCCATTCCTTCCTTGTCATGCACTTATCCCATTACACTTTCTCTCTTGAGGCAATTCCTTTGTTCGGTTTTGATCAGCTTCAGAGTACTGAAAAGTCTTTCAACTGGAGTATTAGCGAATGGCAATGACATCATGCATCCAATTACTTTGCGAAGGTTTCCATATTTCAGCTTACCATTGAAGTTCTTTTTGCTGTGGCACTCTCTCCAGAACTTGAGATATGTATGGTTGCAATTGAGCATGTGATGCTTTTCAATACCCTGTTTCTGCCACTTCATGTCCACCAGTTGTAGTTGAGCTACATCTTTCAGAAATGTGACTAATTCATAAAGCTTACACAGAGAAGCAGGATGACATTTCACCGCATTAGATGGAATCAGGAAGTCAAGGTGTTCATAGCATTTGCGTTGAATTTCTGCAAATCTCTTCCTGATTTGCTCCACCAGTTCCACCATGAAAGTTAGGCAAGATAATCGAACCTGCCTTACCCCATTCGGATCATTCTTAAAACAGAAAATGTAGCAGTTGCAGCTACTCCTAGGTAAACATGATCGATGTCTACTCTGTTATTGGCAGTATGAATATTGACGTTGAAAGGATCTTCATGTCTAATAACATCCATTTAGATGAAGTCACAGAGCACTTCCTTCAGGAGTTTGGTAAGTTCTCCTCGTAGCAGGTGAAGCACTGGAGCTGCACTCTGAAACAATGCGTTGAAGGCATTTAAGCCTATGCAGCTGAAAGGTCATGAATTCCAGTTAAGCTTTTTGAAATTTGTTATTCAGAACAGGGTGTTTGAAATTGTGAGCCGCGTGCCAGAAACAGTTGACAGAAGTTTGCTCTTTATAGCTATTTTCCCAGAACAACTGATATTCCCTAAGTATTCCCTGATAAATTGAAGAATTCCTCAGATTAAGCAACAAAATTCCATTTCCCTAAATTTGTCCCGAGACCCATCCAAATTTCTCAATCTAGGGAAATTTCCCAAAAGTGGGAGCACTGTACTTAATATCAGCTTATGAAAGGAATGTCTCGGGTGAATTAACAATGTAAGATTTAGCTCAGGAATCTGTGTGCCGAAACTTTAGATTATCAGCAAAAATTTTAAATTAGTTAAGAACCGAGAATAACTTAAAAATATAAGGCTAATATCATTTTACTGATATTTAGTTTAACGATTTCCTCTTTTGTTTTACCATTTCAATGACGTCAGATGGAGTAGAAAAAATGCCAAGCCATCTTTCAAAAATAGCCATACCTTATAGGCTATATATGTTACGGAAAAAAGCCCCCATTTGGACAATGGCGCTTTGTCTGGACGGACCGCGCATTGTCCTCCCTCATTTGACAGAGTCTGAAATATATAATTATTTCGGACTTTGACCAACCCCAGCTGGACAACGTGAACAGTGTTGAATTGTATTAGGTTAGGTTAGGTTACAAATATAAATACCGTAAGATGGGGTAACTGGGCCCTACTTATTTTATGGTAAATTTCGTTATATAAACGTATGAATTGTTTTCATAAATTGTAGGTACCTACCTAAGTATAGGTACTAAGATAGGTACCTCAAATATATGGAAAAAATAATAACGAAATTTATCTTGAACTTAGTAGAGCCCAGTTACCCCATCTTACGGTAGGTTATATACTCGTGTGTATATATGTATATTTATTTATTTATTTATTTATTTATTTCGAACTCCGTCAAATGAGGGAGTGCAATCCGCGCTTTGTCCAACCCGGGCTGGTTAAAGTCTGAACTATTTATATATTTCGGACTCTCAAATGAGGGAGGACAATGCGCTGTGTGCCCAGAGAAAGCGCGCATTGTCCAGCTGCTGGGCTTTGTCCATAACATATACAGGGTGTCCCAGAATTAACTATATTTCAATGAAATCGGACAAATTTTTTAAAAACACACTTTTATTTATGTTTATCATGTTTAATATGTGTTAAAAATGTATAAATTTCTAAGTTTTTTTCATAATTTTATTTTCATAATTTTTTCATAGTTTTTCATAGTTTTATTTTCATTCTCTTTCAGAACCCTATTAACAATGAATACACAAGAACGCATCTTTGTTGTAACATCCCGTATCAAAGGAATGCAATGTAATGAAATCAGAGAAAAATTTACAAGAAGATTCCACAGAACCGGTCCTACAGACAAAGCGATTCGTGAACTTGTGAACAAATTTAAAAGAACTGGATTCGTACACGACGAGGTGGGAAGAGGACGCCCAAGGACAGCACGTAACAGTACCGAACAGGTACGACAATTGTTTGAGGATGAACCAACAACTTCGGTTAGGGAGGCCGGTCGAAGACTCAACATATCCAAGACAACAGTTCATAGAATCTTGCGTTCGACACTGATGAAAAAGGCTTATCACATTCAAGTACTGCATGCCCTAAATGAAGAGGATTATCCAAATCGAGCAGCAAGGTGTGCAGAAATTGTGGATCAAATCGAAAATGAAAGTTTATTGGATAACATCTTATTCAGTGATGAGGCGACTTTCCACACGTGTGGTAAAGTCAATCGACACAACTGTCGTATCTGGTCCAATGAAAGACCGTCTGAAGTCATAGAATGGCAGAGAGACTCTCCAAAAGTTAACGTGTGGCTTGGAATGACCAAATCCAAAATTTATGGCCCATTCTTCTTTGCGAAAGCAACTGTAACAGGTACCGTCTACCTTGATATGCTTCAGCAATTTCTCGAACCACAGCTTCTTGATGATGGCATTCTTGATAATGTTGTGTTTCAACAAGATGGAGCACCATGTCATTATGCTCTAATTGTTCGAGAATACCTCAACAGACGCCTTCCGAATCGATGGATTGGACATGGAGGACCTCGACCTTGGCCTCCGCGTTCTCCGGATTTGACACCCCTGGATTTCTTTGCATGGGGTTTCATAAAAACAAAGGTTTATCGCCAAAAGATCAATAGTTTAGCTGAACTTAAAGAACGCATCCAGTTGGCAGTGCGGGAGATAACACCTGAAATGCTTCAAAATGTGTTTCGCAGCGCTGAGGATAGATTTGAAATTTGCAGAGATACAGACGGTGCACATGTTGAAACTTCTCAATAAAGTTTTGACTTATGATTTATAAATCTATTTGTTTTTGTATCATAATTTAGTAATAAACAAAATTATGTCAGTTTTTATTAAATTTGTCCGATTTCATTGAAATAGATAGTTAATTCTGGGACACCCTGTATATATCCCTTTCAACCTTTCAGATTCAACCTTTACTATGCACATGAATAAGGTTGGGTAAAAAGAACATTTAAGTTATTTTATGTTAAATGTTCAAAAAGTCCATTTATACGCAAATATGCTGCGCAACATCCCAAAACAGATCGGCACACAGTACTGTTCATCAGTGATGTAGTCGAGACGTCTCCACCATAGCCGAGACCGAGACCAGAAAGAAAGGTCTCGAGTCCTACATCAGTGCTGTTCATTTTACAGTAATCGAAATCTTGAGTACTTCCCGAACAATCGCTTTTGTAAGTGGTGCACATGTTAAGGATTAGCACTTTGTCGTATATACAGGGTGGCGCAAAAGTCGCGTATCATAGGAATTTTCACTGTTGATTACAATATATTATTTTTTTTTTCTTTTAGGTAGGGGATGGCTGCGAAATTAACAATAGACGAGAGGGTGAGCTAGGTTTTAATGTATGGAATACTCGGTACAACAAAGCAATGAATAGGTACAGAATTCTGTACCGATTTATCGATTTGTAGTACCTGGTATTCCATACATTAAAACCAAGCTCACCCTCTCGTCTGTTGTTAATTTCGCAACCATCCCCTCCCTAAATAATAATAATAATATATTTTTGTCAACATTGAAAATTCCTATGATGCACGACTTTTGCGCCACCTGTATATATATATATGTTGATGGCCAGAAAAAAAATGACAGTAGGTAATCTCCGTAAAAATAAAATATGTCGCATTCTATAAGGGTAAAAGTGTGCGAAAATCTTTTCCAATTTCGATGATGACTTGAAAAATAATTTAGTAAAGTCTAGTTTAGGTAAATAGAAAGTTTATTTACTCGTATACGTGCGAAGCTTGTCATTCGTGAGTTACTGGGAGTGCAAATAATCATCTTGATTCGACGTACCATGAACAGATCAGTCAATCAGCCACTGGGTATCCTAAGCAGTACATAAAAATGCCCAGGAACAATTACAAAAATGCTAATAAAGTGATTGCTTTGCGTGATCATATTGCAAAATCAATTCGCCAGATATCTAGTGACCGAAATATATTAAAATTAACTGTGCGTGAAATGATACGGCAGTACAGCTGCAATGGCAGTGTCGTGAACGGGAGGTGTGGGAAAGTAGGGAGGAAGAAGGTAACTGTTACGAGAGACGAATCAAAACTCGTAACTTCAACTGACATTCAAAGAAAGTTGGAAAGTGTGGGTGAAAATTTATGGAAGAACAGTGAGGAAAAGGCTCGAGGAACGTGGCATGGACCGCATTCGACCATCTAAAAAGCCATTGTCAATGAGCAAAGATGCGTGCAAAGAGGTTGCATGACTGTAAACGGGTAAAATGTTGGGAATGTACGTTTCATTTTTAGAAAGTCATGCGAAGTTTGTGTTCATTTTCAGGAATGATCCAGTATATTCAAACGCTTCTCACTCACCTCAAAATAATATATAATTATATAATTAACGTTACTTACTAACTATTTGCTGTTGTAAGATGCCAGACACCCACTTTACAAATTGAAAAATAAATATATATGTATATTACAGCACGAATGGATTGCTGTAATGTTTTTGTGCGTTTTCTTGAGACCTGTTAGTATTTGAGTTCATTTTACTCGGGTAATTTTTAGCAATGAGTCATTTTCTAGTTTCCGGGGTTCGAACACCTTTCGTAAGGAAAATGAAAGGTGGCAGGAGTTCAACTATTCACCCGTATTGCACCACGAAGCATCCTGAGAAGGTTTGGTTTGGTCCTGCTTTGGAGTCCATGGAACAGATTTGTTTTTGTTCACGACCAAATAAATTCGGAGGAACCAAACTGGATTGCTTTCGTCCGTTTGTTCGTCACACTTTTGCGTATGGGGCGTAACTTTTGAGCCACTCAACAGAAATGAATGAAACTTCACACACTCGTGGATGATCACGAGGCGATGTGTCATGAGTTAGAATCAAGCTCCTGCATCAATGGTCAAAGTCGCAAATACAGGTCAGAGGTTAAATACAGGTTCACACCATAACTTTTGAACCATTCCATATAAACAGAAATTACCAACTTTTGTAAATCATTGGTATAGACTATATAGTTGATGCTGAGATGAACTGACAGATTTTAACAGCAAAACAGGGTCACACAAAGTATGAAAGTAAAAATAATTATTTTTACATTCATGGGACGTAAGATTAGTATCCAATTTTTTGTGCCCAGTAATTATATATATATATATATATATATATATATATATATATATATATATATATACATATATACATATACAGGGTGTCCGAGAATTATCTGTACAATTTTTGGCTGTCATTAAAAGTCAACCATGAAGTGTAGAAATTCCAGTGTTGTCCCATTTTACAGAGAATCTCATTAAGTTTTTTCTGATACCAAGTTTTGACAAGTTTTTTAGAAATTCCAGTGTGTCCGAACATTATCTGTACAATTTCATCTTTTAATAAAATTCTTGATAACACACGTAAAATTCTTAAACAAGATTATTTAGAATCTGTATTTTCAAAAGCTTCTTTTATTAAAGTAACGTTGTTACAAACATTCGATATGTGCACCATTAGTGATTCGCAAAACATCCAATCGATACTCCAAATGTTGCCATGTACGCTGCAGCATATCCACATCAATTCGCTCAATAGCAGCTGTGATTCTTGCTTTTAAATCATCAATGTCTGTCACCCGCGTACATTTCTAAAAAACTTGTCAAAACGTGGTATCAGAAAAAACTTAATGAGATTCTCTGTAAAATGGGACAACACTGGAATTTCTACACTTCATGGTTGACTTTTAATAACAGCCACAAATTGTACAGATAATTCTCGGACACCCTACCTACCTATATATATATATATATATTATATATATATATACATATATATATATATATATATATATACAGGGCGTCCCAAAAAAATGTATACACACTTTAAATAATTATAAAGGCAGTGTTTATTAAAATACATTTCATTTTCAAAATGTAATAGAATCTACAGACATTATTTAATTGTTTTGTCAACGCCTGTTTTCAAACTGACGTCCGTTCTGGTCCAGGCACTGCTGATAACGCGAAGCAATGGAATCGCAAACATCACGAAACATTTCGTTTGGTATTTGTGTGCATTCTCGTTCAATGGCTGCTCTCAATTCAGCGACTGTTGCAGGTTTTATAGCGTAGACTTTGTCTTTTAAGTATCCCCATAAAAAAGTCTAGTGGTGTGAGGTCTGGTGAACGCGGAGGGTATTCTACGAAACCCCTTCGTCCAATCCACATCCACATCGTGCCAAGTACCACTCGCAATACTCCACTCTTCGGTCCGGATCATCTTCATTAATAGCATGGACTAATCTTGGAATGTAACTTTTCCATTGACAGCGCTTCAAAATGCGTTGGACAGACGATTCTGAAATTCCTACCTCACGACTCGCTTGCCGCACAGATTTTCTTGGACTTTGGTGATACGTTTCCAGTACTCTTTCTTGCTTTGTGGGGCTTGTCGATGTCCGTGGTCTTCTGGAACGCTTCTTGTGGACATTCTGAACAGTTCCATCGGCTTCAAACTTATCTCTAATTCGAGTGATGGTAAGTCGCGTTGGTGGATCTGTTTGAAACTCCCTCCTAAACTGTCTTTGCACTTCAACTGCGTTTTCACACTTCCAGTAGCATTTTAGAATGAATTTCCTTTGTTCAAAGCTTAGTCTGACTGCCATTATTAATTCTAATAGGGTTTAACTTGGAAAGAAAGAAACATCAATTGAGCTATCAGCTGTTAAAGTGTGTATACATTTTTTTGGGACGCCCTGTATATATATATTATATATATATATATATATATATATATATGTGAACAATGAATAATCAATATTCATTTTTACATAAGAACCAAAATCGCTTAACGCGAGTTTGGATAATAATTTTACTTGTGGCTTCCTATTTTTGATCGTGTCAAAACCCTACGATCTACCATACCTATGGTTTAGTCGTATCCATTTTTATTTGTTATAGAAGTTATTAATTAATTATGATTGTCTTGCATCTCACCCTCGTCCCTAGATTATGCATACACATTGCATATAACTCTTTGCCTCTAATTCGTTCTTGTAAATCTTCCTAATAATGATTTGTATTATATGTACAAAATTCAATAACTATGACGTCATAAAGTAACTTAATTCTCTTCACGTTTTCCATACCTTGAACACTGAATCACGTGTTTAGTATTTGGACATCTTCCGTATTGAATGTATGGTAAATTCTTTAATAATAATAATAAGAATAATAATAATAATAAAAAGAAAAAACTTCATTCTCTATACATCATTATTTATGTTGTTTCCTACCTATTGTCTACTGATACCTATCAACCTATCAGTCCATATTTTACGCGTCTCTATATTACGCACACAACCTATTGGATTATGTACATGTAAAATACGTCCACATATATATTTTTTTTTATTATTTTTTTTTAAGTGCGTTCAACCCTCACAAGGCATTCATTAGGCTTACAGTAGTTAAATGCTCAAATTCGCGAATCAGCAGAACCGAACGTTTCTAAGATAAACAACATCTTTCGCTCTGATCCAAATTTATAACATATAATGTAATATAACATATTATGTTGTATATAAATTATCTTGTCATGTCTCATGTACTTGTGTTGTACTAATAACCATATATATAATAACCATATATAATAACCATATATAATAACCATATATAATAACCATATAATCTGACCATATAATCTGACCATATAATCTAACCATATATATA
Organism: Bathynomus jamesi; assembly: GCA_023014485.1. Taxonomy (NCBI): domain Eukaryota; kingdom Metazoa; phylum Arthropoda; class Malacostraca; order Isopoda; family Cirolanidae; genus Bathynomus; species Bathynomus jamesi. Next base: position 1,341,078 of record JAJOZX010000323.1, on the reverse strand, counting down.
TATATAAAAACACTGTAAGAATGGTAACGACGTAATGTACTTCAATGAAACTATAATTGAATGTAATGACTTTATATAATGTAAGAATGTACTTTAATAGAACTGTAAGGGACAATCATAAGCGAATGGGAAGTAATCCATAATCGAAATCATAATTGTAATAAACCCAAACAAAATGTACTCAGTCATGTACTTCAATTGTACTGTGTACGACTATGAAATGAAATCGCCTTCAGAAATGAAGACGTGGCAAAAAAAAAAAGATTAGTTTTTATTTTTATTTTTTTTTTTTTAAATCTTTATTGGAATCTTTCAAACACCTGATCGTGTTTAAAAGGGGGGAAACTTAACCTCCAACTGCCATCCCCCAACATTCAGGCATATTTTATACATGTATTTGTAAAATGAAGGACACTTCATTACGAGACTCTGCCTTGGTCACTGCTAAGAGACTCCCCTGGTTAGCAGCCTCGCTGCGGGGAGTGGGGCAGAGGCCCCTTGCCTCCTTAATATTTTTAGATTCCGGCCTGAGCTATGGTCGAAAGAGGTCGAACCTCTACCCCTGTAAATTCAGAGCAGTACCTGTATATTTTAAGAAGTAAATTTACAGTAAGAGAAACTTTTTATTTTCCCCCTCGAGTTGGGCTATCGTCAGAGGAACTTAGTAAAGTCGATAAGTTATAAAGTATCAGAGAAAGAATTAGAAAATTATAGAAGAAAAGTAACAGAAGAAATATCCGTTGCTTGCCTCCGTAACTAGAACCCCCGTCGATCCGAACCGAATCAGGGCCATAGACGGAGGGGTTAACATATATATATATATATATATAAAATGTGTGTGTGTGTGTGCAGCGGTAAAAAAAACTGAAATTATGATAGTTGTGCCTTTGCCTATATTTCTTAAATGGATGTTCGTTCTTACGATGTACATCTAAGAAGGAATACGAGTATTTATACTGTAATATCTCTAAATTCTTCAACGAGATTTGTAGTCATCTATTAATATAGTTATATTTGCGCTTTCCCATTTTTTAAATTTATTCACAGTTTGTATTTAAACGCTTATATTAATACTTGCAACGAGATTGACATTCACGAATGCCAGCATAGTCTAAATCTAATTACCAAGCACCTCATCTCATTCATGGGTTGTCCATACTAAAGTGAATATGTTACGGGCAAAGTATGAAATTTGGGTATTCTATACAATACCTAGGCATTCTTTACATTTTTGAATGGTTTTTAAGCAAAGTATGAAATGAATATTGTATTACATACTTTACCTAGTTTAGGTTTTGATTGTTTCTTTCATACTTTACCTATGTATTCTATATAATTCTTAGGTATTCTATAGAATGCCAAGAGTGATTTAGGTAAAGTGTTATTTTAATATCTTCACCAAAAAACTAATCGAAGCCTACGGGAAAATTATTGAATGCCCGGTTAGATTAATTGAATGCCAGGTTAGGTCAACTGTATACCCTTGACGATTGGTTAGGTTAAGTCTGATATTTTCGTTAGTTTTGACATTAAACGAAAATATGACTTAACCTAACCAGTCAAGGGCGTACATTTGATCTAACCGGGCATTCAATTAACCTATGCAGAGTATTTCTTTTATTTTTATTAAAGATTGCCTAAGCCATTCTTATTACAAAATTTACCTAACCTAACCTAAACTAGGCAAAGCATGTAATACAATATTCATTTCATACTTTGCCTAAAAACCATTCGGCAATGTATATAATGGCTAGGTATTGTATAGAATATCTGAATTTCATACTTTGCCTGTAACAAATATATGATAACCTACAACTTACGCTTACTATTTACAATTTTCTCGACACAACTTTTTATCTCTGAAAGTTATGAAAAAATATTGTTCTTGTTTACTCTAATCTGCATGTTATTAGGTACAACCGTTACACCCTAAGAAACTCAATATGTAACATATCCTGGCCCTGATCCGAAATTACCAACTATTCCAAATGCGCGTCCACCCGCCTCGGCTACATAATTAACGCTGTTGAATGGGATTTGTAATTTGTAAAGCTTACGTGGAAGGGCGTTGCCAGTCGCCTTCAGTACGAATGTTTATGAATGAAATGAAACGAAACTATATGAGAAAACTTGCTAATTATATTGACTCTGATGCCATTATTGTTGAAGCAAATGAATGAAAGGCCACTGGGCACAGGGCTGGCGGTCACCTGTCAACGAAGTATACGTCAACATGTACGAAAACGTTTGAAACATATTAAGGGATAGCAGGTGACAACTACGAGACAATTCACGCCACTCGTGTTAAGGGATGTTTGAGTAAGTGAAGTGCGTTTGTTACTAGTTCTATAATTAATTGAATATTTTAAAAATATTTCAAACCAAAACAAATTTAGTAGTGTATCAGCCAGATGAGATCATAGGTACCAGTCAGAGGGGCAAAGGCTCGTATTTTTTTCACAAGCTTAGTATCCCCATATAAACTTTTTATGTGATAGCAATGTTGATCTTGTAGCTTAATGCCGCCATCTTGAATTTCAAAATGGCAGCCACACCAAAATTCAACTATAAATTTCTTAGCCTCTTAGCAACATGTGAAGTAGATTTTGACATGTAACCCTACATTTTCATGGGCAAGGAATTCAATTCTGGCATCTAAATATTATTTAGGGCAGCCATTTCGAATTTCAAGATGGCTGACATGCGAAAATCGATTTTTTTTCCAGTATTTCAGCTCCGAAGCCCTGTACAAACTTTTTTGAACGCCAACAATACAGTTCAGGCATCTAAACATTTTAGTCCACAGCAATATAATCATATTTCCACAAATTAGCATGGAAGTAGATATTTGACAACGCACGTGCTCATAAAAATGTAAAAAGCTCATCACTCCACTCTCGTATTCTAGTTCATTTTATAAAATAAAAGTTTATATACACAGAATATGAATGTTTACAGTGTGGTTACTAGTCATCATCATCATCATCACTTTGGTCATCTGCGTCCAGTTCTGCATTCTTGATAGTTTTCTTTAGCGACCTCCTTTAGTTGCTGCCTGCTATCATCTGTGCATGTGATATAGAGTGGTTGTGGACTCAGTGCCGTATTAAGGATTTTTGGGCCCTGGGGCCAAAATATTTTTGGGGTCCCTCAACAAGACAAATCTTTGAGTCATGTAAATTAATAAAACCATTTATTTCTAAATCAAATAATGCAAGTTTTACACAAATACCAAGCTGCTACAATTACACCAAACCAATTACACAACTACAAGTCCACTACTAATCTACCAAAGTTGGTCACAAAATCATCCATCACCAGTATACAAGTTTTTTGAGCTGCTTCATATCACTAAATTTTCCAATCACAAACTCAGTATTTAAATTCTGCAAAATATTCTTTTCTATGCATAACAATGACAGACTTTGCAACTTCTTTTAGGTTAGCATTTGACGTTTAACATTTTTAATCATGTTCAAATGAGAAAAAGAACGCTCCGCAGTTGCATTTGACATCAAACACAAATAAATGCGATAAGCAATGAAAGCATTTGGGAAAACAGCCCTCAATTTGTGAATTTCCTGTAGTACTCCTAATGGGCAAGTGTCAGCTAAAGCGTTTTGTTTGACAAACAGTACAAAATGCTGAAACTCAAATGGGAAGCTGTCCTCAAAATCATTTGGGTAATGGACTAGCCAGATTTTCTGTTGCTTTTGATGCTTCCTCTGAAGTTAGTTGAGAGATATTGTTGAGCATTCCAAATTTATCATTGATATCATTATAAACATCGGCCCCTAAAACAGCTGGGTCCTGGGGCCTTGCCCCACCTGGCCCCCCCTTAATACGCCACTGGTTGTGGTCCACTTCTTCCCCAGCAATGTACGGTGGGAGGTGTTTCCTTTCAGAAATGAATGGACGCTGCTTCAGCTTTTCGAGCTCTAGCAGAGCAAGTTTTAGTGGATGAGGTGTATACACCCAAGGCCGTATTGCAATGCCATTCACCCGATGGGTTGTTCTGGCACCAGTGAGGGTTTCTTCTAGGCCAGTGGTGGCAAACCTTTTTTGCTAGCGGGTCATTTTTGTTACTTTTGATTTTAAAAAAACGAAGTTGGGTCACAATAATTTATTTACTTACTAATTTTATTGAGAAATTTGTTGGATTTTAGCTGCTAATGTTTTGATCCGAGGTTTATATTTAGTTGTCTTTAGTCTCATACATGCAGCACTCATATCTGTGCCAAGGCGATTCCTAGTGATGGATTTGACGAAATTCATGGAGGAAAACAACTGTTCACATAAATAAGATGAACCAAACATTGTTAGCAGAGCTAATGCTAGCTTTTTCATTGATGCAAAAGAATTTAGTAAAGAGTTCTGCAAGAATACGATTCTCTATTCTTTCTATTGATTGTTGTTCTCTGGTTACACCCAAAATTGACTCCAATTCCTTTTCTTGTAACTTCAGATTAAGATCACTAAATTTAGTCTTCTATACTGCACTTTCTTGGAAGTCAACTAATTCCATTTCTAAATTACCAATGTCAAGCCAATGAAAAGTTGATAACTGAAGATCTACAAATTGAATAGTATGGGGGAATTGGATGAATTGTAAGTTGTCATACATACACACACGTTTTTAAACGTATACTATACATTTAAAAATGTTTCAATGTGTATCAGCTGTTTATTTCGGTGGGAGAATAAAATAATTTTAAAACTGTAAGGCAGAAAATATTAAAAATTAGTCATATTTTATTGAAATAAGAGTTCGTGGGTCACTAAAAATAGCCTCGTGGGTCAGTGGTTCGCCATCACTGTTCTCGGCGATCTATATTGTCGAATGCCAAGTTTGTAAAGAGCTGTAATGCTTTCTGGGAGGATTACTAATTGATTTAAAGCAGCTGTTAGTTTATGCAGTGTCGTTTTCCTCTATTTGGTCATAGGACACATCACGCCCTAACTTGTTCAATGTTCGCACAAGCTCCACATTTCCAGCGAGTGTTTTCACCCCATATGCCAGCAGTATTTGTTTTGGAGGGTTGAGTCGTCCACGTGTTACAGCATAGATGATATCTTGGCTGAAGGAATCAATTAACATGTCCTCTCTTTGTGGTGGAGAACTGTGCTCTGGCTTCCCTGTGAGAAGACCAAGAAGAGAACTGTTTAGTGCAGTGGGCACAACTAATGAATTCCTGACATCAGAAGGATGTATAGGCCATTCTATTGTCTTCTCTATCTCCTTAATTTATGTCCATATATAGGATGAAGCATTGTCAATGGTTTGGGTATGAATAAAATAAAATTGATGTGAAATGGAAACAGTAACATTGTATAGTTTAATATCTGGCAAACAATGCCCACAAAGATGGTAGATTGTGACGAACCTAATTAGTCTTCAACATGACCCCCATTCCGGAAACGACAGTCATAACGAGAGGCTAATTCTTACGACCACCTGCGTGTGGTTTAGTGATAGACTCAGTTTCTTCAAATGTGCGGTACCACTGCGCTATGGAGTCGTATTTAGGAGCTTTTCGAACACCATACACACAGCGAAACTCACGTTGTACTGCAGTCACACTCTCAAACTTAGCAAACCAAATGACACACTTCGCACGTTGTGCATTCGCCGCCATCTTCGAAACTGGTATGTCTCATAAGTCTGACAGCACGTGGCGCTCGTACGTCTGGTAGCGGATGGCATAGCCTATTACAAACTCCCACATTTTATGACCACGCGTGCAACAGATGAGCGCTGTATCACTTCTCGGTAGATACTCACAGCGTTTTTATTTTATCCATACCCAAACGGATCACCCCGTGTGTATATATACACTGTATAATGTATATATATATATAATATATATGAATCCGAACCACGCCCCACCAGCAGCCCAGCGTCTTAACCACTATGCTACCCAGGGTACCCATTTATCTACCAACCAATATTTTTATTGTGTAGAAGGATGAACAGCTTGGTTTTGATGTGCGCCGCCTGCCGTCACCGAGTCTCGATTTTGTGGCCGATGGATTCGTATTCAGCGACGCTAACCACTACACCACCGAGTGTGTGTGTGTATATATATATATATATATATATGGTTGTGTGTATTCGATTGGATGTACACAATGTAACTCAGTATATATAGGCCAAACCGGTAAAATGTTAGATATTAGGGTAAAACAGCATAAATATGCGTGTAGGACAGCTAATACTTCCAATGCTTTATTTAACCATATGTATAGATGTAACCATAGCATCAAGTGGGATAGTTCTAAAGCGCTTGTTAAAAACAGAGATATAATAGAAAGAAATATTCTAGAATGTGCATTTATTCATTTTAAAAACAATTTCAATAACAGTTCGGGGACGTATAAAATTGACGATATCATGTTAAAATTTCTTTTGCCTCTCATTAACCCTTGTTAAGTATGTGCTAATTGTTTTGTTTTTCCTGTACGTTGTATATATTTATGGGCATCTCGCCTTTTATCTTCATTCCCTGACGAGGTGTAGCTTTGAATACACGAAAGGCCTTGGAATCGTTTTTCTTTTTCCTTGTGGGTTTGCAGCATATACACATATATATATATATATATCTTGTTTTACTTCCGGCCGAAATTGTTCATTCTAACGAATGTCAAGTTTGTTGCCCCACTTCGGACCTACAGCCTAAACGTAGAATCTGAACCACGGCTCCCCAGGGAAGTCAGGAATTACAAAGCCCTCGCCCGAACTCGATCTCATAACCTCTCGATCGGCAGCCCAGCGTCTTAACCACTCGGTTTCCAGTTTCGATGGATTCGTAGTCAACGATAATACCCCTTCACTTCTCCCTAAATATATCTTTAATAGTCCAGTAAAATTAGGCAATTTCTGGGCTCAGTCCACCACAAACTGCAACAGATTTTTTTTACTTTTATGCAATTTAGTAATGTGCGAGAAACAACCTATAAAAAGTCTCTAGTGATCAGTGATGCGGAAAGTGTTAAATTTGTACTTCAAAGATACGTATCCCAAATTCGCTCGTTTTCTCGGTTGTATACTGAATTTTAAATGCAAAAAAACTTCACTTTTTTTCTACGTGAAGGTCAAAATATGCAAATAAAAACCCACTCTAATAGACAGAGTTTATTTCCACGACAGTTTCGACGCCCACTGGCATCCTCCTCGGGTGGATACAGAAACACGAATGAACCAAAACAAGAGGGAAAAGCAGTCCAGGGACTGCTTTTCCCTTTTGTTTTGGTTCATTCGTGTTTCTGTATCCACCCGAGGAGGATGCCAGTGGGCGTCGAAACTGTCGTGGAAATAAACTCTGTCTATTAGAGTGGGTTTTTATTTTCATACTGAATGTTGTTTTGTGTCAGATTACATTAAGCGGCAAAATGTGCGTAATTTGTGAACATTGTTTTTCCATTGCAAATATTTATTTCATTTAAACAAAAAATAACAATGTTAAGTAATATTTACAGCTTCTACATCAATGTTTTCAGTAAAATGATGCTCCTTTAGAATCCAAGTGTAGAGCGAAAGAAAAGCTGCAGCGTGTGAATTGACAAAAAGTATCACATAAGTAAATTTGATATGCATTTACTCGTACATATTTTCAATATTTCTGTATCGTGGAACATACATCACGTAAGAATATCGGTAATCATCATATCATCATAACATCATAACATTCACAACATAAAATGCTTTAATTTAGAAATTTGAGCTTTTCTGGCTTATCCATACATGCACTAAAATATCATCGTTAGTGAAACTACGTAAGTTGACTCAATCTGTGTCGTTTATGTCTTCAGTGAGGTCATGCTGCTGTGCATTCTCACCACGGCTGACACCATTATATTCACCACACGCAGGACTGCATTCAAGTCCCGGCTTCTGGCGAGTACATCTCCCTGTTTTACGGCCCAGTTGCGTTTGATTATCTCAAGGAGGGCTTTAGGTGCAGCGACCAAATCAGTTCGTACTGCTACATACTTATCACCAGCTGGCTTCCACCCCGAATCTGATAGATCAAGATCATGCTGTCCCTTCTATTTCTGTATTTGGAGATATACTCGTAAACTTTTCCCAATGCCGTAAAGATACGATGTTATATCACACCCTGAAATGGTACAGATGAAGAGGATGTTACTGCATACATGTGGCCCCAGTCGTTCTTCTGTTTCCTTAACATTCCAGATACTTCTTGTCTTGATCTTCTGTTTTGGCTCAGGCTTAAAAAATAAAGGGTGTCAGTCTAACTCGCCACAACTGCGTTTTCATATATATTTGTTACATTGTCACCATACGAGAGGTCAATACCTTTTTTTATGTAGGAAGGAGGGGGCTGAGGGCGAGTGCCCCCAAAATTGGCCCCTCTACAGAAGGAGAGCCAAACAAAGGTCTTCAAGGCTCAATGATGACATTTTTATTTTTTATGTATATATAAATTTTGAAAAGGTTGTGTAGTAAGATGCATGTATGTGTAGTGAAGAATAGAGGGAGAAGTGCGAGTTTTGAGAGCATGCTGGACTGCTCACAGGAGAGATGAGACACGGAAAAAGATCAGCTAAGGAGGACGGTGACAGGAGAAACGGGAGTTCCAGCACTTCCTGACTCCTGCCTAACATCGACCCCGGAGTACTTCCCTGGTAGACTGGTGTCTACAATCTCTTACAATCTCCTCCTACTGTTGCATAGGTCTGCTCACGGCCCCATGGTACGCGTTGAAGTAGGGACCCTCCATCTATGATATACTGCATGCTATCTCGCGATGGGCCTGTCTGGTTATTTTCCATCTTCTCCCAAATGGCATTACGTAGTTCAGGTTTTGTTGCTTCTCTAGGACGTAGAGATGCGTCAAACAAGGCCGCTGGGTAACTGCATAACTCGTATTTGAACAGCTCTGCTGTGTCACCAACCTTTTCTCTCACAGTTATCTGAAACAGAAGCTGAGGGTTGATACTGACTAACTCTTCATGTACCTGGATTGTACTTATGTTTCAGCGTCACAGCTTGACCTTTTCTTTTAAAAGACAGGTCTTTGGTAATCATTCCAACCATCGATTTGATAATTTTGTCACCAATATGTTTGGCTTCGTCAACATTTACTTTGCTGCTAGCAGTAAGACCAGTGGCAATGTTCCTTAATGACAAATCATCATTGAATGGGTTGTGCTGGACCAGAAATTGCAGAACACTTGTTGTATTCTTCACATCTCCCTTTTGATGAGACACTGATGATTCCTTATGTTGTTCACTAAGTGTATGTTACACACCTTAAGTTTCGGCATGAATGGTGCATTTCAGCACGAGATGGCATGGACAACAGCCATCACATGATGCCCTTCCACAAATTTTATCAGTTTCTTGACCCTAAAAACCTATACATATACACCTAAACCACTTTCATATCTGCTCTAGGTCAGGAAATATGGCTATTTTTCTTCACGGCAGCCATTTTGGCAGCCATCTTCAATTTACCTCTTCCGCTTCAGATATTGCTAGAGACTTTTAGTATGTTGTTTTGGGGACTAAACTTAAATACATTCAAGTTAAAAAAAAAAATTTACTGGACTATTTACTGGACTATTTACTGGACTGGAGCGAATTCGAAATATTTATTTTCACTCTACAGCTATAAAATGGGAAGTTGTTGCATCCAGCATGGAAGTAATAGATTGGAAAACCATCTTCAAGGCCATATCAACGGAAGAGACACTAATGATCTTAGAGGAGTAGACGCTGAAAATTTGTGGAAAGTCATGTCACAAAAATGCAACAAAGAGGAAAGAGAAGTAGGTTCGAGAGACAAAAGAAATCATTGTTCCGAAAGAGAAAGAGTGACTGCAAAATTAAGGAACTGCAAAGAAAACAACATCAGAAAAATAGTAAATGATAAACTGCGGAGTATAGATTGCGTCATATAAGACCTAATTGAGAAGCAAACAGAAAAAGACGACGACAACGCTATAGAAGCGATAAAGGTTAACTCAAAGTACTTCTATAATTTTGCAAAAGGAAGTCCAAAAATCACACGACTATCGGACCTTTGAAAAATGAAGACAATGCTTTATCTGATGTAATAGAAGTATCTGAAATATTGAGCGCTCAGTACGAATCATCTTTCAGTATCCCAAAAATTGACAAACTGATATGCGATAGAAACGCGTTCTTTGAAGAACTACAAGGGGAAAGTATAACGCACTTCGACTTTACGACAGATGATATTACACAAGCTATAGGGAAACTAAAAGCACACACAGCGGCAGGACCGGACAAATGGAATGCCACACTGATCAAAAACTACAATAATACAATCGCTGAGCCCCTATATTGGATATGGAGACGATCACTACACACGAGAGAAATACTGGGCATCCTGAAGAGAGCGAGCACAGTCCCAATATATAAAGGAGATCGAACTGAAGCCAAGATATAGGCCAGTGTCGCTTACATCTCATCTCACTGAAATATTCGAAAAAAATAGTCAGAGAAAAATCTGACTTTTTGAACTCAGAAAAAATTAAATGATAACCAACATGGATTTCGGTCAGGCAGATTATGCCTATCACAACTAATGGAACACTACAACATTATTGATGCACTTGAAAGTAATGAAAACTATGATGTAATATACACAGACGCCAAAGCGTTCGACAAGTCGTTACAGTTCAAGGAGTATCTTCATCAGAATCAAAGGTCCTCAGCTCAGTACCACAAATAACAGTATTAGTTCCACTACTCTTCATAATCATGCTAACTGACATAGATGAGGATGTTACCAGAGACAGCACAGTAACATCCTTTGCCGATGACACAAAGATCAATAGAAAAATAAGAAACCCAGAAGATATAGGATCTCTACAAACAGACATGAACAGAATTTACAAGTGGACGGAAGACAACGATATGAAGTTTAACACCGAGAAATTTCAACTGTTAAGGTACGGAAAAAGGGAGGACCTAAAATCCATGGAATACTATACCCCAAATGGACAGGAAATTCAGAGAAATTCTAAAGCAAAAGATTTAGGAGTTGTAATGACTGATGATGCGAAATTTGAAACACAAAATAAGATAGCAGTAAACAGAGCAAAGAGAATAACTGAGCAGATACTGAGAACCTTTTAAACGAAGGGACAGGAATATAATGATTCCTCTATTGAAACATTGATCATACCCAAGTTGGAATACTGCTAGGTCCTAACATCTCCATGGATGTAAAAAAGAAGACATTAGGCTGCTAGAAAAGAGTCAGAGAAGCTTCACAGCCAAGATCAAGGGGTGCAAAGAACTAAATTACTGGGAAAGGTTACGCGAATTAAACCTATATTCACTGGAGAGAGAGAGAGAGAGAGTTACAAGGAAAAGAAGTACCTCAAAAGGCCTTGCCGGCCCATACCGAGGAGGTACCAATGGCAAACGGGTGCCAGGGAAAATTTTGTAAAAGTTTATTTTTCTTTCAACTATCCTAGCAGTAGTAGAAACTGGATAGAAAGTAGAAGGCTCTCTCCCCCACCCTCCGCTCCCTCCCTGCCAGAGGCAGGTACGGAAAAAGGTTGAAGAAAATACCTTGACCCTGGAAAAGTAGCCAAGGAAATTTTACAGGAAAGTGGAGAATATATAAATAGCTCTATATTTAGCTTGCTCACAGAGACACCGAGCAAGCGAAACTCCTGCAGAGTTTTCTTATGTTTTAGACTTAACTATGAGAGTATTCAGTACTTTGTCTAGCCTATTTTTAAACACATTTTGCACTTTGACTGGAAACAACCTCTGAGGGAAGTTGGTTCCAGATATTAACTATTTTATAGGAAAAGAAATTTCCGCAGACTGAGGTCCTAAAGTATTTACACACTCAAATAGTGTGCAAGATTTCGTCTAACCTTTTCTTGAACTGATCCACAGAGGAACTGTTCACAACTTCCGAAGGTAACCTGTCCATGTGTCACAGACCTTATACGTAAAGTAATTCCCGCACACACTAGTCCTAAACCGTTTCAAATCCAACTTCCAACCATTGTTGCGAGTTGGGTTATCATTTAAACTAAACATACTTCGAAAATCGACATCGTTGAACCCGCGTAAGAGCTTGAAAACCTCGATCAGTTGACCGCGCAGCCTCCTAGTTCAAGCGAAAACAAGTTCAGGGCGCGTAACCGTCGATTGTAGCCCATATGCCTAACGGAAGGGATTAACTTTGTGGCCCTCGCCTGCACTCGCTCCAGCCTCACAATATCTTTCCTGAGGGGGGCGACCAGAACTGCACAGCATACTCCAGGTGCGGCCGAACAAGGGAATTGTACAGTGAGAGCACAATCTCCTTGTTCCGAAACTGAAATTGCCTCCTGATATAACCCAATAGTTTCTGGCTTTCTTTTCCACCTCTACACACTGTTTCGTAAACTTAAGGTCGCTGCTAATTAGCACACCCAAGTCCTTTTCTAAATCAGTCACCTCGATATTACTACCCAACATCGAGTAGTCCGACTTGGGATTGGCGTAGCCAATGTGCATCACTTTGCATTTACCCAAGTTAAACGGCATTTGCCATTTTTCGGACCACTCTCCTATCCTACCTAGGTCCGCACGCAGTTCCTCGATCGCTTCGGGCGTCCCAACATTGGCCCCAAGCTTGGTGTCATCAGCGAATTTGGGCGATCCGACTGACGATGCCACCGTCGATATCATTTATGTAAATGATAAACAACAGCGGCCCCAAAACGGAACCCTGAGGAACCCCACTAGTGACGAGGCCCAACCCGAACTAGCACTTTAATTACAACCCTCTGCCGCCTATTCTTCAGCAGTTTTCAATCCACCTACCTATTTCCCCACCGATACCCAGCGCGCGCACTTTCGCCATTAGCCGGCGGTGAGGTACTTATCAAAGGCTTTCTGAAAGTCGAGATAAAGTATATCAATCGCCCTACTCTTATCGTACTCACCCAACATGACGTGGAAAAACTCGAGCAAGTTGGTGAGACACGACCTATGCCGTCTAAACCCATGTTGGGAGTCCCCAAGCAGCTTGTAGGAATCCAAATGGTCAACGATCCTATCCGCTATTATCCCCTCTAATAATTTACCTACAACTGAAGTGAGACTAATGGGACGATAGTTCCCTGGACTTTCGTGATCCCCTTTCTTAAAGATAGGGGTCACGTTGGCTTCCCTCCAGTCACCAGGTACCTGGCCCGTCTCCAACGATTTGTTGAAGACTGTAGCCAGGTGGGGAGCCACCTGGTCGCGCACCTCCCGCAACACTCTGGGGAGAAACTGGTCTGGCCCAGGAGCCTTAAACGCGCTCAGTTTGTCTATTCTATCGGCAACGACTGTCGCGGTACATCGAACATTATCCAGGCCAGCACCTTCGTGCCTCACACCTGGCTCGGGGATGATGCGGGTGTCCTCCTTGGTGAACACTCCCGCAAAGTACTCATTAAGCACATTGGCGATGTCCGCGTCCGAGGTCCGCAGAACGCCGCTTCCGTCCTTTAACAGAGAGAGAGAGAGAGAGAGAGAGAGAGAGAGAGAGTTACAAGGAAACGAAGTACCTCAAAAGGCCTTGCGGCCCATACCGAGGAGGTACCAATGGCAACGGGAGCCAGGGAAAATTTTGTAAAAGTTTATTTTTCTTTCAACTATCCTAGCAGTAGTAGAAAACTGGATAGTAAAGTAGAAGGCTCTCTCCCCACCCTCCGCTCCCTCCCTGCCAGAGGCAGGTACGGAAAAAAGGTTGAAGAAAATACCTTGACCCTGGAAAAGTAGCCAAGGAAATTTTACAGGAAAGTGGAGAATATATAAATAGCTCTATATTTAGCTTGCTCACAGAGACACCGAGCAAGCGAACTCCTGCAGAGTTTTCTGAGGTTTTAATCTTAAACTATGAGTGTGTTCAGTACTTTGTCTAGCCTATTTTTAAACAGATTTACACTTTGACTGGAAACAACCTCTGAGGGAAGTTGGTTCCAGATATTAACTATTTTATAGGAAAAGAAATTTCCGCAGACTGAGGTCCTAAATGTCTTTACACACTCAAATAGTGTGCAAGATTTCGTCTAAACTTTTCTTGAACTGATCCACAGAGGAACTGTTCACAACTTCCGAAGGTAACCTGTTCCATGTGTCACAGATCTTATACGTAAAGTAATTCCCACACACACTAGTCCTAAACCGTTTCAAATCCAACTTTCAACCATTGTTGCGAGTTGGGTTATCATTTAAACTAAACATACTTCTAAAATCGACATCGTTGAACCCTCGTAAGAGCTTGAAAACCTCGATCAGTTGACCGCGCAGCCTCCGAGTTTCAAGCGAAAACAAGTTCAGGGCGCGTAACCGTCGATTGTAGCCCATATGCCTAACGGAAGGGATTAACTTTGTGGCCCTCGCCTGCACTCGCTCCAGCCTCTCAATATCTTTCCTGAGGGTGGGCGACCAGAACTGCACAGCATACTCCAGGTACGGCCGAACACGGGAATTGTACAGTGAGAGCACAATCTCCTTGTTCCGAAACTGAAATTGCCTCCTGATATAACCCAATAGTTTCTGGGCTTTCTTTTCCACCTCTACACACTTTCGTAAACTTAAGGTCGCTGCTAATTAGCACACCCAAGTCCTTTTCTAAATCAGTCACCTCGATATTACTGCCCAACATCGAGTAGTCCGACTTGGGATTGGCGTAGCCAATGTGCATCACTTTGCATTTACCCAAGTTAAACGGCATTTGCATTTTTCGGACCACTCTCCTATCCTACCTAGGTCCGCACGCAGTTCCTCGATCGCTTCGGGCGTCCCAACATTGGCCCCAAGCTTGGTGTCATCAGCGAATTTGGCGATCCGACTGACGATGCCACCGTCGATATCATTTATGTAAATGGTAAACAACAGTGGCCCCAAAACGGAACCCTGAGGAACCCCACTAGTGACCGAGGCCCAACCCGAACTAGCCCCTTTAATTACCACCCTCTGCCGCCTATTCCTCAGCCAGTTTTCAATCCACCTACCTATTTCCCCACGATACCCAGCGCGCGCACTTTCGCCATTAGCCGCGGTGAGGTACCTTATCAAAGGCTTTCTGAAAGTCGAGATAAAGTATATCAATCGCCCTACTCTTATCGTACTCACTCAAATGACGTGGAAAAACTCGAGCAAGTTGGTGAGACACGACCTATGCCGTCTAAACCCATGTTGGGAGTCCCCAAGCAGCTTGTAGGAATCCAAATGGTCAACGATTCTATCAGCTTTTATCCTTTCTAATAATTTACCTACAACTGAAGTGAGACTAATAGGACGATAGTCCCTGGACTTTCGTGATCCCCTTTCTTAAAGATAGGGGTCACGTTGGCCTCCCTCCAGTCACCAGGCACCTGGCCCATCACCAACGATTTGTTGAAGACTGTAGTCAGGTGGGGAGCCACCTGGTCGCGCACTTCTCGCAAAACACTGGGAGAAACTGGTCTGGCCCAGGAGCCTTAAACGCGCTCAGTTGTCTATTCTATGAGCAACGACTGTCGTGGTACATCTAAACTATCCAGGCCAGCACCTTCGTGCCTCACAGCTGGCTCGGGGATGACGCGGGTATCCTCCCTGGTGAACACTCCCGCAAAGTACTCATTAAGCACATTAGCGATGTCCGCGTCGGAGGTCCGCAGAACGCCGCTTCCGTCCTTTAAAGGACCTATCATGCTTCTAATGGGCTTTCTACTATTAACATAACTGAAGAACTCCTTAGGGTTCCCCTTGCAGAGGCTTGCCACCCGTAGTTCTTCGTTACGTTTCGCTAGCCTAACCTTCGCCTTCACTTCCCTACACAGGCGGACATACGCTTCAGTGTTCTCGTGGGAACGATTGGCCTTCGCCCTCCTATACGCTACTTCCTATTTCGGATAGCCGAAGCGATGCCACGATTGAACCACTTAGGCTGCGTTGAAGCAGGGGTGACCGGTTTGAGGGTATGGCAGCAGACTGCAGCACCATAAACTCATCCCGGAATGCACTCCACACTCCCTCAACATCGCCGCCAACCTCTAACCCCATCTCTGCTACGCTATCCCTGAGGCTAACAAAGTTCGCCCGCCGGAGATCGAGCTTACTGCCTCTCGAGTTACTACGCTTCACCCGAGGGACGCGCACACGGAACCTAATAAGACCGTGATCACTCCCGCCCAACGATTCGTCAACGGTGAGGCCAGTGACGAGGTTGTCTTCGGTCGTGAATACTAAGTCTAGAACGCTTTCGCCTCGTGTAGGCTCGTTGACCCACTGAGTGAGGAAGTTCTCATCAGCAAAGTCAACTAGCCTCCTCCCTTCAGCATCGGCAGTCCTCTTTTCCCACTTTATGCCGCGACAGTTGAAGTCTCCTAAAACTACACACACCCTATCCCCTAGCAGGCTACTGAGTTCGGTGTACAGGGCTGTATCGTCCTCGAGGAGGAGATGCGGAGGTCTGTACACCAAGATTAACCTATAGTTCGTCCCTCCCACGTTCAGATCGACGCCAAGCAGCTCCCGTTCCGACCGGAACTGGCAGTCAACCGGACTCAACGTGTCTCTGACGTATATTAGTACCCCACCCCCCTCCCCACGGGTGCGGTCTTTGCGAAACATTCTATACCCGGGAATTTCGAACTCCCCAACGTAGTCCCTACGATCAGTATGAATCCAGGACTCGGTGATAGCAACGATATCCTGGTATTCTGATGCCAAGAGCGCCCGTAGCTCGCAAAACTTGTTCCTAATTGACCTAGCATTAAAAAGCATTGCACGGAGGGAGCCTTCCCTATTCTGACCGCCCCCTAGCACGACCCGTTTCCCGAACAGCCAGGGCTGTCGGGAGTTGAAGAGCCCCTCACTAACGAGGGGGCAACTTCCGCAGGAGACTGAGCCCCCTCCAACGTAGGAGGAGGGTCACCCACCTGTACTTCGACGCACCCTTCAGTTGAAGGTATGTCCGCCACCGGCTCATCCTCATCTCTCCCCGGACTCGACCTCACCATTCTGTATAGGTGCCGGTCGAGCAGCGCGCCTAGCACACCTTTACCCTTGTTATTGAGGTGGACACCATCCCTCTGGTAAAGGTCCCACCTACCCGAAAATGCATCGAAGGGGGTCAATAAACTTCACGCCCAGCGGAACGCACAAGTCTTGTACCCTCTCGTTGATGCCAATGACCTTACTGAGCGCGTGGTCACTGACATTCATTCGCGGTAAAATACCATTAACATTCCCCTGTCTGTCTTCAGTTTTAGATCATCCGCAAGAGACATGATCTCGGTGATGATCCCTTCAGTAAGACCTACCCCACCGCCTTTGAGAAACAGGTCATTGCCACCAGCGTGGACAACGATCGCAGTCCTCCGACTAGCCACGCGCACCTTCTCTACCTCCTTCCTTAAGTGCGCCGTTCCCCGCCCAGGTAAGCACCTTACCTTCCTCCCATCCCGGTTTGCTGAAGCAAAGTACTTCTCCTGGCCCTGATCTGCGAGTCCACAATCAAAACGGTGTCTTCCTCCTTCGAGCACAGGAGACTAAAGCGGTTAGGTCTTGACAGGGGCAACTGGGGTCTCAGGCTTCGGCTTCGCAGCCTTCTTGCCCGAGACCTTTCGAAACCCGTCGCCACCCATACACGCAGTTACACCACCCGACCCACCCCGACAGGTAGCTACATCCTTCGGTTTCTTTGGGCCATCAGCAGGCCCCTGCCCACCCTTCTCTATCGATCCCTTCCCACCCTTCTCTATCAGCCCCTTCTTGAGCCCTCCCTTTGTTCTAGATACTTAATCTTACAGTTTGAATCTGCTGGTGTGTTTTTAATTTGATCTTGTCCACTGGGTTGGATTTCCAGTGCTACGACCCTAGCTTCAAGCTTTTTTACTAATTCCTTTAGCTCTTTAACTTCCTTTTCGTGGTTATCTCTAAGTTTACAAAACAAACATACACTAAGGGATGTGATATCGCTGATACTACCCTCTGGGAAGTCTACGCACCAATGATTAACTTTACATTTAAAGCATTCTGCTTTCAATTTTGCTGGCCCTGCCATATTTTCTCTTTTTTTTGTTTTGTTTTTTCTGAATACTCTGAATAAGATAAAGCGTTATAGCAATGCAATGAAAACTATCCAAAAACGTTATGACCAGTATATAAAAAAGGGGGGGGGTGAATTCATCCCGCGCGTAGACGCATCCGCCTTTTTGCAAGTGACGTTCATTCCTTCCAGAAGACTACACCTCTCCTGCTGCCGCACCGACCAAAGGTCTCCCCAGGGCCGGACCGTCCCAAACGTGTCGCAGCTACCAACTGACAAACACTCGCGACGCAAGCGTCACGGATTTTCCGCCAGGAGCGACAGCGAGATGCAGCCCCTTACTAAGTCTTACTAGTCACTCACAAGCGGCCAGACTCTTAGAATCCAGTGTTCAAGGGATATCCCACCAGAACCAGAGGCTACGCCCGAGACTTTACGCTGGCCTGGCAGCCAGCTGGGCAGTAAAGCCCTCACCTCAGAGCAGTACAGCCAAGCACCATCAATTGGTCACCAAAGAACGGTCGCAGGGGGCTGGTCAGGCCATTACGCGTTAGGAATGGGCTTAACGGGGCACTAGCCACACTCCATTCATCGCGCCCCTACGCCTGGGACCCCTCCATCCCAGTCTCTCACAACCTACGAGCGTTAAATGGTGTTATTTATAGAGGTTCCAAAGCCTCTCTTCCCACGAATGAGGTAGCAGTAGGGTCCTAATAGTAAAAGAAGAGAAAAAGACTTAATACTAAAAGAATTTTTTTTTTTTTTTTTTTTTTTGCAGTGAGAGGAGAACAACCTTAACGTAATCTAAAAGGACAGAGTAAAGGTGGGGTCCTAGTAACCCACGGGACGGGATTGTGCAAAATACTAAGTAAGAAAGAAAGAAAGATATATGCACCATTATTTACACTTCGAAAATAATGGAGAAACTAGCCCCTAATCTTACTTTTTGAATCCTATAACCCCCAAAACAACAATGGAAAGTAGAAAAGGAAGACTGTGTCATGCTCCCAAACTAAAGGATAGACAGGGAACATCCTTAACCCTAAAGGAACATAGTTTTGTTGTGAGATGACCAAGACTGTTTAATCAGCTGCCCAAGGAACTAAGGAACAAGAGTGGTGTTGCGGTGGACATCTTCAAAAGAAGATTAGACGCCTGGCTCAGAACAATCCCCGATGAGCCGGGCGTACCTGGCTATGTGAGGTGGAGTACAAGAAACCAACTCACTACTTCACCAGGCCAACTCGAGAGGAGGGGGCCGACAAGCTGGACCTTCGTGAAATGAGGAATCATCGCACGGAACATTTCAAAGGTATTAGGGTTTCCAAAAAGGTTAGTTCTAGTTTATTTAATTTCAACGTTAAAAAGTATGACAAGAACTTAATTAAAACCTAATACGTGAGGGAGAATATGAAAATGTTTGAAGTCAAATAAAATATAGAACCATAATCTAAATTAATAACCATCAAACTCTTCTCCAACTGAAAGAAAAAACAAAGGCTCAAAATATTCGAATTGAATTTGGAATCTTAACTTGATGAAAATAGGAACCTGATTACCATTCATCACTTCGATGCGAACGAGGAATTCACGGATTCGTTACGAAAACTTACAAAATCTTTAATGAACGTCGTTAATCTCGATACATTCAGTATTTAATGGGTAAAAGATCGTACCGGCAACTCGTCTCAGCTCACCAAAACCGGCCAGTTATCGACACCCCCACCCAACCCAAGACCTAACTTTGGATATCCCTGAACGGTAGGAGAGGGTTCTACGAAAAGGTCTGAAAGGGATGGGCCTACAAAACGCTAATCTTTATAGGCACCAAGGAGAAACCTACAAAACACGCGATCTAAAGGGATAGACCTATAAAATGCAACCTCCTGGTGATACAATCGACGAAACACACCATTTCAAGGGATGGACTAACAATCCCTAAAATAGAAAGGTAAAATAAGGTCTTAAAATCGAAGCTTTATTGCAATAACAAAATTTAAATTTCGTTACTTATTCAAACAAATTTGGTAATTCATAAAGAATAAATTTTCAAAATATTTATTAATATAATTTGGCTAAAATTAGTTGAGAAAGCGATCGAGATGCCAATGGTGCACGCACGCAGTCGCTACTTTATAGATGCCTCGTGAAACACATTCAAAAAGCTAATCAAATTAATTACTATTGCAAAATTAGCTTTATTAATTTTTAAACATTATATATATATAATTAACCAAAAATGGAATGCGTCTCGTAATGAAAATAATGTATAATGTGGTAAGGAGAGACCACCACTTGGGAAGAAACGGAATGTTTTTCAAAAAGTATTTGTATCCTATTCTAATAAAAGTTATTGCTAGTGTTATTATTTACTTTAAGCCATTTTGCGAATTAGACGAACAATATTATATTTTAGTGTGTTTTTTTTTTAAGTAACCTAACTTAATTTATCTTTCAGACGGAAACAATGAAGACGTAGTTATTTTTAAGCGACTCAATTTCAGCTGACACCCTACATAAAATTTTTTAAAAATTAGGAACTTTTCTTTTTTCAGAAAAACAAACTCTTGAAAAGGCACATGCAAATTTTATTCATATTAAACGAAAGTATGCCTATTATAGGCTATATATACCTATATTTATGTAAATGCGTACAAATTATAACATTTGTGCAAACCACTTGTTTTAAAGAAGCTTATCATACATACACGTAACAAAAATTTGTTGTACACAACGCAAGAAAAAAAAAGAATCATCTTTCAATATATTAGTTTATCCTCTTTACCTACATTTAAAGAGAGACACTAAATCAGCAATGTTTTGCTAGTGTATGTGCATGCTGGTGTACAAATGCTTCACGTCAAAATATGTGTACGTAATTCGTGCACATGTGGTGGCAGTGTACGCTAATTCCTTCATATGCCGTTACATATTCGTACACGTTAATGCATCCAAGAATGTTGACAGGTTTTATTAAAAAAAAAATGAATGTTCAAACTTCCACATTTCCGGAAATTCGGCACCCTTCTCTGTATCACGTGTTTGTGTTCCGGAAACAATGATTTCCTCTTCACATTTCGTCCATTTCGTCGTCGATTTCCGGAAAATCTCCGACCTCGATGTTCGTCGGCCGGACGAATCCTCCATACTTCATGGGTGCTTCGAAATATCTCTTTCCCCGACTCTGCGATTCCAGAAGGAAACGGATTAATTTGTAGTAATCATAGACGTACTCTCAAGCACAAGTTACCGGCGTAATCTCATATGGAAACTACTCGTACGAAGGGTGTTCAGAAAGCTCACCCGCTGGTAGCTGTCATTACGGTGGCGGACTTTGAGCGGCGATGCTCTGGTTCGGTCTCGCCTGTTGGCGCCTGCTGGCCGCTTACCCTGTTAATGCTCGAGCTAAAGGCGACCCTTGGGACATACTCACTGCCACGAAGTGGGGAAATGAGCTTCCCGGTTGTTCAGAAAGGGTTTACTTCGACCCATTTATTGATACACTTCGACCCAATAAACGGAACAGACGAAAATAATGACCTTTGATTGTGACGATTTTGTAAGGTTCACCGAAAGGAGTTAGTCAACGATGTCAAGAAAAATGAAAGTGTGTGAAGTCAGAGCAGAGACCTTTTTCACGTTCGAAGAAAAAACTGATGCCGTCCACAAGACAGCGATGAATAACAGAACAGCAGTAGTCACACACACTGCTGACACATTTGGCATTAGCACTGCATCAGCGCACTCCATCATGACTCAAATCTTGGGCATAAAAAGGTCTCTGTTCTGACCTCAGTCTTCTTAATTTCCTCGACTTCGTTCATCGAACTCATTTTGGCGATCCCTCATACAAAATCTGAAACCAGAAGCAAAGGGCGATTACACTCAAAACCCGACCAAAAAAATGTCAGTACTTTTGTCAGTAACGTCAACTCTACCCTTTCTAAAGCCTGTCCCATAAGTCCGGTCTCGTTTGAAAATTTATTTTAAATTATATTTCCAAAAGTAAAATTGATTAGAACTAAAACAAATGTTCAAATTGAGGTCTCGTTTTGGGACCTGTTTTTTGTTGCAGGTAGAATAACACGAAATGACTAATATGGAAGAGAGTTACCACTGGTGAGAAAAAGACCTTCGGAAGCCTGTATACCCCGTATATCTTTCTATACGGAGACCAAAACTGAACCGCGTACTCAAATGAGGTTGCCTTTCCCTCTCCAACGAAAGCTTTATAACCCATGACTTTTAATTGGAAGTGCCCGACGAAATAAGATTAACTTCATTATTTAAGGAATAAAGTGATCCAGTCAGTATTTGCGTTTCCAACAATCATCCATCATCACATACAACTTAATTAGAAATTCCAACAATCTCGGTGGGAAGGGCACGACGCGAGAAGATACCAACCTGCCATCATTCTTGCCGAGTGGTTCGTCGAATTTAACCCCAATCCACCACCCTGATTTGAAGTGGGTTTTTCCAACGAACATAACGGCGCCCCTACGAGTTGGTTCCCCCTGAACTTGAACCTGCGGGTAAAAAAAATTATTAACTTCAGCTATTACACCTAGAAAAAATGACAACTACTAAGAAAATCGGAGTTAATCTTACGAGGTACTCGTCACTTACATCCTCATTTGTTAACTGGGACACTTCTCACTAAAGTGGATATGAATACGCTTGAAGAGTCTTCAACTAAACAGTTACGCAATTCAAACAATTACAAATTATAAGAATTTGAAAAAAAAAAAAGTGTACTACTACTACTGGTAGTAGTTAAAAGAAAATTTTATAAAAGCTAGCATCCAAATGTCCCATGTCCCCAGGAAGTGGGGTTTAGGGGCCTGATCCAAGATTATTTTAGCCAGAGTCAATTAAGAGGGGGGGCCAGCCCGCCGCCTCGCCACGACATAAGATACAGAAAAGACAACCGCTCAGTTCTGGGCAGCACTGGGGTTCGCCTACGACTCCGTGGAGTTTCAGCGCCGCAAAGTGGCGCCCTAACTGATCGAGTCTAAGTTTAAAAAAAAAAAAAAAAACTTTAAAAACCTTAAATCACTGAAAAGCACTTTTATAAATGTTTTATAATGTTTTAAAATTTTTGCTTCAGTGATCTTTTGATGTTCTTATCTCGCGTTGTGCGTGTCTATCTTCTTTGGTAAGTGACAAAAGTTCTTGAACTAAGTTACGCTACTATTGGTCCTTATGTTCGTTATGGTCTAATATTATTTCGTCATGTTACAACTTTCTTTTAACTTAAAATCTCTTAATGCATTATGTGTAAATGACTCGCAATACAGACACAACATAAATAAATATCACTTTTGATACCTCCTATATTCAATACTGTACAATACTTGTCCTAAATCTCCTTCTACACTTTAATGAACCCGTGTCTAAAGGTTCAATGTTTTAGCCTGACCTCGCATCTGTCGCCCACAGTGATTGTTTTGGCCTTTTCTTCTTCTTGCTTCTCCGTTTCTTCCTTCTCCATCTCAAGACGCACCTGTTCCTCTTCATTGAATTTTCCGAGCTTGTTCTTCATCAAAAAGGAACGAACGCTGTCTGAAAGGGGAAATAACCAACTAGATTGGATGGAATAAAGTCGAACCTAAAATCTGGGACTGAAATAAGGTTGAACGAGAAATAAATTGAACTATCATTCAGTACTCAGTTACGCTACTATTAGGTTGAGAACAAGATCGAACTGGAATAATATGGTTGAATTGGAACTAAGTCGAATGAAACTAGGTCAAATTCGAACTAATTCAAGTAAACTGTCTTAGAGAGCATATAGATCCCTTCTAGATTAGCCAATGAAGGGGAAATTGTTCAAGAATGAAATATGGGGCACACACCTTCTCACTTAACACAAACAGCCAAATTTCTTTGTCTCATCTATAATACTTTAATATCTTTATCAAAAGAAAAATTCTAGATTCGTAACAAAACTCATGAACTCGTTTCAGATATAAGCCCTGGTCTTTCAGGAGCAATAATACAATTACAACCAACTAAACCTATATTGGCCTGGCTATCATCAGGAACAGTTACAATTCAATTCCCAAAGAATGAGCATTAAAGTAACAACGTAAATACTACTATTAACATTAGATCTGGCCAACAAACGACTTCACTTTTAATTTATGGTTTGATTTACACCCATTACTACTATTAATTTTTATTTTGTAAAAAATTAGTTAAGGGATTACCATTAATTTCTAAATGAATGATTTAAAAGGAAAGTATTTATGAGTCTGAATGAGTTCTCACAGCCTGCGCATTGACTCTCAATTACTTAACTTTATCACAGAGAAAAAACAGTTTGATCAATACTAGCTGAGGTAATATGTCCAGAAATTTTGATATTTATTGACAGACTATGATCTAAATAAATATAATGGTTTTAGTAAATAAACCCACCAATTAAAGATTTGTAATGAATATTCAATATTCAGAGTATTGAAACATGTTTTAAAGTTGCATCCAAATTGAATTTATCAATTTCTTTAAAAAGACAGGCAATAAATCCAATTATCTTATAGCTTAATTGAGGTTCAATAAGAAAAGAATTTACACTTTCCAATATTTTATTAGCAATACTTATGAAAACAAATTTTCAATCATTTTAAAAATGGGTACAAAAAGGAAAATTTGACCCTTTAGTGCCTGATGTACTTTCCTGGTTTTGATTTGCCAGGTTATTAATTAATATAAATAAACTTATCTGCACAATTTTTATTTTTCTTCTATATTTTTTAGTACTTTAACTTTAACAACGTGTCAACATATGTGGACAATGGGCATTCCAGGAACTGCGTGACAGTCCCAGTCAGAAAAAATATTCCCCTCTTTTGTCTCAATGATGCACAATTTGTCCATATATCTCAACCAATCAGATGTCATACATAAATATGTAACAATGTGGTAGGCATAAAAGGTTTATTAGAAGGTTAAACCAGTATGCTCTCCACCTTTTGTATATAGAACTGAAAAAAATTATGAATTCAGTTATGGCTGTATTGTTCTACATAATGAGTCTACTTAAGAGAAGCTTGTAATTCCTAAATTTGAAAAATTTAGTAAAAGAACAAACCTGATTTCTTGGCATATTCTTCCTCAGATAATTCAAACTTGTCAACATTTGATAAATCCTCAAATTCTCCAACTCTTTTGCTATTGTCAACCACCTTCACCCATTGACATGTAAAAAGATGTAATAATTTAAGAATCTGTATAATACATAAAGGATTTCAAAGTACTACGAGTACTTGCATGTCAGACTGATCTGTTTATAAACATTTTCAACCAATTAGTAAGTTAAACTAGATTCCAAAGTACTGTAATTCAGAGTAAATTATTCATAAAATATTAAGCTAAATCTGTAATTAAAATTTACAAATAAGTATGCAGATTTTATAAGCTTTTGGATTGACACACCAATCTAAAACTTTCACTGATACTACATAATCTTTCATTTCTAATGCAGCTTTACTGTATGATATATGTATGCTACAGGACATGTTTTACAAACCTATGTATGAATCATCTCCAACAGGCCTAAACAAATACAGTATTAGGTTGTCTGTCTTTAACCCCTTGAACTTGACACGCGTCTCTGCAATCTGTTATGCAATAGAGGCATTCCATGTCAAGTGCACACACTTTTTGGTGATTTCTGCCACTCATCTCACTGATTTTAAGGATTTTTGGTGTGGTAGTTGGGTATGATGAGTAATGAAGCGTGACCAAATTTTAGCCACTTGGGTCAAATAGTTTGGGAGTAATGACCACCCCAAATTTGGGGTCAGGTGTAACCTCATGATTTTGAAAGGTCATAACCCAGGATCTAATGGGTGGATTTTAATGATTTTGGTGTCAAAATGCTCAGAAAAGACAGCAGAATAACTTTAATTTTATGCACAGAGTGCGTACATTCCATTAGAAAAAGTTGCATTTAGATTTCACCTTTGACCTTAGGTCAGAGTTCAAAATTCAAGGCCATGAAAATTGGCATAAGTAAAGACTCTTAGATGAAACATATTCAAGCAAAAAAATTGGAGTGGGATCTCCATGGGTTTGCTTTCCACAAGCATTTGAAATTGTGCATGTTGAAAATTTTTAGCATTTTATTTAAGATAACTTCACAAATAGTTCATATTATAATATAGCTACATACATGATTTGATATATACCTAAAGGTAAGCATCAAGATTTTTACAAACAAATTATTTGGTTCTCTAAAAGTATCAATAATTTTTATCACAAATCCTATAGAATTTTTGCAGTTAAGTATAACTTGAAATTTAGGTGTTTGAACAGTGAACAATGACTAACTTGTACAGGTATTTCTGATGAATTAACACTTCATATTGCCACGCTGAACCTGAAAAATATAAATTTTATACCTATTAAAAATTTAAGTAAAATTATCATGATAAAGAGTTGTTTAAAAAATTAATTAGTAAGGTAGGTAGTTAAACCCCTTAGTTACCTCCCAAGGCCTACGTGTGAACCTCATTCCAACTTCCGAAGGACCTAGGCCTAGATACTATGCAGGGTGCCAAAACAGGTTTTTTTTTTCCGTATTAAGCACACTGGACAAAAAATTAGTCACCCCTAATAGCACCGATAGTAGGAAGTTCAAGGTCACACAGAGGGCGCTGATGTAGCATTGGTAAGTGACAAGTAGCGGTGACGTAGCACACAGGATCAGATGTTTCGTGGGGTGGTGAAGAACAAAGTGTGTGTTGGATATAGTCTGCAAAATGGGTCGTGAGGCAGACGTTACTGTGGCAAAAAGGAGCCATCGTGTTTGGCAGAGCCCACGGACACAAAATGTCTGAAGTAGCCCAATTTGTTGGTGTGTCAACGCGTACTGTCCAGCGAGTTTACAAAGAGTGGTGTAGTTCACAATCAACTGAAACTCGACGGCGTAACTGTGGCCAGAAAACAATTCTCGACAATAGGGACTGCCGCCATGTTTCTCGTCTAGTAACTGCAAATCATTTTCAAACCAGAGAACAATTGCTCCAAGAAACCAATGAGGTTCTCCAGCGACCAATTTCCGAACGGACATTGCGACGAGAACTGCATGCGATGGACATCTGGAGCAGGGTACCATGGAAGAGGCCGCTGTTAACAGCAAGTCACAAATTGGCACGTTATAAATGGGCTCCGAGGCACAAAAACTGGACTGCGGCAGATTGGAAACGTGTAATTTGGTCCGATGAGTCCCATTTTTGTTTGTTCTCCAATGATGGGAGGCGACGAGTACATCGCAGGTCCAATGAAGCCTTTAATCCTGAATGCGTCGAAGGTGTTGTTCAGGCTGGAGGTGGTTCCGTGATGTTCTGGGGATGTTTTTCGTACCACGAAATGGGCCCTCTCGTTCCAGTGACGATGAATTTGAACCAGCAGGCGTACCTCCGCATACTAAACTCGCCAGATTCGTGCGGTTATCGAGGCCAGAGGCACCGTCACACGTTATTAGGTACATTCTGAGAGGGGTGACTAATTTTTTGTCCGGTGTGTTTAGTTTAGAGATCTTACATATTCTACTGTATGGCAGAAACAAGCATAGGCATCAGGCACACGCTTGTGGAGAAAATAAATTTTTTAACCTCTAAGCTACTAGGATTCTAACCCAGGACCATTTATTCACAGTCACACGCTCTAATGACAAGAGGGTTAGAGGGATTTCCGCTATTTAATAATAATTTAATATTAGGAAGCTGTACAATTTAAGATAGACTAATACTTAGAACTGTATTCATAAGTGTAATTATTAAAATATAGTTAGTTACAGTATATAGGCATACATGTCAATAAGCAATTTAAATAGCAATACTCACATTTTCCATGCAGTTGTTAAGTTTTTGATTATATGTTTTTGACAATAAGTTTGTATCCAGTTTCTTGATTACTTTTTAAGATGACACTTCTTCAGGATCATATTGGTTTCAATGGTTTCCTTTTTTGTGATTGTATATGTTCTTCCAGTAGCTGTCATTGGGGTTTATGATTGTGAGGATGTTGGACAAATCTACTGTAAGTATATCAGGATTTTCAGGATAAGTAAATGACTTGTTTGGGCCACAAGGGTGAAAAGTTTATTTTCACTTCACCCTCACCAGGATATGTTTCCATCACACACCCAATCCACCAGTGGTTATCATACTCCACTGTTACATATCCTGTGACATTTTCAATTAATTGAGTGGCTTGTTGGGGGGAAGCAAATTCCTTTCAACTGAGGTGCTGTACATTTGTACTTCTAAAAAATATTTTGTCAGTGGTATGAATGAATGTAATTTTTGAGTTCCTGGTATGGTTCTCGCTTTTGATAAAATTGGATCTAAAAATTCTCTCTCATCATTTGAGTATTGTTCTTGTGTTGCAAAGCTAAAAGACATTTGAGTCAATTTTAAGGAACAGAAATCAGAAAGATCTTTTGGGGACAGAATCTAATTTTCATATGGCCTACGAAGACTTTCTTTTGATGGTTCCTCCGACACCATCCGATGGTCCCTTGCCATGGCTGGTAGCATAAAAATGCCACTCAGCCTTAACTCCAAATTCTTCATGGTGGCGGCATAAATTTAAAAAGTTTTTGCAGTTCTTGTATTGAACTGCGCATCCGTTGGTAAAATAGATAATTCTGTTTAGTAGCTGAAAATTTGACTTAAGATGCTTTATTAAAACTTTTATGAATAGATGCACTGCAACAGTATCATGTGTATTACACTCTGAGATAATAGTTAGAAAGCTGTGATTTACTTTTTCTTGCTCTTTGTAATAATAAACCCATGGATGAAGAGTCACTTGGCAATTATTCCAGTGAAACCCTTGAGCACAATCTTGGACTACAAAGGAATAGTTTTCAGAAAAGTCCCCAATCACCAAAAAATCACCTTCATCCAGTTCATTTTTTCTTTTTTCTAAATACTTGGCTTGTTGTTTGGCAATGAAATCATGATGCCTTAGTTGAGTTAGTCAAGAAATAAAAGGTATCTAGGAAATCTTCTAAATTTTGAATAACAGTCCAGCTGAGATCGATCTGTTGTTGTCCACTGTTTGTACCAGATTTCATCAATACCTTTTTCTTTGTAACATGTAAGAAGAGTTTCCTTAAGCAAATCAGGTCAAGGGCATTGATCACACACTCCTAAATAGCAAGAAGGTTGACTTTTGTCAAATAATTTTGGCTAAAGCACAGTGGTAACTACTCAATGGAGTTTCTTCCTCACTGGTAATTTCTGCCATTCTAGAACCTGTCATCATTAATTTAGCATTCTGATGAATTGTGCAGATGCACACACTGTGTCCCACTTGCTCCCACCAAAACACATTTTTTGGGGCGTAGCATCGCAAATTTCAAAAATCCTCTAGAGAGAGCTGGAAACAAACTTAAATTGTTGATATGCTTCTTTTAGATTACATAAAACTAACCTCTTGATATTTTTTTCATTCACCATTTTCTTTTATTGTTATGCAGTCTTTCTTGCCTGCCATTTGTCTACTTATTTCATCATTTCTAAAAAAATCTTTAACAGTGTCAGTTACTTCCAGTGGCAATTCCTTCCCCATCTTTGGATTCAGTGACGACAATACTCCCTTTTCTTTTGCAAGCTGCTGAGCCTGAACAGCCACTCTTTGTGAACAGTTAAATTCTTGAATTAGTTTTCTTACACTCATTGATGGTGCAAAAACAATTAGAATCATAATTTGGTCATGTTTATCTGAGTTTTGATATTTATCTTTCAATGTTTAGACAACTACTTCTGGCTCAGACAGTTTGCCTACATTTGATGGACCTGGCTCTTGAGGAATTTCACCTACCATATCTAAGTGTCTTCTTACTGAACTTTGTATTTTGGCCATTTTTGTTGAGAGGTATGCTTCATTTCTTTGAATCTTGCGCTTGACAATCGGACTTTCCCCAATCATGGCAATTGTCTCATTCATTGCTGACAATTCAGCCTCCTCATTAACAAAAACATCATCTGATGACACAGTTTCCATAGTAGTATCAGATGAGCTTAATGATAATATTTCTGGTTCTGCTATATTTTGAACTTGTAAAATAGGTAAGGAAAATTTTTTCTGCATGATGAACATAACTTTTAGCCTGGCTTCAAATGATTTGGAAATTTTTCTATCAGTGATTATGAAGCAGGCCAAAGATCAGAAGATTTTAATTTATTGTGGGAATTGAATGGATCACAATAATATTTTGATGACATTTTATTAGCATATAGTCAAAACCTGAACACACACAAATTTAACATGATTAAATATACAAATTACATAGGTACTATGATGAAAATTATTGTTCTTTTAGAGCAGCAAATACCTTAATATTTGCAAAAATCTTAATACATACAGTTTATTTATCAAACCATGAATGTAGCTATATTTATACATATATATGAACTATTTGTGAAGTTATCTTAAATAAAATGCTCAAAATTTTCAACATGCACAATTTCAAATACGTGTGGAAAGCAAACCCATGGAGATCCCACTCCAATTTTTTGCTTGAATATGCTTCATCTAAAGGACTTTACTTATACCAATTTTCATGATGTTGAATTTTGAACTCTTACCTGAGGTCAAGGTCAAAGTTGGAATATAAACGCAACTTTTTTTTTAATGGAATGTACGCACTCTGTGCATAAAATTAAAGTTATTCTGCTGTCTTTTCTGACCATTTTGACACCAAAATCTTTAAAATCCATTCATTAGATCCTGAGTTATGACCTTTCAAAATCACGAGGTTACGCTGCTGACCACAAATTTAGGGGGGTCATTACTCCCAAACTATTCGACCCAAATGGCTAAAATTTAGTCATGCTTCATTACTCATCATACCCAACTACCACACCAAAAATCATTAAAATCAGTGAGATGACCTGACATAAGGTGTGTACACTTGACATGGAATGCCTCAATACAGCTTTTTACTTTTTGATTATTTTGAGAGCTAAATAATATGACACAATATTAAAGAAGAAAGCTAAATTATATGACATTTCTGCTTTTAGTTATAAATATTTGTTTTGGACATATACACGTATGTCATTGTATATTGGAGTGCACTAATTGGATGTGTGTGTATGTCTCTGTATTGAAGGGCTAAGACTTTGACAGTCTCTAAGAGGAGACTCACAACCAAATTCTTTCAAGGTGTGTTTTACTCACGTGAATTCTGTAATTTTCTTCTACTGGCAATGATCCTAACATTGCAGAGTCATCATTCATAAAACAAATTAGATTCTCCTTCTCATCGTACACACTGAGAACCATTGAGCTTGCTGAACCACCTGTAATTAATTCTAAACGACCCTAGATAAAAGGTAGAAAAAATTATGAAACTATCAACAAATGTAGAAGAGGACTATAAAGATAATATAGAGCTTCAAGGGCATTCCACCAAAAGCAACCCAATAGAAATGCAAATTCAACACCCAAAATAACTTTTTACACCAAAAATCATTTAAATCAGAAGTAGGGTGTTAATTACTGGATTACTGGGATACCCCTTCAGTCTTATAATAATTTAACTAGCTTTATTCCAAAGCTCATGACAGGACTACAGTAATATATTTTTAATACTGATACGTGACATTGCTTCATCTATTTGAATGCTACTACTTTAGGTACTATTATTATAGTAACTTACTTTCAGGTCTCCGATGGTCAAACTCTTATCAAATCTCTTTTCAGCAGTAAAAGAATTAATATTGCTGCTAACTCTCACATTAACAATGGGAGCTGATGCAATTTTGATGTCCATCTATGTGAAATGAAAAAAAAAAAAAAAAAGATTTCAGTTGTGAAGAGGGACTATATATAATCTAAAGTATGATATAAAACCTGTCTTCCTTGACACTTATGGTACAATAACTAAAAAAAAAAAAAAACAGACTGTTGATACAGGAAAACCTACCTCATTACTTAAGTACTACTAGAAAACAACACAATGTATGATCATGGACAAGTTGCGAGAGACTAAATGTCTGAAGAACTACGTCAATGGTGAACCCAAAATAGCATAAGGTAAATATTCCACACAACACATCACCCAAAATTACACACCAGATAATTTTCTGATGTATTGCAATGTGTTTTAACAGAATCTGCTATCTGCTTTTTGTGCAGTTGAGCAGGTTTTAAAATAAAAAAAAATTAAGAAATGTATATATCAAAAGCTGCTCAATTTCACAAAAATTTCGGATTCTATTAAAATGCCTCAAAATACATCAAATAAACGAGGGGTCGCGCGTCTTAAGGTACCTAGTGCCACCACGGGCAAAAATGTGTTTTTGATGGATATCACTATTTTCATCCTTCCTCTATCGCATGATTTGGGTTATAATGACCTTACGACAATAGAAGTATGGTTGAAAACCTTATGAAGCAAACTACTTTTTCACCTCTATCGCCAGCCAAAACTTTACCCAAAGTTCAGCATAATAAGAAAATCAAACAATTTTAAAAAATATATATAAAATATAAAATATGAAAATCTATTCCAAAAACTCATCAACATCTTCATTAGCATACTTAGAACTCTAATTTAGCCAAAAATGAATGTTCTAGCTCAATTAATAACAGATACTATTGCCAGAATATTGCTGAACTTTAGAGGCAATTTCTGGCAAATTTTAATTTTGGCACTTAGGTATGTAATTTAATTTTCTTTATTGTAACCTAACCTATAAAATTATACTTTTTTACACACTATACAGTCAATATATTGCCTATTACAACAGAAAATATTTCAGTCTTTTCTATAATTATACTCTTTTCCACAGTTTGGACACTAATGAGTTTTTAATATCATATTGTGATTTGCAAAAAATCCAAAGCTTTATCTTCATCTAAGGCAAGAAGATGAATTAAGTCTTCAAAGTCTACTTCACAACAAGCACAGTTCATGGTCACAAAAACAAAAACAATCATTTTCTGCCAATACTTTCAACTGCCAATTTTGATTAGGTAGCATATTAAATATTAATTTTTAATCTTATTATTAATATTAGTTTGCGCAGCATAGGAAACATGAAACATACAAAATATATTTCTATGAAACATTTTCTTTCATTATTTTTTACAATGATTCTGAATATATTGTTCTTTCAAGGTTTAAGTGATGTGTTCTGTGGAATATTAACCTAGCATAATACCATAGGATTGACAGTAGGCCTTTCCTTCCCATAGGCTAAGAGTAAGCTATCAAACATTAACCCTTTTACCACCACATTATAGTAGGGGTATATATATGTGGGTATGGCATGGCAGGCACAGACTTATGGTAATGAATATATGTGGGTATAGCATTGCAGGCATAGTTTTATGGCAATAAATATATGTGGGTTTGGCAGTGAAAGGGTTAATGAAATCTAAGCACCATACTTGGCCCAATCAAATTATTTTAACCTTGACCTTCACCATACATTTAGTAGACATTCAGTACACATTTAATATACTAGCTATAGCTACATCCAACAGTGAAATACATCAAAGAAATTACATGTGTAGACCTCCAAATTAAATAAATTCCTTTTAGCCTATTAGGTATGACAGTTTTTAATTTGAAGCCACCAAGCCTACCAAAATGTCTGAAGTACCATAGCCTACACTGGGAATGAAAAAATTTTATGGAGAAATCCTCGCAAATGGGTCTGGAAATTCAATCAAATTTTGCAATTTGGCAAAGAACTGGGTTAATATTCATTTTAGCATATGACCTGGACTTTGGGATGACAATACATTTTTCTTGTGTAGAATTTAAATCTGAATCTATCTATCTTCTATGGTATTTCTTGCGCAAATTGATACTGGTATTAACGGAGATACAGGTATACCCCCATTATTCATAGCTTTGCTTATTTGTAATATATTTTTTTACACCAAATTCTGCTACTTGCAAACCCAGCTTCGTTATTTGCAATGCCAGATAAGGGAAAAAATAATTCACAATTCCACCTGCTACCAAATGCAGTGCAGCATGCCTGTATCGCAGGCCATTATTCAAGAAAAGGCATGGTCTTTGTGGTGAGATGTGAGGAAGGAAGTTGTTGGTGAAGGTGAGAGCAGTGGTGGTGAAACTTTCAGTGCAAGTCGGGGGTGGTTTGATGAAATAAAAGTACAGTACAGGTATGTTTATTCTTTTATTGATGTTATTCATAACTTACTATGCTAATACAGGTCTGTATTTGTGTTTTATACTTGCTTTTATGTATCGTATGGGAACATATCCAAACATCTTACCTTTTGAAAAATGGCCACTAGAATGCATCCCTGATAGAACATTTATTTATATGGGAAAAAATGATTCATTATTTGCAATTTTGCTATTTGTAATGAGTCTGAGGAACATAGCTTGTGAAAGCCAGGGTATACCTGTATAAGCAATTTTTGGATTGATTAAAATTGATTGAAATTGTATGGTGGTAATTATTCATTTTATCTCTGCAGGTTGATTTTGATATGAGAATAGAGGTAGTATCACAGTTCAGCATCATAAATTTTTTTTGGGGGGGATATCCTATTTTGGCATCCCAAATTATTCAACCAAAAATAAATGGCACTCCAACACTTTCAAGTTACTTATGTTAATTAGGTTAATTGACTGCCCACTTACGTCAACTGTATGCCCTTGATGAGTAGTTAGGTTAAGTCTTGTTATTTTCATTAGTTTAAACAAAAATGTAATGACTTAACCTAATCAATTGACAAGGGTGTACAGTTGACCTAACTGGTTGGTTGAATAATTTGGTATGAAAATAGGATATCAGCAAAAAAAAATTTTTATGATGCTAAAAGTTGTGATTCTACTGCTCAAATAGGTTTTTCTGGTGTATTTTGGCGTGTTTTATTCAAATCTAACCTTAATTTCTTGTGCAAATAAATTATTGAATGCCCAGTTAGGTCAATTGTACACCCTTGATAATTGGTTGGTTGTCATGATATTTCCATTGTATGCCCAATTGTCAAGGGCATACAGTTCACTTAACCAGGCATTCAATAATTCACTTGCACAAGAAATGAAGGTCAGATTTGAATAAAATACCAAAATATACACCAGAAAAACTGGTAAACATTGGATTTTACTCCCAGTCTGGTTTTATAATGAGAGCAAACTTTTCGGGTCAATTTTGAGGTGCTTGGCACAAATCTGCCATTGGTATCCTGTGCAAATGCATAGTTTTTCAGATATCCTAAACATATAGGATCTGTTCATGTTACAAGATCTCGTAAATGATGCATTACCACAGAAAACATACAAAACACCTCAAAATTAACCAGAAAAGTTTGCGCTCATCACTTTCATTTAAACTAATGAAAATATCATGACTTAACCTAACCAATCATCAAGAGTGTACAGTTGACCTAACCAGGCATTCAATTAACTTAACTGGGCATTCAATTAACCTAACTAGGGGTGCACCGGATATTTGGCTAGATATTGTGAAATATCCGGTATCTGGTAGGATATGGGTCATATCCAGCTGGATATAGGCCAAGACATTAGAAAATTAATACCTGTATGAAAATCTGCCATAATATAACATCACAAATAATATTTTATATACAAAAAAAATGGAAAGCCCTCCATGGCCCACCCCTAAACCAGTCCAGCAACACTTTTTATATTAAATCAACACAATACTGATGACAAGAATAAATAAAACATCTGTCTATCCTTAACGATTACAGTTCTATTAATATAATCAGAGCTGTTTATAAAAACGTCTAGGCGTTAAATTTTTTAAAAAGAATAAACTATTGCTAGACCCCTGCACTTGCTTTCCATTATTTTTTCTCCTTTTTCCTCCTCTATTTTCAAAACAATGCAAAACATTACAAGCTTGACAAATGTAAAACAATACACTGAATACAATATAAAATGCCTGGAATGAAATCAATGAATGGAGGGCAGTATTGTGTAGGTCAGATGCTGCCATTCAGCCTGGAGGGTCTTCAGAATGAAAAAAACTCAACAACAGTGATTTAGAACTTTTTTCTATTGTGGTGCAGAAACAAGAGCATTTCTTCTCTTTTAGGCAATATTCGGGGTCACCTTACTTCATAGATGTTTCCATATTCAGAAAACATTCTCTCTGAAAATACAGAGAAGCTTTGAAACAATAGTTTAAGGAGAGGAAATCAGTCCTCCTACTTCCAAATTTGAACTGGACAGCGTTTCCTATCTACAAGAGGTTCAGGTGCATATCGGTCTAACTCCCCTGCAATCAGTAGAACAGGAGCAGTCTTTTTTTCAACCTTTCTTCTCTTGTAACTTACTTCCCCAGATTGTTCTCCTTTTGTGATCTCCATAAAACACGCTTCAAGAATGTCCTCTTCATCTTTCCTCTTTCGCATAGGAGAACTGGAATTTGAGCTGCTTTCGCTTCCACTTTCATTAGAATCATTACCACCTTCATCATTTTCAATACCTATGACTTCTTCAATCAGCCAGGATTTAGCCTGCCCTTTTCGATCTCGTTGAAAGAAAGATAACTTATACCATGGATCTATTGCAGT
Source organism: Bathynomus jamesi (assembly GCA_023014485.1). NCBI lineage: Eukaryota > Metazoa > Arthropoda > Malacostraca > Isopoda > Cirolanidae > Bathynomus > Bathynomus jamesi. Next base: position 1,304,494 of record JAJOZX010000323.1, on the reverse strand, counting down.
CGCAGTCACATAAGCCCCATTTTTCATTATGTTCAAAGACTTCCCATCATTACTTTCCGACAAGAAACACACTCAAAGAGAAGTCAGGAGTTTCTCTTTGTCATTTGAACACCTTGGTCATCATGGCCAATCCTTGAAAGAAATCTTTGTAAAATACAAATGCTTGGGATTACGCAAGCCAAAGTCAATTTTTCCAAACTCATTTCCTGAGTTAGTTAGAAGAATTTTAAGGAGATTTCGTATCAGCATCCACTCGAAGGATGTGATGGTAGGTAATTCACTATGATCAGCCAAATACAGTTGCACTGGAATTTTAATTTATATAGGTAATCTTTCTAGCATCAAATATGCACTGTTCCAACGTGTTGGGACATCTGAACCAATAGGAGAGGCTCAAGATTTTGCTGCACTTGAATGTGTTTGAAATTGTTACAGTACAGACCAAAGGGGAATGATTAAAGTGAGTTGCAAGGCAGTGACTTTTGAAAGGATATCAATTACACTCTGAACCATAATTGAGTCATGAATAACCAGTTGGAGTAAATGAATGCTGCAGTGTATTGAAGGTATTTCAGCCAGGTCACTACCAAGAGCCATATTACTAGCTCCATCCCTCACCAATAAATTCCTCTTATCTGCATCAAGATCCCAACTATCCCACATAGAGCGAAACTTTTCAGATATATTCTTGCCAATATGCGACCCTGAGAAATGAGAGGCATATAGCACAGCATCATATCTTTCAAAATCTTTACCTATCCAGTGACCCGATAATGATATAAAACTTTCTTGAGAGGTTGTGCATATCCATATATCTGAAGAAAAGCTGACATGCTTTACTACTTCCAGTTTCTGAGCAATTTTAGACTTGAACTCATTATAAAGACGAGGAATTATAGTATCAGAGAAGTACCTTCTGCTCAGTAAGAGATGTCTGAGTTGGAGGTAGGCCATTTGATCAATAAAACCATCATCTTCAACTAAAGTAAATGGCTGGTTGTCCAAAGCCATCATCATGCCAATTTTACGGTGAATCATCACAGACCTGGAATCATTGATGTCCCATATTTTTTTAGATGAAAAGCTTTCCTCTATTGAGATCTGCTTACTCATTTGGTCCATTTTCTTTTCTTTCAGAGTACTACCAGTAGAAGTTGATGGTCTAGCCCGTATTCTATCTATGCCTATTTCCTTTGATTCAGTCGCAGCTATTCTTTTTTTGTCATTTTCGTTTTTGGCTTCAAATGTTTATGAAGAGGTATTGTGCTAAAAGATTTTTGGCCACCTTTCTCCATCCCACATTTGATAATCTTTTGGCAAATATTACACTTTGCAGTGATATCGCTAGGATCATTTATTGTATACAGTGACCACACAAAACTTGTCATGATTAATCCTTAATAGCTTAATACAACACAAGAACCTGAAAGAGAACAAAACAATTAAACATCTGAATATACTTAAATTCTTATTTATCTTATATATTTGGGGGGAGGGGGGTGCGCTTGCCACCAATGCAAAACAAAATATGGCAATATGTGTGTAAAAATAATACAGTACCTAATAATATATATCCAGCCAGATAGATATGGCCGTATCCAGCCAGATATGAAAAATTCATATCTGGTGCACCCCTATTCAATTAACCTCACAGGTTAATATTGGTTATTTCACCTAAATATCTTCTGATCTTTTTGTATTAGGCACTCACTGTCACATTTCGGGCAAGTTAAGGATGAGAAAATACAGCCGTAATTGATAAAAACATCCAATGCTTTGTCTTCATCTAGGGCACATGATGAATCAAGTCCTCAAAGTCAAAATCACACAAATGGCACATCATAATTCTATCACAAATAGGGGTGTGCCAGATAGTATTTTTTACTATCCGGCCGGATACTGGATAGCCGGATAATAAAAAAAAATATCTGGCCGGATATCCGGCCGGATACCGGATAATATCATTCAAATAATTCATAATTTTTTATATATTATTATTTAGCTATTACTTGACTAATTGACTATACTATCAAATTTTAATCACTATTTGATGTAAATTATAGCTATCTTTCAATAACTTTACTAATTACCTATATTTTATCCTTTTCAGGATTGTTTCATTGCCTAAATCATATAGCTATATAGCTAGTTAGTATTAGTTACAGGCTTACAGCAATATTTTAACATATTTACCCCCTAAAATGGCTAGTTTTATTTGGAAAATATTTACAATACATGAGACTAATCCAACGATAGCTATTTGCCCTATGTTCCAAACAGATTAAAAGGGGATCAGAGAAATTGGGTGCTAGGGGCTATAGCACAAAACCTTTGCACAATCATGCAAAGATGCTGCATTCAAAAGAATATAAAGAAGTGTCTCAACTTAACAAATCATCTGAAAATCAAAATCAACCTATAGCGACCACCTCAATGGCTCCGAAGGAGAAAAAATTAGTTGCCATGGAAAAGCAACTCACGTTAGAAGAAAGTTTTTCCTTTAAGAAATTATGGGATATAAATGACTCAAAAGCTCAAACTTTACATAAAAAGATAGGATTAATGATGGCATTGGACAACCATCCTTTTAGTTTAGTGAACAAGATGGCTTTATAGGACTGATGGCCCACGTACAGCCAAGGTATTTGCTACCAAATCGAACATATTTTCATAAAAAGTCATACCCAAAATCTATGAAGAACTCAAAGAAATTGTTATGAATAAATTGAAAGGGAAATACATTAGCTTCACTTCCGATATTTGGACCTGCTCTCTTCAAATGAATCATTCATTTCCTTGTCAGGTCATTGGATCATGAATGACTACACTCATTGTAATGCAGTATTGCATTCAGCTCATTTTTCAGGATCGCATACAGGAATTAATATAGCGGACAAATTGCAATCTATGTGGCAATCATGGAATATTGACAGATCAAGGCGTAATATATTGGTCAGAGATGGAGCTTCTAACATAGCTTTGGGATGTGACCTTGTGGAAATACCTTCTGTTCACTGTTCAATTCATTTGCTACAGCTAGTGGTGAATGATGCATTAATGGCTCAACGATCTATAAAAGATCTTTTGGCAAAGTGTCGACGTTTAGTGACACATTTTAACCACTCCCCACTGGCTACTTCTGAATTTAAAGCTCTCCAAACACAACAGGGTCATGTTCCTCTTCTATGGTACAAGATGTTTTAACGTGCTGGAACTCATCTTATTTGATGTTAGAACGTATGGTTAAGTTGAAAAAATCAGTTCAAATATACCTTGCTGATCATAGTGAATTACTTGTTATTTCATCTAATGAGTGGTACTTGATTGAAAATCTTTTAAAGCTTTTACAGCCATTTTTAAACTCACCCAAGAAATGAGTACAGAATATAGTTTACTCTCTACTGTTATCCCAAACATGTGCGCACTTGAAAGGTTCTTTCAAAAATTGGCCAGGATGATCAAGGAGTCCAAACTACAAAAGATGAACTGTTGAAGTCATTGCGGTCACGATTTTTTGCCAATGAAAGCAATGAAAAAAGAAAGTGTCTAAATGTCTTAACAAATCGGAAGTATGCTCTAGCAACTGTCATTGATCCACGATTTAAATTTTTGTTTTTCAAAGATCAACAAAAGGAAAATATTAAGACATGGTTAATTGAAGAAATAAATGAAATAAACAACCTAGAGAAAATTAGAGATAAATATTTTGAAGAACAGGCTCACAGCCGCGACGATTCTAATTCTTCTTCCTCCTCAACAGGAAGAAAAAAGGCAAAGTTTGATGATGATCCACTCTCTGCTTGTTTCAGGGAACTAACACAAGAAAATTCAGAAAAGATACCTGGTGAGAAAAAGTTTAAAAAAAGCCGTAAGATGGCTTCATTCGCAGAAATAGCAGAGGAAATTGAGCAATATGCAAAAAAAAACCATATCAGACAGACGACTATCTCCACTTGAAATTTGGAAAAATGAAGAATCCTTTCCATCTCTCAAGAAAATTGCTCTAAAATGGCTAGTGACAAGCATCTTCAGTTTTCTCAGAAAGAATGTTTTCCGAATACGGAAATATTTTTTGAAGAAAAAAGAAGTACTTTGCTACCAAAGCGAGGGGAGATGCTTCTTTTTATCCATCACAATGGACGAAAATTTGATTTAAACTTATGAATCTAGTGTCTTGAACATAGTATTAATTTTTATTGTTTAATGTGAATTTTTACTTTTTAAGGTTTTGCTATTTTAATAATTTCACTTACCTTACTGGTATATTTGATTAGGCTATATGTTTTATTTTTATATCTCAAATCTTAATAAAGGTTTCGCTAATTCATATTTTTTCATATTGTAATTTGCAATATATATAAAAATAAAAAATAAAAATTAAAATTAAAAAGTAAGGGAAGCTGGGATCTTAGCTATGCGTCACACTTTTAGCTGGACCAAACATTTTGCCTTTTAGCAGTGTTAATATAGTTACATACTAGTAGTGGTACATGCTTATTTATCAATTATTTTAATTTTAGATTTTTGTACAACTATATTCAACTTTTGCTAGCTAAAGGCTATGCAAGCTAAGATTGGAAAGGGGCGGGCCCAGATGGTATTCCCATTACAAAAAAGACTATCATAAATATCCGGCTATCCGGCCGGATACTGACATCTATCCGGCCGGATACAGGATACCGGATAATAGCTGTTATCCGGCCGGATATCCTGCCGGATAGTGGTATCCGGCACATCCCTAATCACAAACACCACCAAACTGAATCCAATTAGAAAAAAAAAATAAAATAGCCAGAACACTACTTAAGTCACCAGAGTAGCAAAAAAATAGCCAAATCAAGAAAAATATTCTATGAAAAAAATTATATTATAGCCAAAACAGGCGATACATTTTATTAAAAAATACATTTCAAGAAATTTGCACAAGATATATATTTTTTTGGTCAGTTTTTAATGACAATTCAATATACAGGGTGTTTCAAAAGTCCCTCATTATTTTTAAAATTTTATTAAAATAGCAATTACAAGAGGAACCAAATGACAATTTGGTTGCTGAGTCTACGATTCATGAGAATTTTGGTGGCACCAAACTTGGCTTCATAAGTCTACTGGAAAGTCACTGGTACACCTCAATGTGGGCACCGTCTTTTTCGAAACAAGCGAGCCACCGTTTTACGCATTCTTGGCCGACATTGGACAACATTTTGGGAGTAACATAAGCACACGCATTCCTGATCCGTTCTTCTAGTGTGGGGAGGACTCGCGGCTTGGTGGCGTACACTTTGCTCTTAATGTAGCCCCACAAAAAGAAGTCGCATGGGGTAAGATCAGGCGAGCGAGCAGCCCATTCGATGGGACCACGGCGACCAATCCACCGATCCGGGAACTGCTTATTCAGAAATGAGCGAACCTCACGCGAGTAATGAGCAGGGGCACCATCTTGCTGGAAAATGACTTCTTGCATGTCAGCTACAGCTGACAGTTGGGGGATGCAGAACTCCTGAAGCATACGAAGGTAATTGTCTCCATTGACATTCACGGAATTTCCATCTTGATCCCGGAAGAAGAACAGACCAATCAGCCCAGCTGAGGAGATGGCACACCAGACGACCAATTTCGGCGTGTCCCTTTCATGTTCACGGATCTCTGCAGGATTGAGAGTTCCCCAGATGCGGGTGTTGTGCCGATTGACGCGACCAGAAAGGTGGAAGAGAGCTTCGTCGCTGAATCACATGTGCTCCAGGATCAATGGGTCTCTTTCATAGTGATGCAGCAGTGTCTCACACATCTCCACCCGGCAATCGTAGTCTTGAGGTTCCAGCTTCTGAACCACCTGGATCTTGTACGGATACAGCTTGAGACCACGCCGCAAAATCCATTGGATAGATGTCGCGCTGATGTTCAGTTCCGCAGTAGCTCGCCGAATGGACTTTCCTTGACTCTGAGTAAACGCCTCACGGACAGTTTCGACATTCTCCTCACTCCGCCCACTTCGAGGTCTTCCTGATCGTGGTTTGTCCTTTACGGATCCAGTCTCCATAAACTTCCGGTGGGTGGCGACGATGGTGTTCCTATCCGGTGCATAATGCTGTCCGTAAACTGCCTGGAATCGTCGCTGCACTTCGACCACAGATTGGAAAACCTCCTGCCATGCAGTGATTTTACACCTCTGCTCTAGAGTCAGCATGGTAGCAGAAGAAAACGGAGCAAAACTTCAAATATAGACTCAAAAAAATTCTCAACTACTGAGTAAGAGTTTACCACAAGATGAACGTCGTTGGTCAATTAGCTGCAAAGAAAATTGAAAATCAAATTAGTGAGGGACTTTTGAAACACCCGGTATAGTACTTGTTCAATTGCTTGTGACTAGGAGTAAAATCCAATATTAACTGAAAAACCTATTCTCATATCAAAATCAACCCACAAGGGTAAAATGAATAGTTACCACCATACAACTTCAATCAGTCCAAAAATTGCTTGTATCTCCATTAATATCAATTTGCACAAGAAATACCGGTAATGGTTCAGAATAGGGGCGCCACCTCAATTTTTGTGTTTTTTCCACCAAAACATGCTAAAACAATTGGTTTCCTGTTGTTTAGGATGAATGTGACCATCGCCATTACAGTAAATTATTGCTTGAAGTGATTTCACCCCCCCAACCCCTCCTACAATCTGGGGGGACCACTGTGGGAACCGGGGGTTTTGGGTGGGGGAACACACCACAAGCAATAATTTACAGTAATAGCGATGGTCAGATTTATCCTAAACCACAGGAAACCAATGGTTTTAGCATGTTTTGGAGGAAGAAACACCTGTCATGAAACATCAAAAACCGAGAAAAACCTAGGTTTCATGGAAAACCTAACCTAACCTAAAAAATATAAAACCCTATACCAATCAATTTGATATTTTTCATAATTTTCTAACCATTTTTTTTCACTATGCGACACATGCAATCAACGTATTTTAATGAGAAAAACAATTTTGTCTCTATGGTATTTTTCGAAATTTTGCTTAAATGGCGCCCGTATTCTGAACCATTACCGAAATACCATAGATGAAAATAGATTCGGATTTAATTTCTACATAAGAAAAATCGGTTATTATTCGTTTTTTGACCCAGTCACACCCAGCTTTAACAGCAATATACTGTATATTGAATAACCAATCAAAACTGAATAAGAAAATATATATATTATCTTGTGCAAATTTGTATAGAATATGTTTTTTCATTAAAATATATTTCCTATTTTTAGTGTTTTTTCAATATACTGTATATATATATCGACTATTTGGTGAATATTTCTTATTTTTGGTGATTCTGGCTACTTCTGCGTAATTCAATTTGTCCTGTTTTACAAATAAATCATTTTTAGCAATTTTTCATCTGTTCAGTTCAGTTTTTTTGTGACGAAGTATGACGTGTCAGTTATGCATATTTGATTTTGAAGACGTGATCTGCCATATTGCCCTCGATGAAGACAAGAGTTTAGAACTTTTGGTAATTTTTTACTATCACTCCGGTCTCTTCAATTCCGATAATTTATAGATCAATGGATTCATTATTACACCAGGAATGCGATTTAGATAGTCTCAAGTGAGGGAACTGACCCAAAACTAAGTTAGGACACGAAGTTTATTTTGGGGTATAAGTGTGAAAAAATACCCTAAAATGCGGGTAATTCCTTCAGTAGAGACTACCTACGGCGCATTCGCAATGTAAAAACGAATCCATTGATATATAAATTACGGAAATTGTAGAAACAGCCAACATGAGTGACCTAAAAGGTATATATATACATTTATATATATGTAGTAAAACGAATACTGTATATATTCACTGGGATCTTTTCCGTTTGACTGCCGCCATTGAAACATAATTAAACTCCAGCCTTCTTTAGTTAGCTTTATAAGGCTAACTAACAAAAATATCACGACCTAACCTAACCAATCATCAAGGTCGTACAGTTGACCTAACGATTGGTTAGGTTAGGTCGTGATATTTTCATTAGTTAGCCTTATAAGGCTAAGTAAAGAAGGCTGGGGGCACTCACCTCTTGTGTTTCAATGGCAGCAGTCAAATGGAAAAGATCCATTCACTGTATATATTATATATACCGTAAAACTAAACACTACTAACCTAACCTAACCTACCTAACCTTGCGTGTTCCCCTTCTCAGTTTCTTATCACGCACACGACCTATGGCAACGAAATGCTTTTCTGTTTTTATCGAACACATACTTATTACCACAAACAATATCTTCCTTGTTTTTCTTAGGGCAAATAAATTCTTTTAGCAATACACCGTGTTCTACATAAAAATTAAATGCAGCCTCTTCATCATCAAAAAATTTGCATAAAGCTAAACACACTGAATAATTACAACCATCGCAAACCAACGCCATCGTGACACTAAAATCTTATGAGTTCAGGTCAAACCACCCAATTTTGTTAGCGGTACCTTCCTAACCTTTGTGGGATCAGCCATTTTATCACTCCCAAAAACATGATCCGCGATTTTATCGCTCAAAAAAAATTTATTAACATTAATTTTATAGCTTTAATCGGCATTTGCCTTCATATTGTACTTAATAAAAGTTGTTTAAAAAAATGTAGAGAGTCTTATGGTAAACTTTATTTTCAGTTTCCAGAGACCAGACTGATAGTAAAAAATTACCGAACTTTTTTTCAATCACGGAATAATTAAGACATCCGTGACCTGCCCTAAATGCAATAGTACTTGTATTTTAAAAAAAGACCAGAAGGTCTTTAGGTACCGTAAAAAAAATCCTAAAAATAAACGTGTCTCATTTCAGTTTAAGGGCAGGCAAAATTTAGCAGACTACCCATGCAAGGCTAGCACATGTTATTACATTATCATTTGTATAATTTAGGTCTCGGAGCCCCCATAAATATCACGCATCATAAATTGATCAGTCCTAATGTTTTGCGGACAGTTCAGTACGTGACACTGGTTAGGTCAACTGTACGCCCTTGATGATTGGTTAGGTGAAGTCATGATATTTTTGTTTAAATGAAAATGACTGAGTGCAAACTTTTCTGGTTAATTTTGAGGTTTTGGAACTGCCATCCATTTCCTGTGCAAATGCGTAGTTTTCAAGATGACGATATCTCGAAAACTACGCATTTGCACAGGAAACGGATGGCAGATTCGTGCAGAACACCTCAAAATTGACCAGAAAAGTTTGCTCTCATTATAAAAAGAGAGTGGGTCAAAAAACGAATAATTACCGAAAAACCTATTGTCATCCCAAAGTCCAGGTCATGTGCTAAAAGTAAAATGAATATTAACCAAAACTGGTGTCATGACATTATATAGGGTTTAGCAGCATTTGTAGGCCCTGTATTTTGTTTTTTACCGCTTATCTGCCTGGGTACCCGCCAGAAAGTCGTGGGTCCGAATCCCAGTTTGAATTTGTGATTCCATACTTCAGCAGTCAAGGTGATTTCGTCGGGTTAGCTTGGCTGCTTGACAAGTGTTTAACACCGCTTCCCTTCGATCTGCGAAATTTAGCGACATTGGGTCTGGGTTGTATGGGAGACCGTCCTCTGGGTCCACATTTTGCAGCGACTAGTGGTTGAACCTTTCGTAAAGTAGGTTCCCTCCGTCATAACCTGACCTTCAATATTGCAGAAGGAAATTAAACTGTCATTATATAAGTAATCACCAGGAAACACGGCACACTACTTCAACTTACTGATTCAATTATGGTTTAGGATGTTATATTAAATTCCAAATTTATTAATTAACTGTAAAATGTTTTTATGTAATCTACCCTTAATCTTTCACAGGAATTCCAAACCTGATTGCTCAGAACTAATCCTTGCTGTTCCAAATTCCCATGTTGACACACCTCCTCCCAAGAAAATTCCCCCTATTTGGTTTAAAAATTCCCTGATTTCCCTCGATTTGACCAAAGCCTACCTTTATCAAGTGATTGCAGACCAGTGATGTAGGACTCGAGACCTTTATTTCTGGTCTCGGTCTTGGCCATGGTGATTTCGATTACATCAATGTGATATTCCTTAAGTGCAACGAACACTTATCTTGTTTTAAGTTGGCAGTTAACTGCTGAAAAATGTCGCAAATTATGAATTTGTGAATAAATTAGGAGTAAATTTTGCAATTGTCACTTGATAACCTGTAGAATCTTTATTCTTGAATGTGAAATACAGAGCTTAGGAACTAGGCACTCCACAATATTGAATAATGCAAAACCTGCATATGGTCTTGGTCTCGATACCGGTCTCGATACCAAGTATTGGCCATGGTGATCTCGACTACACCACGGGACAGGCATGTGGTTGTGTACCGGGTCCAAGAAAGCGATGCTTGGACCCTACTTACAACTTTGCAGATGTTCCGTACGTCGGTTTTCCTTCACACGGAGGTCAGGCTGGTGGCCCCACCTCTAGATCTGACTGGATGCGAGTTGCTCTCCATACCTCTCCACTTCACATAGCCAGGTACCCCAGCTCATTCAGAACCGCCCTGAGCAAGGCGTCTAGTCTTCTTTTGAAGATTTCAACTTTGACGTCGATGATGTTTCTGATGTCCTTGGGTAGCTCGTTAAATAGTCATGGCCCTCTGACAAAATAGCTATTTTCTTTCATAGCTGAGGATGTCCTTTGTCTGGACTTTAGTTTGGGAAAACTACACATTCTACTTTCTCTATTTTCTAGTGTTGTTTAGGTGACTATGGGATTCAGTTTCAGGTTAGACACTAGTTTTTCTATTACTTTCTATGTGCATATTACGGTCTCTCTCTCTCTCTCTCTCTCTCTCTCTCTCTCTCTCTCTCTCTCTCTCTCTCCTCTCTCTCTCTCTCTCTTCTTTCCAGTGAATATAATGCATACGTAATCCTTCCCAGTTCTTTGCAGGAATTGATCTTGGCTGTGAAATTTCTTTAGATTTCTTCCAGTTTATTGGTCCCATTTCTGTATGGAGATGTCAAGACTGAAGAGTATTGCAGTTTTGGTATGATCAATGTTTTTAGCAAGGGAATCATAACTTCCTTATCTCTTCTTTTAAATGTTCTCAGTATCTGTTCCGTAATTCTTTTTGCCTTGTTTATCGCTATCTGAGTTTGTCTATCAAATTTCTCATTCTTAGTTATTATAATTCCTAAATCTTTTGCTTTTGTTTCTTTGGATTTTCTCCCCATTTGGGCATAGTATTGTATTTATTTTAGCTCCTCATTTTTTCCCATATCTTTAGAGTTGAAATTTTTTGGTGTTAAGTTTCATAATATTTTCCTCGGACCAAATTTACGTTTTGACTGTTTGTGTCCGTTTGTAAGGCATTCACGTCATCTGCTGTGGAAAATTTGGGAGTACCGAAATGGAAGACCCACCTAATCTTGGATAAGCCATATTGACATTAAAAAAAAATAATAACAATAAAAAATAAATCAGAAGGAGAACTTGAACTCTTGCTGAGAAAAATTAAAAAGACCAACGAAGAAACAAATATGAAATGAAAAGAAAAAAAAGATCCCATAGCTAGAAATGGCAACACGGTTTTGGGAAGAAGAAGAAAAAGATCGGGATAAGCTTAATAAGCAGAATAACAGGGAGGACAAGGAGGCGCGAGACGAAAGAGGCCGGAATAAAAATGTTCATTATTGATGTCAAGAAATAAAACTTATATTAAAATTTCAAGGTAAGAAGTTCATAAATTTCCCTTCGGTTATTAAATTTAGGTTAAATAAGCTGACATTTCAGCTGTAATTGTTTAACAAAAGAGTATGGAAGTCCTGTTTATGGACAAATAGGCTGATAAATAAGCTGACATTTCAGCTGTAATTGTTTAACAAAAGAGTATGGAAGTCCTGTTTATGGACAAATAGGCTGATTCATCTTTGGCCTAGGTCTTCCATCTCCAACGTAGCCTAGGTGATGCCTAGCCCACTCTGGTTGGAGCAGGACCCATTTTTTCCACATCTGCATTACTAAATTTTCCGCTGATATTTGTATCGTCAGCAAAGGATATATATAATAGGTTAAAAGCATATGTATTAAAAACAAAAAATATGAACAAATATATTTTTTAAAAATCTTAGAGTGTGCCCTATTTATTATTATTTATCAACCCAAACTACAGTAAACGTAAAATATTAGTATGGTGGGCATTGCATGCAAATAATAACTATGCGTATACTGTGCTGAAATTAAATTTTTATTTATACTAGCTACGGCCCATTTAGTTAGACTTACGGTGCTGGGGCCTTCGGACTCAGCAATTGGGGTGGGGGGGGCCTGCAGCCCTATTTAATTTCGGACAATTGTTTATACAAACAGGAAAAAGGAAATGGGAAAAAAAATTCCTCTTTCAAATAATTGTATTTCCTTATTCTAACATAGGCCTAAACATCAACTCTAACATACATCTAACATGAACATCTCATTTTAATAATCATCACCAGTTGTTGTTGTTGTTGGTTAGCCCATCAGCCCACCCTGATCGAGCAAGCCGGCGGCACGCAGGTAACCGATCGCCCTCTCCGGAGTGGACCAGAGGTTCAGCGCACTAGTGATGTGTTGTGTTGTGTTGTGTTCGTTGTTGTGCTAGAGCGGTACAGTCTGTCATAATGTGTTCAATTGTTTGTGGTGTGTCCTGACACAGGTGGCAGGTGTCGTCTGTGCAGTTGTCTAGTCTGTATTTATATGTCTGTAAGTTGGGGTGATGTCCACATCGGAATCGTGCTAAGTTAACTCGATCCGATCTGCTCAGACTGGTCTCTGACCTGTCACTGGGTGGCGGCTTCACACCTAGGACCGTATTCGGACCGAGTCGTGTCAGTGCTTTGTGGGTTAGGTGTGTGTGTGTATGTGTTTTCTGCACTGTGTGATGTCTGTGGGGTCTGGCACGGAATGGAGTATTTGGTTATAATGTCTCTGGTGTTACGTTAATGGTGTGAGGTGACGGTGCATGATTGTACATGTAGTGGCAAGAGTGTTGTGGGTTAGTTGTCGCTGCTGCCATGAATTGTGTTCCCGTCATGTTTAAATGTTCCCTAACTTTCAGTATTTTTGTTTCTGTGTGCAGGTGTTCTATTGGTGTTGTTTGAGTGCATCCTGTAATGATACGAAGTGCGTTGTTTTGTATTGTCTGTAAGGTGTTTATGTTCTGCAGGGACCTGTGTGTCCTACCGAAGAATACTACGAGCGCCACGGTATACAGGTCACTCTTCCGTGAACACGCAACCCAACACCCGGACGCAGTCGCATTTATACAGATGGTTCCAGCTCGGAGGCTGGTGTGGCCTCCTCAGTAGTGATTCTGTCCCAGTCGCTTTCCCGAGGTGTCAGCCTGCCCCGCGAGGCCTCCGTTTTCTCGGCGGAACTTTTCGCAATTACGGAGGCCCTCGACATTGTGCGCACCCACTCTGCCAGCTCCTTCGTCATTTATTCAGATTCCCAAAGCGCACTTCTCTCCCTGAAAAGATTTAACCCTCCTCACCCGCTCGTCTGTACCATCCAGCAAACCTTCCACTTTTTAACGGCCTTCCGACACAAGACAGTCGCCTTCTGCTGGGTCCCGGCTCATGTCGGCATCCAGGGTAACGAGGAGGCGGACCGCACGGCAAAGACGGCCTGCTCACTGCCGGCCTCCTCCCGACCCCTCCCCTTCTCCGACTTCTTCCCGACTCTCCGCTCCCACTTCCGTTCCATATGGCAACGGGAATGGGACCAGACCACACAAAATAAACTCCACAGGATCAAACCACAAATAGGATACTGGGCCTCCTCATTCCACCGGTCCCGCCATAAAGAAGTAATTCTAGCCCGTCTCCGCCTAGGCCACACCCTCATCACCCACGGACACCTTATGGCGAAATCGCCAGCCCCGCTCTGCCCTACCTGCCATGCCCCTATCACTGTCATACACCTTCTGGTGGAATGCCCAAACCTGTCCGCGCTTCGTCGCAGGTGTTTCCCTCTCCTGTCCGAAAATCCCATACCCGACCGTCTACGCTCCATACTCGCCGAAGTCCCCCACTTTTCACCAGAAGCGATTTTCCTCTTCCTCACTCACTCCCATCTGCTGTATCGCGTCTAAGACCATACCCCTCCTACCCACTATCCAGCAACTGACCCTTACTCACCCCCCTAGTCTACCACCCCCAACTCATTAACACCACTCACCCACTGCCTCGCCAAGATATGTACCGCTTTCTGTAGGTACGAATCGGCGGTAAATTAAAAAAAAATATATATATATATATATATATATAAGGTGGGTAAAAAAGTGACCCCTTAGAGGTAAACTGTCATATTAAAAAAGTAAGGGGACTAGAGCTCCCAACCTTCATAAATGCTTACCTTAGCATGTTGTTCGTCTTAATTGAGACGTTGCTCGATGTGTCCCCCTTCCTGCTCAACACAGGCCTCCAAACACTGATCAATACACCTGTTTACATATCGTTGAGACACCTTCTCCCAGCCGAGCAGAATTCTTTCGCGTAGTTCATCTATGTCTCTTATATTGGTACCAGGGATGTAAACTTTGGACTTCAGGGCTTCCCAAACACCATAATCTAGTGGTGAGAGATCGGGGCTACTAGCCGGCCACATATTAGGTTCGATAAAATCCGGTGTTTCGTTCTCAAGGAATGTGACAGTTTTGCGTGCTCTGTGAGCAGGGGCTCCATCTTGTTGGAAAGTATATCTTTCACTCTATCTAACTGATATTCGACGAATTAGTGGTGAAAGATATACTTTCCAACACGGTGGAGCCCCTGCTCACAGAGCACGCCAAACTGTCACATTCCTTGAGAACGAAACACCGGATTTTATCGAACCCAATATGTGGCCGGCTAGTAGCCCCGATCTTTCACCACTAGATTATGGTGTTTGGGAAGCCCTGAAGTCCAAAGTTTACATCCCTGGTGCCATTATATCTTAGCAACATAGATAAACTACGCGAAAGAATTCTGCTCGGCTGGGAGAAGGTGTCTCAACGATATGTAAACAAGTGTATTGATCAGTGGCGTCCACGTTTGGATGCCTGCGTTGAGCAGGAAGGGGGGGAGAAACATCGAGCAACTCTCAATTAAGACGAACAACATGCTAAGGTAAGCATCTCTGAAGTTTGGGAGCTCTAATCCCATTACTTTTTTTAATATGACAGTTTACCTTTAAGGGGTCACTTTTTTTTACCCACCCTGTATACTGTATATATATATATATATATATATATATATATATATAATATATACTGTACATTTTAATTAATAATTGGTATCAACATTAACGTTATAAAAAATTAACAATGAAAAGCTAACCTTTCTGAATGTTTGCTTGCCGGGGCATCTATTCCTCATCTACTAGAGCTGATATTGAGTCAGTGAAGCTTTCCATACAGTTATGAGCACACTTAAAAATAAAATGGAAAAGGAATCTTCACTTATATATATATATATATATATATTTTATTTTTTTTTAAGGGGGAGAGTGGTGTGGACACCAAATGACCAGGGAAGTACTTCGGAGGGAACGTTAGACAGAAGAGTGGGAGTGCTGGAACGCCCGTTTCTCCTGTCTCTTTCCTACTTAACTGATCTTTTTCCGTGTCTCGTCTACCCTGTGAGCAGTCCATCATGCTCTCAAACACACACTTCTCTCCTTATTCTTCACTACATATACTGTATGTACATTAGGGTTATAACTTTTAGACTTTTTTCAAATAAAAGATCTCCTGTATCATAAATCGATGAACTTTTGCTTAAAAACAATGAAAAAGACCCTAATTCCTCTCACTTTTTAAAAAAGGTCACCCCCCAAATCAAAGTTTGAATCACCATAACCCTAATTTACGTACTACTCAAAAGTATATAAATATTATTATTAGAGGGCGGACTTTTAGGTTTTAACCTAAAAAATATTTTCGAATTTTTCAGTACGCTAATATATCGTGAGATCGCCCGAAAAATCACTTCCGGTGCTCAAATTCGATGACTAATATCAATCCACCATACAAGAAAATTCTAGAACACACGACATTGTTCTTCATGCACTCGCAAATTGTATAAAAGCACGAAATGAAATCAACCGAATCACTTGTGTCCAGTATTGCGCAATAGTTACTCAACTGTTCAGTTCAACTCAACTTCAGGTAAGCTTTTATTATTTGTAATATGTTCGCTTAATTAAAAAACGTAGCGAAATGTGGAATTCGCTTCTGCACTCTTGAACATTCCAGAACATTTTTTAAATTTATTAACCATAATAATTTGTTGAATTTTTCTTCCATTTTAACACGTAAACAAAAGCGTATCCAGAATGTTTTGTAGAGGGGAGTCAAACTCAAAAAATATATAGAGCCCAAAATATTTGGTGATAAATATTTTCGTGAGACGTTCTATGGATGTTCTAAAAATATTTTCCAAAATTTTATCACCTAAAAAATAAATATTTGGTCATATTTTTTCACCTAAAAATCCGCCCTCTAATTATTATTTATTTCTATATTTATATTAATATATATATTAAATATATATAAACAAGCAAACAAATCAACTTAATACCTTTTTATATCTGTTTCAGAAGCAATATAATGTCACACAAGAAAAGTGATACTACCACACAGAAGAACAAGGATATTTGGACCAATAATCTGGTGAGATTCCAGCAGTCACATAGAAGAAGAGAAGTGTGCCTTTAGAAGAATCTTCACTAGAAGAAAAATGCAGAATGCCACTCCAAATCCAAATCATTGGACGGTACCAGTTTCTTGGAACAGAAATCAAAGGAAGAAAGGAGCGAATAGTGGAAATTTCCAAAGAAGTTACAAAATTATGGAAGAATAATTGAATTTTCCGCATGTGTCAGATCAAGTAATACGAGCAAAGCTTGACAAGGTGATGAAGACTTATGATGAATGTGTCAGGAGGGGAAAATATGATGCCCTGAATGAACTTTTTGATATCACTAAAGTAAATGGCCAATGGTTATCCTCGGAAGACAAACGACTGTACCACCTTCAAGTGGAAAGCAAAGGAGAAGTGGGGTACTCTACAGGTCAAGTTGCAAGTGAAGAAACGATTCACCCTTCAAAGAGACGAAAATTGCCTGCTGAATCAGCATCAACATCTTACAATCATGTATCTGGTGGTAGTGGTACTGAATCTGAAGAGAGCGAGCATGAAGATGAAGATGAAGATGAGAGTATTACTCCACCAACCAGAAGACATAACAAAAGTAAAGTTGCAACCAACTTGGTGACATCCATAGAGTATCAACAAGTAAAGCCGCTAAAATATGCAAACAGTTGTCACTTGATGGTATTGACATTCCAACACCAAGTCAAGCAGCAATTTACAAGTCAGCATACAAAGAGGCTGCTAAATTGAAGGAGGAAATGATTGAAAATTTACAGATGGAAGAGTGGTCTTTACATTTTGATGGAAAGCGCATTGAGGAAAATGAGTATCAAGTAGTGGTACTTAAAAATGAAAGAACCGAAGTAAAATTGGATGCATTGCGTCTGAAAGATGGCAAGGCTGAAACTATTGCTGAAGGAATTGCAAAAGTTATTGATGAATACACCTTATGGAATGCAATAAGATGATCGTTGCTGATACAACAAGTGTTAACACTGGGAAAAAGAGTGGAGTTGTTGTCAAATTGCAACGAATGTTCTCAGAGAAGGGTATCTGCAAACCACAATTTATCAGTTGTCAGCATCACATTCTGGACAGGATTCTCCGTTTGGTAATGGACGAAGATCTTGGTGCTAACACCAGTTCTCCAAACATCGAATATCCATTTGTATCCCAACTGGTGAAGAATTATGAGGAACTAAAGGCACAGTTTGTTAATGGAACAGAAGAGGTCCTCGAGAAATCAGGATGGAGAGATGATATTAAGTTTTTGTACCATCTAACATGGGTGTTTAGATTCTTTGAAGAAAAAGGGAATTTTCCTTTGATTAACTTTCAGAAAATTCCAAACATCAGCAATGCGAGGTGGCATTCAAGAGCCATTCTAGCTATCCTTGCATTTATTAATACCTACAACAAGGAAGACTTTGGAGAAGGTATGCAGATTCATTTCATACAACTGGGCAGAATATTGGTTTACTAATCAGATGTACAATGAAAATGACTTCAAGAACTTGTCAGAAATATTGAAACCTTACAAAAAAGCATTGAACTCATTGGAAAATCACTGGAAGCAGGAGCCATCCCCACTCAAGATACCAAGAAGTAATCAGTGTGCAGAACGTGCAATCAAAGTTATGCAGGAACTGTATGCTGCCTGCAGAAACAAAAACAAACTGCAACTTCGGTTTATTCTAAGCAATAAGCAGTAATATATGTACAAGTATTATAACGATTATGTTGTGAGTTCTTTTATTATATTACATGGAATATGCAATAAAGTTACGTATGCAATAATCGATTTTTTGATTTCGGGGTGACCTTTTCTAAAAAGATATTAAAATGAAAGTTCATTTCTTTGTTTTTAGGCAAAAGTTCATCGAATTAAAGTACAGGAATATTAGGTTGTAAAAAAGTTATAACCCTAAATTGTACATACAGGGCCGGCTCAAGGTACCGGCAACTCGGGCAGTTGCCCGGGGCGCCACGTGCTAAGGGGCGCCACGTCATGTGTTTGGGATCTTCCAAATACAAAGGGAAAAATAGAAAAATAAATAAATAAAATGAAATAAAAGAGTCAAATGTGAAAATTTCCTGATGTGGAGTAAAATTTTCAGGGATTATGACATTATATTAGCCAATAGCATTAGTACCAGACTACCAGTAAAGCTAAGGTCAGCTTGGCCCGACATGGGATGACATGTCACATGGGTTGATGTGGCCGCGTAGGTGAGCGTTGAGCACAAATTACATACGCCTGGCAGCGCTGCCATCCTTTAATATCTCATCAGTGTTGCCACTTTGTGCAGTTTTTACATTTTTTTGTGGATTTACCTCAGACAAAAGTGGCAACACTGTGTCTCATATTTTCATACATGGTTCTATTTTGAGAATGTTTAGTTGTACTTTGAGTGAATATCGTTAATTGTAATAAACTCTTTATTCCTACATTTGTAGTTTTTCCTCATTGTGAACAAATTTTAAAATTATACTTGTATGGATGCCAAAGTTCAGCTTGCCCGGGGCGCCAGCAACCCTGGGGCCGCTCCTGTGTACATACATCTTGCGCACTACATAATCTTTTCAAAATTTAAAATAAAATGGCATCAACTTAAAGAGCCTCGGAGTCCCCAAGGGAGGGGATCATAAATGTCCCGACTTCTGGATCCAGGCAGCGGGACTGGATCTGCTACCACCCATTCGAGATGTTCTGGGCCTCTGCTTGATTCACTTTTTATAAACTTTTTCAGTATTGGCGGCCTTCCCTCAAATTTTAAATCTGTTGAACACCACATCTCCTCCTTTAAACCTCACCTTCTCTTCCTCATTGAAACTCAGGTTACAATCAGGTGTCTGGGACGACTGACAGCAACCCCCTTTCTGTACCCTCTTACTTTTCTTATACTCAATTTCAGTTTCACTCCAAAGGTGGATGTTGCGTATAAGTACGCAGTGACCTAACTTGTTCTCGTATTCCCGATCTGGAATATTTCGAATTCTATACCCTCTGGCTACGGCTGACATGTCAATCTCAAATTAATATATCTACGCTGTCTCCCTTTCTCCTAATTCAACTGACTATCCAAAATACTTTGACTACCTCACTTCCAAAGTGGAATATCTCACTCCTTTTGCTGAAATCTCCAGTTTAGGAGATCTCAATGTTCCCCACCACTTTTTGGCTTTCTTCTCATCTTACTATTTTCCCCACATTTTACCCTGGTGAACTAGCTTAAAACTTTTCTATCCTGAATGACCGAGAGCAGGTTGTACAACACCCTACTCGTATCCTCGATCGCCTTGGAGATTGGCCCAATATTTTGGATATATTTCTCACCTCTGATCCCTTTTCTTACTCTGTGAAACTTTTTTCCCCGTTGGGCTTCTCCGATGACAATCTTGTATTTGTTTCCTGTCATGATAGTGGTTCTCATTTTAGCTACCCCCTTTAGTTTAGTATCTCTTATGTCTAATTCTTGTTTATGTTTAAGGATATTATTATTAGCTACTTATTATTATGTTGATGCTAACTGTAATTGTTTTCTTTTTCTAGGTTATGACTTTGCTTTGTACATAGAATTTTGTGTTGAATAAAGCCTAGCTGTGAGGCGTGTCTTCAATCGTGTTACTCCTGCATACACAATAATTTATTCAACACAACTTATTCTACGGATTCTCTCTGTAATCTGTGTCATTGACTTATCCTTCTCAATGGAGCGACTACTCAGACCAGAGCGTCTCGATGCGGATCCTAACCCGTCATCAGCTGTTAAGGAATGGACCCATTGGTTTAGAACTTTTGAGAACTTCATTGGCTCACTTACAGGAAGGACTTAATAAGTTAAGTCTTCTCACTAATTTTGTCACTCCTCGAATCTATGAAAGCATTATTGATTGTGCGACTTATGAGCAGGCTATCGAGGCATTAAAGGCACTGTACATCAAACCAGCTAACGAGATCTTCGCACGTCATCTCCTTGCAGGCCGGAGAGTCTCTCGACGAGTATCTACGAATTCTGAAGACACTCAGCCAGGACTGCAACTTCAAATCGGTGACTGCGGCTCAACACCGAGAGGAGTCAATCAGGGACGCTTTCATCAGTGGTTTACAATCGTCCATGATCCGACAACGCTTACTGGAGAATAAAACGTTGGATCTGACTGCTATGTTTGATCAAGCCCGCGCACTCGATTCAGCTCAGAGGAACTCTGAGCTATACTGTTCTCAGTCTACGCATTCGTTCACTGCTGCCGCGATGGCTTCCGAAGTAAAACCCAATGATACTAATAATGAACCAGTACAATGTGCCTTGTTGTCTTCTGCTGCTAATAGCAGGTGTTTCTTCTGTGGTCTTACCAAGCATCCGCGTGCAAAGTGCCCAGCACGCGAAGCTGTGTGTCATTCTTGCCAGAAGAAGGGCATTTTGCCAAAGTCTGCCGTTCGGCGCCTTCATCAAGCACGAGAGCTGCATCGGCTTCTGTTACTCTAGCGTCTGTGTCATCTGCAGCAGCTCCGGTTGCCCTATCAAGGGCGGTGTGTAAGATTTCGCTCGATGGAACCGAAGTGGACTGAGTGGAAGCAGTGAGAGTTTCATCCACCCCGATCTTGTAAAACACTATTCTCTCAGAGTTCACCCATCTGGGAGCTCTGTCTCGATGGCGTCTACCCCTTTCTCGACCAAAACACTCGGTTACTGATTTGTAAATCTAAGTCTACATGGCGAAATGTATCAAGATGTTCGGCTCGCCGTGCTCCCACAGCTGTGTACTGATGTGATCCTTGGTCAGGATTTTCAGCAACAGCATGCATGTGTCACACTGAAGTATGGTGGCGACAGGCCACCTCTCATTGTCGGCGGACTCTCAGCACTGCGGGTGGAGGCACCGGAGTTATTCGCCAATTTGACTGCAAACTGTCACCCTGTGGCCGCTAAATCACGCCGCTACTGTAGCGACGATCGAAAATTCATTGAGAGGGAAACACAACGACTGCTGCGCGAAGGCATCATTGAAAAAGCAACTCTCCTTGGCGTGCACAAGTAGTTGTCACCAAGAGTGAGAACCACAAGAAACGTCTCGCAATTGATTATTCCGAATCGATTAACAGATTCACTCTGCTCGATGGATTTCCGCTGCCTCGTATTGATGAGACCGTAAATAAGATTGCCCAATATCGCGTATTTAGCACTATCGACTTGCGTAGTGCATATCACCAGATTGAGATCAAGACGAAAGACAGGCCATACACCGCCTTCGAGGCATGTGGAGGTTTGTACCAATTTACTCGCATTCCGTTTGGCGTGACTAACGGTGTCGCATGCTTCCAACGTATTATGGATTTATTCATTCGAGACGAGAAGCTCACCGGCACTTATGCCTACTTAGACAACGTTACAATATGTGGTGAGACGCAAGCTGAGCTACAACGAGGAAAAGTGCGTTTTCTCAACTACGAAGCTCAGTATCCTAGGCTATGTGATCGAGAACGGTGAAATGCGGCCTGATCCAAAACGTCTACAGGCATTACATGATCTTCCAGTTCCTGACAACATGAAGTCACTTCATCGAATTCTTGGGCTTTTCGCATATTATTCCCGGTGGATATACATTATACAATTACTCTACGAAGATCCATCCTCTCAGCTCTACACAGACGTTCCCTATCTCAAGGGACGCGGAATATGCGTTTAACCAACTCAAACGTGACATCGAAAACTCAGTGGTGCGGGCTGTTGACGAGTCGGTGCCTTTTGAAGTCGAGACGGATGCATCTGACTTCGCAATAGCTGCCACTCTGAACCAAGCTGGGCGCCCTGTGGCGTTTTTCTCGCGCACTCTTCAGGGCCCTGAGAGATGCCAACCCTCCATCGAAAAGGAGACATTTCCTCATCGGCAGACATTTCATGCTGAAAACAGATCAACGCTCCGTAAGTTACATGTTCGACAAACAACACCGCGGGAAGATAAAGAATGATAAGTTCATGCGCTGGAAGATGGAGCTCTCCTGCTTCGATTTCGACATCGTGTACAAGCCGGGTCCAAGAGAACATACCCCCTGACACATTTTCGCGTTCGTACTGTGCGTCAATGGCCGGAGATCGTCGTTTGTTATTCGACCTACATGAATCGCTGTGTCACCCAGGTGTTACTCGCATGTACCACTTCGTGAAGTCCAAGAACCTGCCTTACTCAGTAGATGAGGTGCGCCAGATGACTAGTTCTTACAGGGTATGTGCAGAATGCAAGCCTCAGTTTCATCGACCGGAGAGGACGCACCTCATAAAGGCTACGCAATCCTTTGAACGTCTGAATATGGACTTCAAAGGACCTCTTCCAAGCACTGA
The DNA here is from genome assembly GCA_023014485.1 of Bathynomus jamesi. Classification (NCBI taxonomy): domain Eukaryota; kingdom Metazoa; phylum Arthropoda; class Malacostraca; order Isopoda; family Cirolanidae; genus Bathynomus; species Bathynomus jamesi. Next base: position 1,281,521 of record JAJOZX010000323.1, on the reverse strand, counting down.
TAAAAATCAATATATTTTAACTATCATCGATGAGTATTCGAGGTTTCCATTCGCCTTCCCGACTGCGGATATGACAGCTGCAACCGTGATTAGCTGCCTCTGTAAACTGTTTTGTTTGCTATATTTGGCATGCCAGCCTACATACACTCCGACCGTGGTCCATCGTTCATGAGCCGAGAACTACGTGAGTTTTTTGGCAGTAAAAGAATCGCTTGCAGCCGAACGACGAGTTATAATCCTCAGTGCAATGGACAGGTGGAGCGTTACAATAACACAATCTGGAAGGCGATAATCATAACTCTGAAATCGCGCCATCTACCTATTCAGTGCTGGCAATTGGTGCTACCAGAAGCTCTCCATGCAGTTCGCTCACTTCTGTCGACAGCGACCAATGCCACTCCTCACGAACGTCTACTGAATTTCGTTCGTCGTTCGACAACCGGTGCATCAGTGCCATCTTGGTTGTGCACACCAGGACCTGTTTTGCTGAAGAGACATGTACGGCTGTACAAGACGGACCCACTCGTGGATGAGGTCGAACTACTCCAAGCGAATCCACACTACGCTCACGTGCGCTACCCCGACGGTCGAGAAACCACTGTTTCCATTCGCCATTTGGCGCCGGCGGGCGAACCCCTCTCCCATCGACCTACTGCAGCGCCGTCCGACGCTGGTACAGGTGAAGTTGGCACTGCATCGCTGGATTATCGACAGGAGAACACACCAGTATCCGATGATGCCACTTCAAGCTGTCCCGTCCCGCCTACGACTCCAACCCCCACACGTAAACCTGATACCTCTACTGACGTGCAACCGTTGCGACGCTCAGAGCGCTCGCGTCGTCCTCCTGATCGTCTAGACTTATGAGCAAGGGGAGAATGTCATAATAGTGGGTCTCATTTTAGCTGCCCCCTTTAGTTTAGTATCTCTTATGTCTAATTCTTGTTTATGTTTAAGGATATTATTATTAGCTACTTATTATTATGTTGATGCTAACTGTAATTGTTTTCTTTTTCTAGGTTATGACTTTGCTTTGTACATAGAGTTTTGTGTTGAATAAAGCCTAGCTGTGAGGCGTGTCTTCAATCGTGTTACTCCTGCATACACAACATTTCCTGTTCTATTGCTCCAATTCGGCCTTTGGATCCACTGATTGGGAGGCCTTGGGTAGTACTTCTGTGATTTCCCATGAAATGATTACTGCTTCCGTGGCCGGGGCCCTTCCGAGTGTAGTGAGCGCATCACGGATATGATTCTCTCGGGCATGAAGGCATACTTTCCATTATCTATTATTATCTATTCCTACAACTAATGCAAAAAAAACTTGGTTTAACTTTACTTGTTATAATGCTATCCGCAACAGAGAGGAGTCTTTCAGAAGGTACCATTGCTATCCAACTCCTGACTCTCACTCAGCTTATATTTTTGGCCGGAACTGTGCAAAATCTGTTCTTCGATTCGCCAAAAATTCCTTTATTCAACAAAAATGTGAAAACCTATCCAATTCTAATTCTTTACTTCCTTTTCTTTTCCTCCTCTTTACCATTCTGATGGCTCAGTTGCCGTCTCTTCTCCTGACAAAGCTGAACTCTTCGCCCAAACTGTCACTTCCAACTCAACCATAGACGATTCCGGTGCTGTTCCTCCATCTCTTCCTCTCTCTGTCTTTATTACGTCTGAAATCAGAATCTCCTCCAAAGGTGTCCTTTCTGCCCTATCTGGGCTCAACTCTAGGAAAGCGTACGGTCTTGATGGTGTTTCTCCTGTTGTCCTCAAGAACTGTGTTTCTGTGCTGACACCCTGCCCAGGCAAACTCTTTCGTCTGTCTCTCATCTGGTACTTTTCCTTCCTGCTGGAAGTTTGCTTTCATTCAGCCTGTCCCAGAGAAGGGTGACCGCTCTCAACCCTCCAACTATCGTCCAATTGCTTTGATATCTTGCCTTTCTAAAATTTTTAATCTATTCTTAATAGGAAGATTCTTAAACAGCTCTCTTCTAACAATCTTCTTTCAGATCTTCAGTATGGGTTCATCAAGGGACGCTCTACTGGCTCTTAGTCATCCTCCTTTCGGAATTTCGGTGAAACTTTTGCTATTGCACTAGACATATCGAAAGCTTTTGATAGAGTCTGGCACAAATTTTTAATTTCGAAACTGCCATCCTTCGGTTTCTATTCTTCTATCTGTGCCTTCATCTCTATTTTCCTTTCTGGCCGATTTATAGCCGCAGTTGTAGATGGCCACGGTTCTTCTCCTAAAGCTAGTGTTCCTCAGGGTTCTCCCATGTCACCCACTCATTTCCTTTTACTTATCAATGATCGATTAAGTCGCACTTCCTGTCTTATTCACTCGTATGCCGATGAATCCACTCTTCACTTCTCCATCCACTTCACAAAGCGTCCCTCTCAACAGTCACTCTATGTTTCGAGTAGGACAGCTATGATACACGTGACCGCTGATCTTTCTACTATCTCTGATTGGGGCAGAGAAAACCTTGCGGCTTTCAGTGCCTCAAAGACTCAGTTCTTCCATCTGTCTACTCGTCACAATCTTTCACACGATTATCCCCTTACCTTCAACAATACACAACTCAGTCTTTCCTCTTCTCTTACATTCTTAGCGTTTCCTTCTCTCTTTCGTGGAAAGATCACATATACTCTCTTTCCAAAACAGCTTATAAGAGGTTAGATGCACTGTACCGGCTCCGCAGTGTCTTTATTCCCGCTCAGTTGTTTTCTCTGTACAAGGGTCTTGGTAGATCTACAAAGGTTGGTAGATAAATGGATACTCTGGGTGGTCCAGTGGTTAAGACTCTAGGCTGCTGATCGGGAGGTCGTGAGATAGAGTACGGGCAAGGATTTTGTAATTTTTAACCTCCTGTAGTGGGTCGTGGTTCGGATTCCACGTTAAGTCGTAGGTCCAAGGTGGCGCAACAATCTTGACCGTCATCAGCATGAACAATTCGGGCAGAAACAAAACCAAGATTAAATCAAGGTTTTATAATATATTATATATATATATATATATATATATATATATATATACACACATATATATTACTTTTTTCTAGAATGAAAGGTTCCGGAACTCTTATAAATTTCCTACAACCTTTGCCAGTTGTTACTGCACTTCCTGACCGGCCCAATCCAAAAAAGGCCTCCTTCCTATTCTTAGGGTTTTGTCATGTAACCTTCCCTCCCCCAATAAATAATTAAATAAATAAAATCGGAATGAAAATAAAAACATCATATTTTATTTTGTATGTTGAAAATAAAAGGTACCGGAACGCTCCGGAACGGCGTCCCGGTACCGCCAGAAAAAAAAGGCATATATATATCGTGAAAACCATATGAGGCTAAAACCAAAGGTTTCACAAGAAAATACAAAACAACCCCATGAATAAAGATGAGCAAGATACCTCGTTGAAATGCACTTTGATATGTATCATGAGATGTGAAGAAAGATAAAAGTTACATTTATCATATGTAAAGAATTTATTTTAAACCTTTGTATCAGCTGTATTTGTATTTGAACCCATTTTAAAATAGCACTTAACATGTAGCTGCCTCCGCCTGGATTAGCTATCATTCCCGCAAAACTAAATAACCAGTCAGCGAGAGTACAACATCAGAGATTATAATACATGCTGTATGTAACAAGACAATATTTAACATTATTTATTGCGTTTTTCCGCCGAATGCATATTCGATATTCGCCACTCAGCGTATGCTTTGAGAACTAGAGCCATCATCTGTTCGCTGATGATACTCCCAGCAGGGGCGTACCTAAAGTATTTGGCACCCGGGGCGGATCCTTCCTTTGGCACCCCCCCATAAATAATTTTAAAATTTAAACACACAGAAAAATATATTATGTTTGCAAGTAGATTTTTAAACAGTAGAGTAGTGTCATAAGCAAATTGGAAATAAGAAAATGCAGAACATTAAAAATTCAGTGAACAGGTAATACTGCATTTTATTTTACACAAAAAACACAGGAAATCCAGTCTCAACGCTCAGCCTATTCTTCAAAAGTAAATAGAGAGGATTCACAGTCTCTGCTCTCGAGCCTTAATTTCTGCAGATTGATCAATGACCTCATCAAAATTCACCTTCTTTGCATATTCATGTTCAATTGAAAGTAAAGCCAGATTTGTCAGTCTTGTCTGACTCATGGTTGAGCGAAAGAAATTTTTTATCAATTTTAATTTGGAAAAACTTCTTTCACATGAAGCAATAGACACACAAACAGTCAAAAAGAATCTCAAACACAGTGACAAGCTTGGCAAAGATTCACAAAAATCCCATTTCACAATAAACTCCAGAAACTGCAATGCTGTCCATTTCTTTGCCTCTTCAACGCTGATTTTGGCAGCTTCCAAATGCCTCCGAAGTCGTCCAATTTCCACACTGATATCTTCATCAGAGAATTCATCGAAAATCTGAGTCAAATTTGGAATATACTTCCGAAGTTCTTCTTCTGTTGCAACAACCAAAGTGTTTGGCTGAATAACAGCGAAGATTGACAGAATTTGATCCATTGCCTTAGAACGAATCTCCAATTCTTGATGAAAGCGATCAAGACATTCAAACATAGCCCTTTTTACTTCCTCTGGCAATGTGAGACCAGCATCCTTTGCCATCTCTCCTGGCATCCTTTTTCGGAGCTTTACTCTCCCTCTTCTCTCCATAGAAATGTCCATTTCCTCACACTTTGTAGTTGCATAATGAATGGCCCTCTCCACAATTTCATTGCGCTGATCTTCAAGAAAGAGTTTTAGAGCTTGGAGCTTCACAATGCACTTTTCAAGGCTGATTCCAACTGTTTGCAAATACTTTTGTGTGAGATTAATTTCTTCCAGGACTTCACACCAGAAAGAAAGGTAACTCAAAAAAGAGAAATCACATACAGCAGACAGCAAAATCTGAACTGATCCTCTTGTGTTCACATTTTCTTTGGGATCGCACAGTACTTCAAGGGTTGAGGTCAGCTTTTCAAAATTTGCCTTCACTGGTTTCACAGCGTCATAATGAGCACTCCATCTTGTCTGGGAAAGTCTTTTGACTGTCATGCCTACATTCTCCATCAGCACTTCCCATCGATGAGTTGAGACTGAAAGGAAGGAATAGACTCTCTCCAAGGTTCCAAAAAAAGTCACACATGAAGAAACGCTTCCAAATGAGTGCACTCCGCAAAGGTTCAGAGAATGATTTGCACAAGGCACAAACAAAACCTTGGGATTAATCTCTCTGATCTTTGAATGAACACCACCATGAATCCCAGCCATAGTTGCAGCGTTGTCATATCCTTGACCATGTCACAGGTTTATGTCCAGTCCATCTCTCTCCAGATGTCTCAGGATATCCCCTGTGAGCTCAGCAGCAGTCATTCCGGCAATAGGGAAGAAGCCCAAGAATGATTCCTTTACTTCAACTTTGTCACATTCAATATGGACGTATCTGATCACTTCACACATCTGATCAGTGTGGGACACATCAGGAGTGCTGTCAAAAAGAATCCCAAAATACTTTGCTTTCTTGATATCAGCCACTATTTTCTCTTTGATGTAATTCCCCAAAAGGCAAATGAACTCATTTTGAATCTTTGGAGATAAATACGAAGCCACTCTCCAACCAGATGGAATAGAATGCTTAATCCTTACAAAATGTTCTTTCAAAACTGGATCATAATTTGACAGCAACTCTACCAATTCCATGAAGTTTCCTTTGTTTGCTGATGACATGTCCTCTTTGTGACCACGAAAAGGAAGATTCTGGTGAGCCAGAAACAAGGTTACGTCCAAGAGGCGATGTAAAATATCCCTCCATTTTTATCAAATATTTAACTTTTCGTTTGTAAATTTTGTATTGCCAATAAAAATAAAAATTTATTTTATAGTGGAAATTAACATTAAGCTGTTGTAATAGTTTGAACATTTTAAATTTTTTTCTTACTTTGGCGAATTTTTCATTTGGTTTGAAAACTTTTACTGGTATTTCAACTCTCCCGATGGCACCCCCCCTCCTGGCTGTCACCCGGGGCGGACCGCCCCCCTTCGCCCCCCCTTAATACGCCACTGACTCCCAGTCATGATTGTTTTGATCGCGATCAAACATTATCTATTCGTCAAAGATACCATATCATGTCAATCATGGTTGTTGTGTCTAAAAAGGATGCTTACTTCCTGATCGCAAAAATAAAACCAAAACTCAGCCTACCCAAAGAGTTAAAGGTAGAAATATGACCAGAAGTAACCGCACGGAATGTGAGTTTTAGGCAGAGTTGGACACGTTACTTTCTATAAGTAACGGCGTTACCGCTACTGTTACATTGAAAAAGTAACGTCGTTACCGCTTCAGTTACTTCTATGAAAAAGTAACGCGTTACCGTTACCGCAACAGCAACTGTTACTTTTAAGAAAAGACTAAAGAGTAAAAAAGCCTTAATAATACCAAATTATACTCTATATGACAAAAAATCAAAACAAACTTAAGTCAAAAAATGGCCTGTTAAAAAAAAAACTAATCTTCGATTTCAGGAAAACTAATTTTTCAAAATTGGCATCCGATAGTCCTCCTCGTTTGTAGGAGGTAACAACTAATTAACAGCTAATAAATGATACTAGTCAAATGATCAGTTTAAAAGTAACGAGTAGCGAGTAACGATTGAAATCGCTTTAAAAAGTAGTGCCGTTACCATTTTCGTTACAACATCTTGAAAGTAACAGCGTTATCGCTCCAGCTACTAAAAAAGTAACGCCGTTACTCCCAATACTGGTTTTAGGTTATTGCATTTTTTAAGATAAAAAATTAAACAAGATAATTAACTACATCCTATTTTTTTACTATATATTGAACTTATATAATAAAAAAACATGAAAACATGACTTAAACTGACGACGTTTTTTCCGCAAGTAATTTAGTTCTACTTCCAAACACTAGATGGCAGAAGAGAAAAAACAACCGTAAAAGTGGGCGGAGCTTCAGAGCTTGTTATCTTTGATAACGTTTACTTTAAACTCACGAATCACTCAAATTCTGAATACAGCTTCACAAATTCTGTCACACTGGTTCCGGATGTGAAGCTCAAAATTTTGGATGGTTGTTTGTTTTGTAAATTTGTTGACTGACTGGTTTTTCTCTATTTCACAAAAGAGTATGAAATTTTGTGGAAGCGTAGTCAAACTAAATATCATATGTAGGTAAGACCTATTTCTAGTTAGGTCATGCTTGTACAAAATTTCATATTCTTTTGTGAAATGGAGAAAAAGCCATTGCAACGGTATAGGGAAGAGTAGGGTAAAACAGGATACTTGGTGCTAAATTGTTTGTAACTCCTGTGTTCCTACTTGAAAATATCTGATTTTCCTGCTCACATAAACTTTATCTGGACCACTTTACATTATTGCGGTTGATTTGTTTTCAATATTAAATAATTAACTGTTAGTGTGTGGATCTCTCTTTCCCAAAGGAGGGAGACATATCCATTTTACCCAACTGGTTGAGTAAAATGAGTACATGGGTAAAATTGTAGTTAAAACAGATGTTTAAAGGAAAAAAAAAATGTTTGTACATTTTATTCCAAACTAAATAACTGCAGTGTCAGAAAAACCTTACTAGGCCTACATAAAAGTAACGAGTCCTATAGTTAATCAGGCCAGTAAGCTACTCGCAAATTTCACAAAGAACTATACCACAACACTCCAAAAATTATATATTTTCTATTGCGCACACAAAAGCGTCTCTGTTGCACGGGTTCTCGTTCTACCTCCATACCATGGTTGAGCAACTAGTAACTGCATTCACAACTAGGTAGCAGCACCGCCCGATCACGGAAGACGGGTGACCTGTTTTACTCTATCGTTCCGTTTTACCGCACTCTCCGCTACAGTATTGACGAAAATACCACAATCACCCAAATTTTGAGCTTCACATCCAAAGCCAACGAGTCTAAATTTGTGAAGCTGCACTCAGATTTTAAATGGCTCGTGAGCTTAAAGTAAATGTTTGTTCAAAATCGTTTGTGCGAAATTATTTACATATTATAAATGTGAACGTGGACCAACTCTATACAAGTAGGCTATGGGTAAACGGTCCAACCAACCAACCAACCAAAAAAAAAAAAAAAAAATTGTTTGAAGCTCAGAAATCTTTTGGGGAAAGCAAGTGAAGGTGTGTTCTGAGGTCTAGATTTTGTTTGTGTTTGATTAATTTAATTAGGCCTTAAGTACCATCTATGTATTTGGAAATTTGGTTAATCGTATAAACTGGTCAAAGTTATAACTCTGTATTCAACTCCTATTAGCAAAAGCCTTAGTTTCGCCCGATCTAAATTATGTAACAGTCAAGTAAGTTTAAAACTCTAGTTTAAACTAAAATAATTTTAGGTTTACAGGATTCAAACAGGAATATTTTAAGATTGATTTCACAGCAGTGTATAATTATTTAGTGTGAATGAATGAAACCCAAGAAAAATAGTTTTGCATGTCCAGTTTTATTATTTCTATGTAGGTTTTGCTCAATATATAATTTGATTCGTAACTTGTATTTTCGATAGAAACGAAGAATAATCGTTGGAAAGGATTTTTTTGTGTGTATTTAGTCGTCAAACGTTAGCATGACCATCAAATTATAGGCCTACAGCCGGGTGCAAAAACTGTTTTACACGTTAGTTTCACCAGTGTAATAAAAGTATAAATCTATATAAGCCGATTGAAATATATACAGTGTGTCCCATAAGTTCGGTCTCATGGGAAAATTTATTTAAAATTAAATTTACCAAAGTAATTCATTAGAATTAAAACAAATGTTCAAATTGATGGTATTATTATAGTATTACACCCGTCTAACGTCCAGCAATTATTATATATTCATTAAGTAGATTTTTTAATTCTAAGACACTGTCCTTCTATAGCGTTTCCGTCGCAAATGCTTCGTTTTCGAGATATAAACATTTTTTTGGTGTGTATCTAGTGTTGTTCGTACGTTCGTTTGTGTGTGCGCATTCATGTCTGCCAATCATTGCGCTCCATCCATTTCGAATTTGAATTACTTTCGTACCGAATGGAACACTCATTCCACTCATTCAGAAGTACATTAGCCTGGCTCTGTGATTTATGTGATTCCTGGGCTGCCTACAAGACTATAAGTGATTTAGGTTAGGATAGGTTAGGTCAATTTTGAAGGTGAAATTTGTTTTTCCTATGGTTTTTGATGTGCTTTGAACGAATCTGACCTTCAAAACCGTCGGAAATGACTCGTTTCGATTGCCGGCTGGGGGGAGGGGGGGTTATCTCAAAACGAGTCATTTCCGACGGTTTTGAAGGTCAGATTCGTTCCAAAGCACATCAAAACCATAGGAAAAACATAAATTTCACCTCCAAAGGGAGAACGGTGTAATACTATAAATTTACCAAATTGATATCTAGATGTTTTGGGACCTTTTTTGGTTGCAGGTAGAATAACATGCAACGGCTATAATATGGAAGTGTTACACTGTCGCAGTAACACTGATGAGGAAAAGGCTTCCGGAGGCACCCCCACCCCCACCCAAAGTCCCTAACAAGGTATCAATTCGAACATTTGTTCTGGTTCTAATTTACCTTAGTTCTAATTTCGTTTTCAAAGTTTAATTTAAAATAAATTTTCCTACGAGACCGGACTTATGGGACACCCTGTATACTGATTAAATGAGTCAAATCGGAATTCTTTTGATGTTTCGTGTCGTAAAATAATTTAGCACTTTTTCGTTATATGCCCCCTTGAAACCTACGGAAAAATTATTGAATGCCCGTTTAGGTCATCTGTACGCCCTTGACGAGTGGTTAGGTTAAGTCGTGATAGTTTCGTTAATTAAAACTAACGAAAATATTATGAAAGGACAGGGTTGGCAAAAAACCAGTTGGGGTTTTGCTGGGTTTTTGCCAACCCTGCGAAAGGACCGATAATTTTATTGATTGATTGGTATAAACTATATATGAGGTCGATATTAAACTAAAATATAAACTAATTTTAAAATTATGAAGTTTACACTAGGTTTTTATTCAAGGTTAAAAATGGTGATTTTAAGTTTATTTCAATAATGTCAGTCACATTACGAAAAAAAGAGCGTGGGTATTGGCCTTGGTAGCGTTCTAGAAATAGTGATACGACCCCGAGGAAATTGGTGGGCCTTGCTGTTTGAAATAATCGGGAGAATCCATTGTAAAAACGATCGGCTGCTAAAGGGCATTAGTATGCATTAGTTGCATTGGGGTACAACAACGAACTTATTGAAGGGCAACAAATATACAGGGTTTGACAAAACTGAGATCCAGAGCATTTAATGTCATGTTCGCATAAGAGATGCTCGAATTTAACGCCGCAATCGGTTAAAACACGTTTCAAACAACTCTGAAAAATAAAATAAAGTTTGATTTTCATTTTCGAAATGTCAAAATTTTACTGTTTTAAAATAAATTCTATATAAGGATTTATTTCCAGCGGTAATATATATGGTTAACCTTGGTTTTCCTTCCGCCCGAATTGTTCATTCTGACGAAGGGTCAAGCCTGTCACTCTACCTTAGACCTACAGTTTAACGTGGAATCCGAACCACGCCTCACCAGCAGCCCAGCGTCTTAACCAGAAGGCTACCCAGAGTACCCATTTATCTGCCAACCAATTTCTTTATTGTGCAAAAAGAGATTGGCGAAGTCTGTTGAACCTAAATGGTGGAATGTTGAAATTAAAGAGAGTTTAACGTTAAAAAGGGACGCGTATTTCAAATGTGAAGAAACAAATAAATAATTTGTCCGATGAAATGTGTACTTTTTATTATTGAGAAGGCGAAGCAAACAACTTATTAGAAAAAGTAAGCGCAACTATGAGCTATATCGAGTGAACCAAATTAAATTGAATCCGGAGTTCTATAATTATGTTACGAATAAAAAAGGAGCTTCGGAGACTATTGATCCACTCATCGGCGAAAACAACGAACAAATTTACGATGACTCGCAAATAATGGAAATTTTAAGTAATTCTTCACTTCTGTGTTTGTTATAACAAAAATATGAACAACAAAAATGAGAAGAACATTCTCGTTCCCGTAATCATGTTCAGTGATGATCATTTAAAGCTTCGCGAGTTTACCATTAGTGAAAGCGAAGTACTTTCGGCCAGAGATAAAATTAATCCTAATAAAACTCCACGTCCAGATAAACTCCACCCTAGGGTACTGAAAGAAATGAATTGCGCAGTAGTCTCTCCTCTTACGTGTATAATTTAATAAATCTTTACGGTCTGGAGCAGTTCCGTTCGATTGGAAACTTGCAAACATTACGCCAATATTTTAAAAAGACAATCGCTTATGGAGACGATCGTTCGGGACGAAATAGTTAATCACTTACAAATGAATAATTTAATTAAAGATTCTCAGCACGGCTTTCGACGTAATCGTTCGCGTTTTAGTAATTTGTTCGACTTTTTTTAAGGATATTGTAAATATATATGACGGGAGTAAAACAGTAGATATTATATATTTCGATTTTCAAAAGGCGATTGATGAAGTGAGTGCCCCAGAGTAGATTATTAGCTAAACTTCACTCTCACGGAATTGATGGTAATGATCTGAAATGGATCGAAAATTGGCTTGTCGGACGTAAACAAAGAGTGGTCATTAATGTCAAAGCGTCTTACTGGAGAAGTATAACTAGCGACGTGTCTCAGGGATCAGTTGTGGGACCATTTCTTATTATTATTTATATCGATGACATCGACATAGGAATTAACCGTATAATTTCAAAATTTGCGGATGATATCAAACTTGGGGTACCAACAAAATCAGTGTCAGAACGTTTCCAGATTTAAGAAAAGTTTTTTTCTCGAGTGGGCAGACATTTGGCAAATGAACTTTAATATAAATAAATTAAAACGTTGCATATCGGTAGAAATAATGTTAAATAAAAGTATTCTATGCACGACAAGTCGCTGACGAATCTTACGGAAGAGAAAGATTTTGGTATTATTGTCCCCGACACTTAAACCTAGTAAGCAATGTATTGAAGCGGTTAGAAAAGCAAATAGAATCATTAGACGCATTGGTACATAATTTGAATTCAAGTCGGATTAAACAGTACTAGCGTTATATAATTCCTTAGTACGACCCCACCTGGGAAACTGCGTTCAGTTCTGGTCCCCTTATCCCTAAGCCTAACTTCCTTCTTACAAACCTTAGTCACAGTCTAAAGTCATCTTAAATACTATTCTTTAACTCAGCCTAACTTGGGTCATAAAGCTTTTAGCTATCTCCTGGATGGAATGAGCTAATGGAGGCAGAGGCTAATCAGGCCAAGAAACTGGGTTTGCACTGAATGAACACCTGGATCTTTCTAAAATACTAAATTAAATTAAGCTTAAAACTTAGGAGTAGAGTTATTTATACATTAATAATCCCAATAAAGTAAAAACTACAGAACTATCATAATCCTTTAATAATTCTCTAAAAAACTTGGAGAACAACAAAGTCTTTCCACCTTCACTTCTCAACTCTTCTCTTGTTTTTCGTGAATACTAGATCCAGACAGTTAGTTTTCCTGGTGCCATGTTATTTAGATCCCCTCGTGGCTCGATCGGTTGGGGCACCGCCCGGCAGTGTTGCGACTCTGCTGAGTTGTGGGTTCAACCCCAGTGCTGCCAAGAGCTGGGTTATCTTGACTATATCTTACATGAAGACGAAGTGGTGGGTCAGCCACCCCTATTTAATTAACTGATACCTTGGGGGATATGGGGCATGGCTATTACCTTACCTATCTGTTATTTCCCGTGTTAAAATAAATGCATTCAGTATTTTTACCTGATCTTTTGACCTCTTGTGCCCCGTTTATCTTAATTTGCATGTATATTTCTTCCTATCGTTTTGTTTTACAAATGGGAAATTAAAATCATCTCAAAGTATTATCATTACCACGTTTTTATCTGGGTTATAGTGTCAGAGAATTGGAGTGTTTTGAGGTTTCGATATAACTATTAGTATCTGTTTGATTGACTCGCTATCATTTCTGCCATATGCTTCTCATGTATGAACAGTGTCCACCCAAAGGGGGACACTCGGACATTTGATACCCTCCTCTCCCTGAAAAAAAGGATTAGACCGCTTTCCCTTTGCCTAAAAATTAAACCAAACCCTACAATGTTTTTGAAATTTTGGATGAGCTAAAAAAAAAAAACCCCACGGACTGGATACCGTCATTTTAAGTAGTGTATATACAGTAAATTTGTAAAAATAAATTAAGTTTCACATTTGCATGTTTAAATGTACTGCTAAGAAAATTTTAGGCCGTCTGCTTCCCCTCCCCTTTGCCCCGAAAGGAAATTTCTTGGTGCGCCACTGTGTACAGAGGATTGACAAAAGTAAATAGAGACCTTCGTTTTTTCCATTGTTTTTGATTTGACAAAAGTCAATAAATGATGACATATTTATTGAATGTATACTGTATATTTAAAATTGTGCCGCTTTTCCTCTCGTATGTAAAGCTGACACACGGTCTGGTATTCCATTGATGAGCTTTGCCATTTGTTCTTGGACAATCATCGTGGGGTTTGTTTATTTTTGGCAACCCTCTTCTGTATGTATGGACTTCATACTTGTTTTATTGGTTCTATTTTCCTTTTTCCAGTGCAGTGTTCGCCATTTTCACAGTTTTCTTCAGTCGAAAAGATACGTTTCAATGAAGTTTCAGTGAAGTTTCAGTGGTGCATATGAAGTCTGCCCTTGCTTTTTCCACGAATCGGGTACAAACAAAGCTTTATTAAACAAGTGGTTCGGTTTTAAACTTTGTATATTTGCTAAAATAATTTTCATGTTTACCTTTTCATTTTGCTCCTCATGCGGGGGGGGGGGGACCTACTTGAAATTTGTTCCTTTAGTGTCGCAAGTCCGAGAAATTTCCATGTTTGTTTACCCGTTTTTGATAGGTACCGTTCCAATTTCTTAGAATGTATCTTGCCTGAAATATGTTCGACTAGGGATTTCGTATCTCTGTCGATTCTCGTTGTATACATACAGTATATTGTAATCACTTTCCTTAGGTTTTGTAACAAAATCAGAAATGCTTTGTTATACAGTGTGTCCCATAAGTTCGTGGTCTCCAGGAAAATTTATTTCAAATTAAATTTACAAAAGGAATTCATTAGAACTAAAACAAATGTTTAAATTGGTCTTGTTTTGGGACCTTTTGTTTGTTTCAGGTAGAATAACACGTAATGGCTAATGTGGAAGCGAGTTACACTTGAGGAAAAGGCCTCAAAAGGTCCCAAAACAAGACATCAATTTGAACATTTATTTTAGTTTTAATGTATTTATTTTGTAAATTTAATTTAAAATGGTTTCTTATGAGACCAGACTTATGGGACACACACTATAATACTCGTGTTCTTATGAAATGCTTCGTTACATGAAATTACATCATTCTTAATGATGTAGGGCCTACAGTTTCGGAAGAGTGTTCACCGAGAAAGAGTTTCTAAAACCCATGCGAAATTACTAATTGGTAATTTTCCTTTATATACGAGGAGTGATCAAAAAGTATCGATAATTTTATTGCTAGGGACAAATGAATGCAAATAAGAAATAACCGTTTACATATGCGAGTCTTTCTGGCGTCTGCAGTCTGAAGCAAAATCTGCTACCATGAGTCAGTAGTTGGTTTGAGCGCTTAAAAGGAGGGTGTGTTTTTGCAGTAAGTATAAATCCCTGAAATGGAACAACGCGCGTTCGGAGACGAACTAAATGATTAAAACAGCTTTCGGAAATGATGCTCTCAATTTAAAAATGGAGAAACATCGCTTGAAGATAAAGGAACGCAGTGGCCGCCCTTCCACTTTTCGTACGGATGAAAATGTCCAACAGATTCGATTTCTGGTACGAGCAAATGTTTCTTCATTTTTAAACTTTTTGTGCCATTTGTAAACGTTAACTACACTGAGAACATCATTTCCAAAAGCTATTTTAATCATTTCGTTCGTCTCCTAACGCGCGTTGTTCCATTTCAGAGATTTATACGTACTGCAAAAACACACCCTCCTTTTAAGCGCTCCAACCAACGACTGACTCATGGTAGCAGATTTTGCTTCAGACTGCAGAGGGCAGGAAGACTCACATATGTAAACGGTTATTTCTTAATTACATTCATTTGTCCCTAGCAATAAAATTATCGATACTTTTTTATCACTCCTCGTGTGTGTGTGTGTGTATATACACACACACACACACACACACAACACACACGAGGAGTGATAAAAAAGTATCGATGTAATTATTTCCGATTAATTTTTTTCGAGGCCAACTTTTTTCCGAAACCGTGAAAATCTTACAAAGCACACACACACACTAATGTGTTCACGTTCTCCTTTGTAATATGTAGATAATTTTATCAAAAATTTTGAAAGGAAATTATTTTTAATCTAGTCAGAGCTTAACATTTACTCAAAGCTCACGAGTCACTTAGATCAGCGGTTTTCAAAGTAATCACTGGGTCACGAGGTGCAGAAAAGTCTTTCCTCAAAAGTTATTTGAAATTAATACCAAATATTTATTTGAAATTGGTGCGTAAAACGAAGCGCCTCATTTTTATTTGGAAAGTCGTCGACTCGTATCTACAGCGCACTCGATACTCGTGACTGAAGGGCTTTCATCTTGTGATCCAGATTAGAATGAGATAAACAGCAGGCACGACCACCCGTCACATTAATTAAAACTTCACCAAATCTTTTTATTCATTGTATTTTATACTGCGTTTAAAACGTTTTTCGAGTAACTTCGATGTTGAGTTCTTGAAGTGAAGTGGTTAAAGGTAGCGTGTATTGATTTCGTGAAAACTAGTCAGGCAGATATTGTTTTGGGATCTTTTCCATTTTATGGGAACCAACTTTTTTTTTAAATAAATACATGGTTTTACAGCATTTTTTATGCTGATTCCAAATATATTATTCTTTTTCAGGAGAAATAAAAAATAAGAAAGTTATAGTCAATAAATTTTTATTATTTATATGATATGCCACGATGACGTCATTTGTACGATAACGTCATCGTAAGCTCAGTTAGGGCCTAATAGCCTATTTCTAATAGTTCAAATCAGTTGTTAATTTACCTTGCATGAAAATATTTGCTTCGACTTGACAATATGGAAAATTATAACTTAATTTGGCTAGCAAGAAATATTACATGTGAAGAAGATGCATTAAAATTTTTACAACAGAATGATGTTATTCCTAAAACCAAACAATGTAATAAAAAACACGAAATGTCGATAACCAAAAGAAGCGACAGTAAATGCTCAATGGAATGGCGGTGCTCAAAACAAACGTGCCGAGAAAAGGTGTCTGTACGCAAGAATACTTGGCTAGAGGATTCAAAACTACCTCTTGAAACTATAATTTCATTAATGTATTGTTGGTCTCAAGAGTATACAACGATCAAATTTTGCGAAAAGGAATTCGGCATCTCCCATGGAACAATCGTGGATTATAACAATTACTTTAGAGAGGTAATTAAGTTTTAAACAATTAACCTAACTAACCTAACTAACCTAACCAACCTAACTTAAACTATGCATATGAGAAAATAAAGAAATATCGTATAAATAATAAAATATTAATGACTATAACTTTCTTATTTTGTATTTCTCCTGCAAAAAAATAATATATTTGGAATCAGCATAAAAAAATGCTTCAGAACAATATATTTATTTAAAAAAATGGTGGTTCCCATAAAATGGAAAAGACCCTTGTTTTGGGTCGCGGGGATAAGCGTTTTTCTCCCATTGGGTCGCGAGGAAAAAAAGTTTTGAAAACGCTGCTTCGATTTTATATGGAGCTTCACAAATTTTGGCCCGTTTTTGGCTTAGGTTGTCAATTTCAGAATTTTGATGTCTTTATTATGTAAATCTACTAACAGACTTACTTTTCTACACTTCACAAAGGATATTTATTTATCTATTTACAAATATATACAGTTTTCATAGACGAGTATATTTTCATAAAACAGATGTTTACCATTGTAAAGTGCCTTCAGCAAGCATGCACGCTTTACATGCCGAAATCTACTAGTTACTATTATTAAATATAATTAATTATATAATTATTATACAGTAAGTATATAATTATTATATGTTATATAATTATTTTATAATAATTATATAATAAATATATAATTATCATATAGATATGATTAAAAAATTAAAATTAGAAGCATGGATGGACCAGGTTAATCTGTAGATTTTGGGCATACTATGATTTTGTAGGCCAAGTGCCCTATTAATAAAAATATTAAATTGTGTGCATTTCTACTTCAAGACAAAAATTTTAAATTAATCTTTTTCTTAACTTAAAAGCTAATCTAATTATCTTTACAGGATGACACTTTCTGGCATCGCTTAACGGGCAAGAATCTCCTCCTCCTCCTCGCCCTCCTCCCTGAAGGGACAAAATTCATTAGTTGAATTTAATTTGGAAAAAAGCATTCTAACAGTAGTCAGTGGAGCGAGAATCTTGGCTGCACTTAAAACACTTCCAAGTCCCCCGAGAGGTTTGACGTCACCCTTATCATAGTGCCACCTTCGGCAGAAGCACCATCGAGAAGGGTACGTACAAATTCTGCTCGGCATCCTCGATACTGCGAGGAAGATGGATAGACCTAAATGTGAGAATGAGCTTCACAACTACAACTTGCCACAAGAACAACCTCTTTAGAATTGTTTCCTCAGATGGCAATGGCCCGACGAGGGTTGAGTCTGGGCCTTAAAACTTCAAGAAGAACCATCAGACAGTGAATCTCGTGGACACCACTGCAAGCAACCAAGTGAAAAGGATCTTGAAGAGGTAGGTGCTAGGCACTGACATAAGTAGTGAAACAGAATTCTTTACCAGTTTTGGGGAGATTTCTCCGTAGTTCTGACAGAACATAACAATTTTTGACAAGTTAAATTCGAGCAACAATCAGCGCCCGATAGCTCAGTGGTTACGGTGGCGGACTCTGAGCAGTGAGATTCTGGTCCGCTTCTAACCGCTGCCATTAGGTGGAGTCAATCCTGCTACTTACCCTGTTTCTGCTCTGGCTCTGGTGACCCTCGGTGCACACATAGTGAGAACCTGAACTTCCTGATGCTACCTTTATTTTTTAAACTTGGGGATGGCCTAGGCCCTAGAAACTCGCCCGATTTAAGTCCCTACGAAAATTTGGGTGCAGTTTTTTCCAATATTTAAAGAGGCAAGACCGAAATTCAAGATAAAAGTTGATCAGAATACTCAGAGACACTCGTAAAGCATCGAAAGTCAGAGTTGTTCGGTTGACTCCTGCGTTCCTTTAAAAATTGTGTTAAATTGGTGTTGGGAGCACAAAGAAAGGATATTGGTTGTTGATAATGATGGTTTGTCACGTTTTTTTAATTGATGAAAATGTTTTTATTTATTCCCCAAAACCGAAAAAGAATTTTGTTATACCAATTATAAATTGTTTCATCTTAAATAACTCAAAAACTTCAAGAAAAAATACATACAAAGATAAGCATGCGTACCAACTATTCCATTTTCTTGGAATTACCCCGATTTTTACTATTAAATTCCGTGTTCCCAATTTTTCATGATAAATTCCGATATCTTAAAACATTTATTTCATTCAAAATAAACCTTTAAAAAAGCCGTTTACTCGCGCCATACATACCCGTCTTCAGTCCGTGTATGCTTATGATAAATCCGCGTTTTATTTTGGGAGTAATTAATTTGACGCACTAAAACGAGTAACTTTGTCACTAATTTGAGAAATCATCACTAAAAATATCGACGCACTAAATTGACTAAATTTTCACATAATCTATTGGAGTTAGGGTTCATAACAAAGAAATACACCAAATTTTAGTATTCAGTGTATGGTTTGCTTCTTAGTTTGTTTGCTTACAGCTACTAAGAACATTATAAAGGAACACGCATGAAAAGTAATGCTTGTGCATGTTATTCTGTACTATATAATATATTGGTGGTTTTCAGTAAAACCTTGAATCTTGAATCATACTGTTTTTTCGTCCTTGATTTCCTGGTTTTCCATATATCCATGTTGGCAACTCTGGATAAGTACCTACTCACTTTGATAATGTCTGACAACGAAAAGGTTGGTTACGAGGGAAGTTTTGGAATCAAGGATTTGTGCCAGACTATCAAAAGCTTTGAATAGGTCTTGTGCAGTAGCAAAGATTCCACCGAAATCCCGAAAGGAGGATGACTAAGATTCAGAGAGATGCCAGAAGATCGCCAGAAGATCGCCAGAAGATCGCCAGAAGATCGCCAGAAGATCGCCAAGATGATCGCGTCCCTAGCGGAATCTAGCAGATCTGAAAGAAGATTGTGAATAGAGAAGTGTTTAAGAAATCTTCCTATTGAGGATAGATTCAAAAACTTCAGAAAGGCAAGAAATCAGAGCAATTGGACCATAGTTGGAGGGTTGAGAGCGGTCACCCTTCCTTGGAACAGGCTGAATGAAAGCGAACTTCCAGCAGGAAGTACGAGGAGATTGTAGACACCAGTTGACCAGGGAAGTACTCCGAGGGGAGGGGGGCGTTAGACAGAAGATAGGGAGTGCTGGAACTCCCGTTTCTCCTGTCAGTCTTCCTTAGCTGATCTTTTTCCGTGTCTCATCTACCCTGTGAGCAGTCCAGCATGCTCTCAAACACACACTTCTCTCCCTATTCCTCACTACATACACATGCATCTTACACACTACATAATCTTTTCAAAATTAAAAAAAAATTGGCATAAAGTTCAAGAGCCTCGGAGTCTCCAAGGGAGGGGACCGTAAATGTGTTCACTTCTGGCTCCCCCCCTGCCGATACTGGGAACGCAGACCCGGGCAGGGGGGCTAAATCTGCTACTGCCCATTCGAGATGTTCTGGGCGTCTGTCTGATTCACTTTTCATTAATTTCTGCAACATTCCTGGCCTTTTCTCAAATTTTCAATCTGTTGAACACCACCACCACCTCCTCTAAACCTCATCATGTTTTCCTCACTGAAACTCGGGTGTCTGGAACGACTGACAGCAACCCCTTTTCTGTACCCTCTTACTTTCTCTATACTCAATTTCACTTCAAAGGTGGATGTTGCGTATATGTACGCAATGACCTAACTTGTTCTCGTATTCCCGAACTCGAATCTTCCGAATTCTATACCCTCTGGCTACGGCTTACATGCCAATTTTAAACTAAATACATCTGCGCTGGTTACCTTTCTCCTAATTCTCCTGACTATCCAAAATTCTTTGACTTACCTCATTTCTAAAGTGGAATACATTCTTTCCCGCTCTCTCTTTTGCTGAAATGTCCATTTTAGGGGATTTCAATGTTCACCACCTTTACCTTTCCTCCCATTTCACTGACATCCCTGGTGAACTAGCTTACATCTTTTCTATCCTAAATGACCTAGAGCAGATTGTACAGCACCCTACTCGTATTCCCGATCGCCTTGGAGATAGGCCCAACATTCTGGATTTATTTCTTACCTCTCCTCCTTTTTCTTACTCTGTGAAACTTTTCTCTCCGTTGGGCTCCTCCGATCACAATCTTTTATCTGTTTCCTGTCCTATTGCTCCAATTCGGCCTTTGGGTCCTCCCAATGATTGGGATTGGGAGGCCCTTACCCTTAGGCTGTACTTCTGTGATTTCCCATGGAATGATCATTGCTTCCGTGGCTGGGGCCATTCTGGGTGTGCTGAGCGCATCACAGAGGTGATTCTCTCGGGCATGGAGGCGTATATTCCATATTCTATTCCTACTACAAATGCAAAAAAACCTTGGTTTAACTTTACTTGTTGTAATGTTATCCGCAACAGAGAGGAGTCTTTCAGAAGAAGCATCGTTGTCTAACTCCTGACTCTCACCCAGCTTATATTTCTGCCCGGAATCATGCAAAATCTGTTCAACTCGCCAAAAATTCCTTCATCAGACAAAAATATGAAAATCTATCCAATTCTAATTTTACTCGCTCTTTCTAGCATCTAGCTAAGAACCTCTTCAATAACTTTACTTCTTCTTCTTTCCCTCCTCTTTTCCATTCCGACGGCACAATTGCCGTCTCTTCTCACAAAGCTGAACTCTTCGCTCAAACTTTCGCTTACAATTCAACCCTGGACGATTCCGGTGCTGTTCATCCATCTCCTCCCCCCTCTGACTTTATTATGTCGAAAATAGAATCTCCTTCAAAGATGGTTTTTTTTTGGCCTATCTGGGCTCAACTCTAGGAAGGCGTATGGTCCTGATGGTCTTCCTGTTGTTCTTAAGAACTGTGCTGCTATACTGACACCCTGCCTAGGCAAACTCTTTCGTCTCTCTTATCTGGTACTTTTCCTTCCTGCTGGAAGTTCGCTTTCATTCAGCCTGTCCTAAAGAAGGGTGACCGCTCTCAACCTTCCAACTATCGTCCAATTGCTTTGATTTCTCACAATCTTCTTTCAGATCATCAGTATGGATTCAGCAAGGGACGCTCTACTGGCGATCTTCTTGCATATCTCTCTCTTGGTCATCTTCCTTTCGAGATTTCGGTGAAACTTTTGCTATTGCGCGAGACATATCAAAAGCTTTTGATAGTCTGGCACAAATATTTAATTTCCAAAACTAACCCCCTTCGGTTTCTATCCTATCTGTGCCTTCATCCCTAATTTCCTTTCTGGCCGATTTATAGCTGCAGTTGTACATGGCCACTGTTCTTCTCCTAAAGCTATTAACAGTGGTGTTCCTCAGGGTTCTGTCCTGTCACCCACTCTTTTCCTTTTATTTATTAATGATCTTTTAATTCGCACTTCCTGTCCTATTCACTCGTATGCCGATGATTCCACTCTTCACTTCTCCACCCGCTTCCCAAAGCGCCCTTCTCAACAGTCACTCCATGATTCGCCTAGGACGGTTATGGAACACCTGACCTCTAATCTTTCTGCTATCTCTGATTGGAGCAGAGAAAACCTTGTGGCTTTCAATGCCTCAGAAACTCTGTTCCTCCATCTGTCTACTCGTCACAATCTTTCACACGACTAGGCTAATGGCGAAAGTGCGCGCGCTGGGTATCGGTGGGGAAATAGGTAGGTGGATTCAAAACTGGCTGAGTAATAGGCGGCAGAGGGTTGTAATTAAAGGGGCTAGTTCGAGGTGGGCCTCGGTCACTAGTGGGGTTCCTCAAGGTTCCGTTTTGGGGCCACTGTTGTTTATCATTTACAAAATGATATCGACGGTGGCATCGTCAGTCGGATCGCCAAATTCGCTGATGACCAGGGGTGCAGTGCCAATTTTATAGGTGCCGGAGCTCTGGTGGGCCTGACAAAAGCCTGCCACTTCCTATCCTGTTTCTATATATGCCACACGATGACTAAGTATTTCGTGTTTGCACTCACTCACTAAACTGTTGATAATATAATTAATGGAGACAATTTTTTTGTTGCTTGTTATGGTAATTCCTCCAAACTTCCTCTTGCAGAGGTGCCGGAGCGGCGCTCCGGTGAGCTCCGGCAGCACTGCACCCCTGCTGATGACACCAAGCTTGGGGCCAATGTTGGGACGCCCGAAGCGATCGAGCAACTGCGTGCGGACCTAGGTAGGATAGGAGAGTGGTCCGAAAAATGGCAAATGCCGTTTAACTTGGGTAAATGCAAAGTGATGCACATTGGCTACGCCAATCCCAAGTCGGACTACTCGATGTTGGGTAGTAATATCGAGGTGACTGATTTAGAAAAGGACTTGGGTGTGCTAATTAGCAGCGACCTTAAGTTTACGAAACAGTGTGTAGAGGTGGAAAAGAAAGCCCAGAAACTATTGGGTTATATCAGGAGGCAATTTCAGTTTCGGAACAAGGAGATTGTGCTCTCACTGTACAATTCCCTTGTTCGGCCGCACCTGGAGTATGCTGTGCAGTTCTGGTCGCCACCCTCAGGAAAGATATTGAGAGGCTGGAGCGAGTGCAGGCGAGAGCCACAAAGTTAATCCCTTCCGTTAGGCATATGGGCTACAATCGACGGTTACGCGCCCTGAACTTGTTTTCGCTTGAAACTCGGAGGCTGCGCGGTCAACTGATCGAGGTTTTCAAGCTCTTACGCGGGTTCAACGATGTCGATTTTAGAAGTATGTTTAGTTTAAATGATAACCCAACTCGCAACAACGGTTGGAAGTTGGATTTGAAACGGTTTAGGACTAGTGTGTGTGGGAATTACTTTACGTATAAGATCTGTGACACATGGAACAGGTTACCTTCGGAAGTTGTGAACAGTTCCTCTGTGGATCAGTTCAAGAAAAGGGTAGACGAAATCTTGCACACTATTTGAGTGTGTAAAGACATTTAGGACCTCAGTCTGCGGAAATTTCTTTTCCTATAAAATAGTTAATATCTGGAACCAACTTCCCTCAGAGGTTGTTTCCAGTCAAAGTGTAAATGTGTTTAAAAATAGGCTAGACAAAGTACTGAATACTCGCATAGTTTAAGACTAAAACATAAAAAACTCTGTAGGAGTTCGCTTGCACGGTGTCTCTGTGAGCAAGCTAAATATAGAGCTATTTATATATTCTCCACTTTCCTGTAAAATTTCCTTGGCTACTTTTCCAGGGTCAAGGTATTTTCTTCAACCTTTTTCCGTACCTGCCTCTGGCAGGGAGGGAGCAGGGTGGGGAGAGCCTTCTACTTTCTATCCAGTTTTCTACTACTGCTAGGATAGTTGAAAGAAAAAAACTTTTACAAAATTTTCCCTGGCACCCGTTGCCATTGGTACCTCCTCGGTATGGGCCGCAAGGCCTTTTGAGGTACTTCTTTTCCTTGTAACTCCTTGTAACTCTCTCTCTCTCTCTCTCTCTCTCTCTCTCTCTCTCTCTCTCTCTCTCTCTCTCTCTCTAGGGGCGGTCAGAATAGGGAGGCTCCCTCCGTGCAATGCTTTTTAATGCTAGGTCGATCAGGAACAAGTTTTGCAAGCTACGGGCGCTCTTAGCATCAGAATACCAGGATATCGTTGCTATCACCGAGTCTGGATTCATACTGATCGTAGGGACTACGTTGGGGAGTTCGAAATTCCCGGGTATAGAATGTTTCGCAAAGACCGCACCCGTGGGAGGGGGGTGGGGTACTAATATACGTCAGGGACACGTTGAGTCCGGTTGACTGCCAGTTCCGGTCGGAACGGGAGCTGCTTGGCGTCGATCTGAACGTGGGAGGGACGAACTATAGGTTAATCTTGGTGTACAGACCTCCGCATCTCCTCCTCGAGGAGGATACAGCCCTGTACACCGAACTCAGTAGCCTGCTAGGGGATAGGGTGTGTGTAGTTTTAGGAGACTTCAACTGTCGCGGCATAAAGTGGGAAAACAGGACTGCCGATGCTGAAGGGAGGAGGCTAGTTGACTTTGCTGATGAGAACTTCCTCACTCAGTGGGTCAACGAGCCTACACGAGGCGAAAGCATTCTAGACTTAGTATTCACGACCGAAGACAACCTCGTCATGGCCTCACCGTTGACGAATCATTGGGCGGGAGTGATCACGGTCTTATTAGGTCCGTGTGTGCGTCCCTCGGGTGAAGCGTAGTAACTCGAGAGGCAGTAAGCTCGATCTCCGCGGGCGAACTTTGTTAGCCTCAGGGATAGCGTAGGAGAGATGGGGTTAGAGGTTGGCGGCCATGTTGAGGGAGTGTGGAGTGCATTCCGGGACGAGTTTATGGTGCTGCAGTCTGCTGCCATACCCTCAAAACCGGTCACCCCTGCTTCAACGCAGCCTAGTGGTTCAATCGTGACATCGCTTCGGCTATCCGAAATAGGAAAGTAGCGTATAGGAGGGCGAAGGCCAATCGTTCCCACGAGAACACTGAAGCGTATGTCCGCCTGTGTAGGGAAGTGAAGGCGAAGGTTAGACTAGCGAAACGTAACGAAGAACTACGGGTGGCAAGCCTCTGCAAGGGGAACCCTAAGGAGTTCTTCAGTTATGTTAATAGTAGAAAGCCTATTAGAAGCATGATAGGTCCGTTAAAGGACGGAAGCGGCGTTCTGCGGACCTCCGACGCGGACATCGCCAATGTGCTTAATGAGTACTTTGCGGGAGTGTTCACCAGGGAGGATACCCGCGTCATCCCCGAGCCAGGCGTGAGGCACGAAGGTGCTGGCCTGGATAGTGTTAGATGTACCGCGACAGTCGTTGCCGATAGAATAGACAAACTGAGCGCGTTTAAGGCTCCTGGGCCAGACCAGTTTCTCCCCAGAGTGTTGCGAGAAGTGCGCGACCAGGTGGCTCCCCACCTGGCTACAGTCTTCAACAAATCGTTGGAGATGGGCCAGGTGCCTGGTGACTGGAGGGAAGCCAACGTGACCCCTATCTTTAAGAAAGGGGATCACGAAAGTCCAGGGAACTATCGTCCCATTAGTCTCACTTCAGTTGTAGGTAAATTATTAGAAGGGATAATAGCTGATAGGATCGTTGACCATTTGGATTCCTACAAGCTGCTTGGGGACTCCCAACATGGGTTTAGACGGCATAGGTCGTGTCTCACCAACTTGCTCGAGTTTTTCCACGTCATGTTGAGTGAGTACGATAAGAGTAGGGCGATTGATATACTTTATCTCGACTTTCAGAAAGCCTTTGATAAGGTACCTCACCGCCGTCTAATGGCGAAAGTGCGCGCGCTGGGTATCGGTGGGGAAATAGGTAGGTGGATTGAAACTGGCTGAGGAATAGGCGGCAGAGGGTGGTAATTAAAGGCTAGTTCGGGTTGGGCCTCGGTCACTAGTGGGGTTCCTCAGGGTTCCGTTTTGGGGCCACTGTTGTTTATCATTTACATAAATGATATCGACGGTGGCATCGTCAGTCGGATCGCCAAATTCGCTGATGACACCAAGCTTGGGGCCAATGTTGGGACGCCCGAAGCGATCGAGGAACTGCGTGCGGACCTAGGTAGGATAGGAGAGTGGTCCGAAAAATGGCAAATGCCGTTTAACTTGGGTAAATGCAAAGTGATGCACATTGGCTACGCCAATCCCAAGTCGGACTACTCGATGTTGGGTAGTAATATCGAGGTGACTGATTTAGAAAAGGACTTGGTGTGTAATTAGCAGCGACCTTAAGTTTACGAAACAGTGTGTAGAGGTGGAAAAGAAAGCCCAGAAACTATTGGGTTATATCAGGAGGCAATTTCAGTTTCGGAACAAGGAGATTGTGCTCTCACTGTACAATTCCCTTGTTCGGCCGCACCTGGAGTATGCTGTGCAGTTCTGGTCGCCCACCCTCAGGAAAGATATTGAGAGGCTGGAGCGAGTGCAGGCGAGGGCCACAAAGTTAATCCCTTCCGTTAGGCATATGGGCTACAATCGACGGTTACGCGCCCTGAACTTGTTTTCGCTTGAAACTCGAGGCTGCGCGGTCAACTGATCGAGGTTTTCAAGCTCTTACGCGGGTTCAACGATGTCGATTTTAGAAGTATGTTTAGTTTAAATGATAACCCAACTCGCAACAATGGTTGGAAGTTGGATTTGAAACGGTTTAGGACTAGTGTGTGTGGGAATTACTTTACGTATAAGATCTGTGACACATGGAACAGGTTACCTTCGAAGTTGTGAACAGTTCCTCTGTGGATCAGTTCAAGAAAAGGTTAGACCAAATCTTGCACACTATTTGAATGTGTACAAAATTTTCCCTGGCACCCGTTGCCATTGGTACCTCCTCGGTATGGGCCGCAAGGCCTTTTGAGGTACTTCTTTTCCTTGTAACACTCTCTCTCTCTCTCTCTCTCTCTCTCTCTCTCTCTCTCTCTCTCTCTCTCTCTCTCTCTCTCTCTCTAGGCTAGACAAAGTACTGAATACTCTCATAGTTTAAGACTAAAACATAAGAAAACTCTGCAGGAGATCGCTTGCACGGTGTCTCTGTGAGCAAGCTAAATGTAGAGCTATTTATATATTCTCCACTTTCCTGTAAAATTTTCTTGGCTACTTTTCCAGGGTCAAGGTATTTTCTTCAACCTTTTTCCGTACCTGCCTCTGGCAGGGAGGGAGCGGAGGGTGGGGAGAGAGCCTTCTACTTTTCCATCCAGTTTTCTACTACTGCTAGGCAAAGCTGGGCACAAACCGTTAATCCGTTAATCGTTAATTAACGAAGTTAACTTTTTCGTTAACGATTTAACTTTTAAGTTAACCTTGAAAATCATTATCGGACTAATTAACTTCCGTTACATTTAACTTCCGTTAACTCAAGTCCGTTAACCCAAAAAATTCATAAATAAACGTTTAAAAGTTTCTATTATTTTCAATGCTGAGCAGGTGCGCAATTAATCCGCCACTGTTAATAGTGATGAACGAATTTCCATTTCCGCAGTGCAAAATCAGGCGATATATTTGTTTCCGTCGCCACAATTTATGTCTTACCAAATATGGTAGTTATTTATGGCATTGGTTTGAGCAAAACATGGTCGACTGTAAAATCAGGCGGAAAGATTTGCCATTTGAGTTGAATGTTTCAACTTCTTTCAAGAAATATCACGAGCATTTTAAGGCACTTTCAATAATATATATGTAACAATTACAACAGATAACTACATTCGTTTCATTTGCAGTCTGTCTCTTGCGCAACATGTTTGTGCTAGTGAATATTTAAAAATAATCGTTGTCAAGTAAGTCATGTATATTTATAATATGTCTGTGAGTACCTTATTAGTAGTCTCCTTGATACATTTCAAGAACCATAAAACTGATCAGATAAGATTTCAATTCTCATGTCACTTTGATGACATAAATTAAGTCAATTGATGTCTTACAATGGGAGCGTTTTCACCTCATCTGGTTGGACAAGTATGACAACACCAAGGTCGCCAGGGTGAGGAAAAGCATGGAGGGTACAGTCGAGGAGGCCATGAAGCAGCAGTCCAACGAAGTGGGCAGCAACAACGAGGAGGAGGAGGAGGAGGAGGAGGAGGAGGAGAGGACTACTACTTCAATGTTGTCATCCAGACAGAAGAGAGCAGCAGAAGCCACAGGTCACTCAAGGGCAAGTCCCAGAACTTGGTCAAGACCTGGCTGGAGACCAACTCCAAGGACTTGCTGACAGATGCTGCCTTCTTGGGTGAGCAAGTGTTGGTGGACTTGTTCATCAAGTTCAACACAGCCATCCCCTCCAGTGCTGCAGTGGAGCGTTTGTTCTCTATGGGCAAGGACATCCTGAGGGCCAAGAGATCATCCCTGTCTGATGAAAACTTTGATATGCTAATTTTTATGAAGGGCAACATGCATCTCATGGACAAAATGGAGAACGAGAAGAAGAGAGAAAATTAAATTATATATATATTGTGTTTTTCATTTTTTTTATAATAAAAGTTAACGTTAACTGTTTATCGGTAACTTCCGTTACATGTTTAACGGATTAGCGGTTAACGAAGTTAACTTTTTGGTTAACGGTGCCCACCACTGCTGCTAGGATAGTTGAAAGAAAAATAAACTTTTACAAAATTTTCCCTGGCACCTTTTGCCATTGGTACCTCCTCGGTATGGGCCGCAAGGCCTTTTGAGGTACTTCTTTTCCTTGTATCTCTTTCTTTCTTTCTTTCTTTCTTTCTTTCTTTCTTTCTTTCTTTCTTTCTTTTCACTGTGTAGGGAAGTGAAGGCGAAGGTTAGGCTAGCGAAACGTAACGAAGAACTACGGGTGGCAAGCCTCTGCAAGGGGAACCCTAAGGAGTTCTTCAGTTATGTTAATAGTAGAAAGCCCATTAGAAGCATGATAAGTCCATTAAAGGACGGAAGCGGCGTTCTGCGGACCTCCGCTGACATCGCTAATGTGCTTAATGAGTACTTTGCGGGAGTGTTCACCAGGGAGGATACCCGCGTCATCCCCGAGCCAGGCGTGAGGCACGAAGGTGCTGGCCTGGATAGTGTTAGATGTACCGCGACAGTCGTTGCCGATAGAATAGACAAACAGCGCGTTTAAGGCTCCTGGGCCAGAACAGTTTCTCCCCAGAGTGTTGCGAGAAGTGCGCGACCAGGTGGCTCCCCCACCTGGCTACAGTCTTCAACAAATCGTTGGAGATGGGCCAGGTGCCTGGTGACTGGAGGGAAGCCAACGTGACCCCTATCTTTAAGAAAGGGGATCACGAAAGTCCAGGGAACTATCGTCCCATTAGTCTCACTTTAGTTGTAGGTAAATTATTAGAAGGGATAATAGCTGATAGGATCGTTGACCATTTGGATTCCTACAAGCTGCTTGGGGACTCCCAACATGGGTTTAGACGGCATAGGTCGTGTCTCACCAACTTGCTCGAGTTTTTCCACGTCATGTTGAGTGAGTACGATAAGAGTAGGGCGATTGATATACTTTATCTCGACTTTCAGAAAGCCTTTGATAAGGTACCTCACCGCCGGCTAATGGCGAAAGTGCGCGCGCTGGCTATCGGTGGGGAAATAGGTAGGTGGATTGAAAACTGGCTGAGGAATAGGCGGCAGAGGGTGGTAATTAAAGGTGCTAGTTCGGGTTGGGCCTCGGTCACTAGTGGGGTTCCTCAGGGTTCCGTTTTGGGGCCACTGTTGTTTATCATTTACATAAATGATATCGACGGTGGCATCGTCAGTCGGATCGCCAAATTCGCTGATGACACCAAGCTTGGTGCCAATGTTGGGACGCCCGAAGCGATCGAGGAACTGCGTGCGGACCTAGGTAGGATAGGGAGTGGTCCGAAAAATGGCAAATGCCGTTTAACTTGGGTAAATGCAAAGTGATGCACATTGGCTACGCCAATCCCAAGTCGGACTACTCGATGTTGGGTAGTAATATCGAGGTGACTGATTTAGAAAAGGACTTGGGTGTGCTAATTAGCAGCGACCTTAAGTTTACGAAACAGTGCGTAGAGGTGGAAAAGAAAGCCCAGAAACTATTGGGTTATATCAGGAGGCAATTTCAGTTTCGGAACAGGGAGATTGTGCTCTCACTGTACAATTCTCTTGTTCGGCCGCACCTGGAGTATGCTGTGCAGTTCTGGTCGCCCGCCCTCAGGAAAGATATTGAGAGGCTGGAGCGAGTGCAGGCGAGGGCCACAAAGTTAATCCCTTCCGTTAGGCATATGGGCTACAATCGACGGTTACGCGCCCTGAACTTGTTTTCGCTTGAAACTCGGAGGCTGCGCGGTCAACTGATCGAGGTTTTCAAGCTCTTACGCGGTTGAACGATGTCGATTTAGAAGCATGTTTAGTTTAAATGATAACCCAACTCGCAACAATGGTTGGAAGTTGGATTTGAAACGGTTTAGGACTAGTGTGTGTGGGAATTACTTTACGTATAAGATCTGTGACACATGGAACAGGTTACCTTCGGAAGTTGTGAACAGTTCCTCTGTGGATCAGTTCAAGAAAAGGTTAGACCAAATCTTGCACACTATTTGAGTGTGTACAAAATTTTCCCTGGCACCCGTTGCCATTGGTACCTCCTCGGTATGGGCCGCAAGGCCTTTTGAGGTACTTCTTTTCCTTGTAACTCCTTCTCTCTCTCTCTCTCTCTCTCTCTCTCTCTCTCTCTCTCTCTCTCTCTCTCTCTCTCTCTCTCTCGCTATCATAACGGACATTGCTCTTCTGAACTTTGTAACTACATGCCTCCTCTTTTAAGGAGAGCACGCAGTACCAGAGTTCTTACACTTTTTCATTCCTTTTCTGTCCAACTATCTAATGCAAGGGTTAATCGGTATTTTCAGTCTTTCATCTACTCAACCGGTCAACTCTAGAATAATCTTCCTCAATCCATCTTTCCTCCTGTCTATGACCTCCCATCTTTCAAACACAGAGTGTCTAGGCATCTCGAAAACCTCGGACCTTGATTTTGGCTCTCTCCTTCTATAGGACAGGCGCTTTTGTGGGCATTTGCCCGTGACCCCTCCTTACTGCATAAAAAAAAAAGGAAAAGTATCAGATAAAAGACAAAGACGAGAGTTTGCTTGGGCAGGGTGTCAGCACAGAAGCAAAGTTCTTGAGAACAACAGGAGGGACCCCATCTGGACCGTACGCTTTCCTGGAGTTGACCCCAGATAGGGGAGAAAAAATATCTTCGGGAGAGATTCAAATTTCTGATATAATTAAGTCAGTGTGGAAGAGATGAAGGAACAGCACCGAAATTGTCCAGGGTTGAGTTGGAAGAGTTCAACTTTATCAAAATTGCATATACGGGTTGGCGCAAGTACTTTTAATATCAGCTCCTTTAGCCAAATAATACCATATCACCATAATACAGGTCCAGAAATTTTTATATGTAAAGAAACTCCATCCACAGTCGAGGTAATGCGAAAGATTTGCAGAGTTGAATGCGTGCACCGAGTTGGATCAACGGAATAGATGAAAGGAATATTTTGAGGGTTTAATGGGTGGAAGAGATAAGAGCACAAATATAAATATGTGAAGATTCGGTCGTGTGAGAAGGACTTGACAAAATGTCGGAGAATCAACCATGGGTGAAGTGAAAGAGGCGGTTCGCAAGCTGAAAAGCGGAAAAGCAGCGGGTGTTGATGGGAATATATGGGGAAATGATTCTCTCTCGTTCCGGGTGTGGTATATAAACTACACGTTCAATTTGAGCTCAGATCCGGGTGTGGTAAATAAACCAACTCCTAATCTTTCTTGAACAATGGGTTAATTTATAAACCAAGGGTATATCCCTCTTTCCACACTCTCGGGTTGAAAATGGGGGGATATATGTATTATAATTCGAATTCATATAATTTGCTTCAAAGCTATACCCGTAGTGAAAGGGTTAAGTATGGGGGACTGAAAGGGTTGTGTTGGTTGTGGTGCATATATGCGAGTGTAGACAAATGGGAGTATGCCTGAAGACTAGAAGAAAGCAATAGTAGTTCCAATGTACAAATGAAAGGTGAAAGGAGCGAATGTAGGAATTACGGAGGTCTGTTGAGCGTAGTTTGAAAGGTGTATAGTAGGCTAGTAACAGGTCCGGCGCCAGCCTATTTGGCGCCCTTAGCAGGACTGCAGCTGGCGCCCCCACCCGCCTCCCACTTCACGATTGGGTTTGCCCACAAAGTAATCAAGGTACCATATTGAAGAAACTATTTGCCTTACACTGATCTATTTTAATTTGCTAATACATACATTTATTATAAAATTATAAAATCATTTCACAGTTCAAGAAAGTGTCATGACCAATCAAAACAGCGAGTAAAGCGAGGCATATGTAGTAACAAATCAGAACGCTCAAAAGTGCTAAAATATGCGTGCAAAAAGGACATATCTACTGTTTTTGCCAAGCAAGAAGGGCATATGTCATATAAAAACAGTTATTCGCTTATTGACGACTCCCGGAACTCATATTAAGCCGTAAATAAGCCGAGTCGCTTATTGACGACTCCCGTCTGTGCGCGCAACATTTTTAAATCGCTTATTTACGACTCCCGTCCCTAAAGGGTTAAAGGTCGTGATAGTGAAAGTTCTATAATGACCCAATAAGATGAATAAGTTAATTATGTAAATATCAGTCAAGCTAAACTGGTGTACATACGTCGTACAACCTTTCATCATTTGTCTATGCTTCTCATTCCTTCATTATTTTTTTCATGTTGTTCTTACATAATACTATCAGACGTGCACAGGGCGGGAGGCGCTGGCGCCCCCCAGATCTTTGGCGCCCTTAGCATTTACTAACCTCGCCTAATGGAAGCGGCGGCCCTGGCTAGTAATATAGAGTTCGTGGTATTATAGAATACTTGGTGAGCGATGAGAAAGGAGGACTCCGAGGTGGAGGAGCCTGTGTAGATCAAATGTTTGCGGTAAGACACGTGATTGAGAAAGAAGCGAAGGGATTTGTAAAGTATACTGACATGACATTTGTGGATCTTAAAAGTGAATAGAGAAGCATTGTGGCAAGTCTTGACTATTTATGGGATTGGTGGTAGACTAATGAATGCACTACAGTCTTTATGATAGAAGTAAGGCATGTGTGAGAGAAAGCAAAGAACTGAACGAATGGTATGATATAATTGTTGGTGTGCGTCAAAACGTTTGATGTCTCCGTGGCTGTTCAGTCTGTTCATGGATTGTCGTGACTGCAGGGCCGCCGAGAGGGCGGGGAAGCCTGGATAAATCCCCTGGGCCCGGAAAGAGGGGGGATAAAATCTAAAAATATTAATAAAGCAATTGATTAAATAACGGACGAAATACAATTAATGAACATACATTTTATGGAGATTATCATAGTCAAACTGAAACAGAAAATATTATCCGCGGTCCACCAATGCCCATGACTGACTGACGGACCTGGGAACCGTTGTAATTGAAAGCCAGTTAACCCGTACTTTAAATTTCATCAGAATCATTTACCACTTTGCTAGAGAGAAGGCAAAGAAAGTACTCTTCTAATTATGAAAATCTCGCAGTAAACAATTGTCTTGCCTGCATGGACTGGTACTGCATTTGTAAATTGTGTGGTGATAAAATTAATATAATTGATTCGAAAAATAAAATGGTCATTTTCTTCAGAGTTGTTTATTCATACGGTATGTTCTGAATAGTGATTCGGACATATAATCAGTTTGTTCGTTATGTACACAAAAAAACATTCATAATAAAATACTGAGTAAACAGGGGGGGCCCATATACCAATCCTTCTTCGGGACAGCTCTCGGCAGCCATGGTCATGAGAAAAGTAAAAATGAGTGGTAAAAAGAGAAATGAATATGATGGGATGAGGTGAGGTGTCTCGAATCTGTTGTATGCGGATGAATCTGTCTTGTTTACCCAGAGTGAGTGTGAAATGCAAGAGGCTGTTAAGTCTTGTAGAGGTGTGTGAGAAAAGATTGTTGCGGGTGAATGTGGGTAAAAGCAAATTATTGAATGAAGAGAGGGAAATGCGGACTGTCATGTGATGGTGAAATATATATATATATATATATATATATTATATATATATATATATATAATATATATATATATATACAGGGTGTTTCAAAGTTCCTCATTATTTTTAAAATTTTATTAAAATAGCAATTACAAGAGGAACCAAATGACAATTTGGTTGCTGAGTCTACGATTCATGAGAATTTTGGTGGCATCAAACTTGGCTTCATAAGTCTACTGGAAAGTCACTGGTACACCTCAACGTGGGCACCGTCTTTTTCGAAACAAGCGAGCCACCGTTTTACGCATTGTTGGCCGACATTGGACAACATTTCGGGAGTAACAGAAGCACACGCATTCCTGATCCGTTCTTCTAGTGTGGGGAGGACTCGCGGCTTGGTGGCGTACACTTTGCTCTTAATGTAGCCCCACAAAAAGAAGTTCCATTAGATGGGACCACGGCGACCAATCCACCGATCCGGGAACTGCTTATTCAGAAATGAGCGAACCTCACGCGAGTAATGAGCAGGGGCACCGTCTTGCTGGAAAATGACTTCTTGCATGTCAGCCTACAGCTGACAGTTGTGGGATGCAGAACTCCTGAAGCATACGAAGGTAATTGTCTCCGTTGACGTTCACGGAATTTCCACCTTGATCCCGGAAGAAGAACGGACCAATCAGCCCAGCTGAGGAGATGGCACACC
This sequence comes from Bathynomus jamesi, assembly GCA_023014485.1. Classification (NCBI taxonomy): domain Eukaryota; kingdom Metazoa; phylum Arthropoda; class Malacostraca; order Isopoda; family Cirolanidae; genus Bathynomus; species Bathynomus jamesi. The sequence goes on along the minus strand of JAJOZX010000323.1, from coordinate 1,246,985 downwards.
AGACGACCAATTTCGGCGTGTCCCTTTCATGTTCGCGGATCTCCGCAGGATTGTGAGTTCCCAGATGCGGGTGTTGTGCCGATTGACGCGACCAAAAGGTGGAAGAGAGCTTCGTCGCTGAACCACATGTGCACCAGGATCGATGGGTCTCTTTCGTAGTGATGCAGCAGTGTCTCACACATCTCCACCCGGCAATCGTAGTCTTGAGGTTCCAGCTTCTGAACCACCTGGATCTTGTACGGATACAGCTTGAGACCACGCCGCAAAATCCGTTGGATAGATGTCGCGCTGATGTTCAGTTCCGCAGCAGCTCGCCGAATGGACTTTCCTTGACTCTGAGTGAACGCCTCACGGACAGTTTCGACATTCTCCTCACTCCGCCCACTTCGAGGTCTTCCTGATCGTGGTTTGTCCTTTACGGATCCGGTCTCCATAAACTTCCGGTGGGTGGCGACGATGGTGTTCCTATCCGGTGCATAATGCTGTCCGTAGACTGCCCGGAATCGTCGCTGCACTTCGACCACAGATTGAAAAACCTCCTGCCATGCAGCGATTTTACACCTCTGCTCTAGAGTCAGCATGGTAGCAGAAGAAAACGGAGCAAAACTTCAAATGTAGACTCAAAACAATTCTCAACTACTGAGTAAGAGTTTACTACAAGATGAACGTCGTTGGTCGATTAGCTGCAAAGAAAATTGAAAATCAAATTAGTGAGGGACTTTTGAAACACCCGGTATATATATATATATATATATATATATATATATATATATATATTATATATAATATATATATATATATATATATATAGTTGCCATTGTTTTGAAAACACATTTCAATACGTGTTCCCCACTGTTGATGAACACGCATTAGCACAGTTGACGTTATGCTTGTAATGGCGTTGGTGATACGTTCCTTTAGATGATTTATGTCTCGTATCTTTTCCTGATACACCATGGCCTTCAAGTGCCCCCAAAGATAGAAATCAAGGGGGGTGAGATCTGGGATCTGGGAGGCCACTCCACAGGACCACGCCGACCAATCCAAGCATCCGGAAACTGCTGATCCAAATACCGACGCACGTGAAGACCATAAGAGGTGGAGCTCCATCTTGCTGGAAGTAAACTGGGAAGTTACCTTCCTCGTTTAGCAGGGATGGGAAAATCTCTTCTTGCAACATGTTAAGATACCTTTCGGCATTAAGATTTCCACTGACAAAATTGGTCCAATAATTCTGTCACCCCATATCCCGGCCCACACACCATCACTTTACCGGCACCTTGCATCTTCGTCGGACTCAGCCAGTTAAGGTTAGCATTACTCCAGTAACGTATGTTTTGCCGATTAACCTCTCCATTGACGTAAAAATTTGCTTCATCAGTAAACAAGATCTTAGTTGAAAAGTTTGCATCCTCGTTCACTTTGGTTAATGCCCATTCACAGAATTCCATCCGTCTATCCGGGTCGTCTTCACTCAAATGCTGTGCCATATGCAATTTGTATGGATGCCATTTGTTTGCTTTCAAAATGCGCCTGATACTCGATCTGCTGACACCACTTTCTGCAGACAACCGTCGTGTACTTTTTCTGGACTCCGTGTAAGCGCTGTAAGTATCGTAGCTGTTGTGTCTTCATCGGTGGCTGTACGTCTTGGACCACTTCGCGGTTGATCTGCAACATTTCCAGTTTTTCTGAAACTTGTTAATAAGTTTTGCCACAGTGTCGTGTGTGATGTTCGTTCCATGTTGTCTGTTAAAGTTCATTGCAACCATGCGACTGCTTCCCGACCCAGCCATCAGTATGATTTCAATTCGTTGCTCTTTCGTCAAACGCATATTCTTAGGGTATCTGAAACATAAAAACAAACGTTTAATTTTTCCTATGTATGGAAACTTACGGCCCACCCTATATATATATATATTATATATATATATATATTATATATATATATATATATATATTAGTGTCCCGTAAGTCTGGACCCATAGGGAAAAATAATAAAATTACAAAATAGTCCAAAAATTTATTACATAATCTGTTCAAAGTGTCCGCCGTTGTGTCGCACACATAGTTGAAGACGCAATCTCCACTGCGACAGCACTTTCTGAATCAGTCGCAGAAATTTCTTGACACGCCTCCACAATGCGTGCTTTAAGGTGGAAAATGTTCTGAAGTTTGACCTCGTACACTTTGGCTTTCAAGTGGCCCACAAATAAAATCATAATAAAAAATAATACAAAAATAATAATAATAAAATAATAATAATAACATAATAAAAAATATATTTAAATCCCTATGGGTCCAGACTTACGGGACACCCTGTATATATATATATATATATATATATATATATATATATATATATATATATATATATATATATATATGATGAATAAAACCACTTTCGTGAAATAATTTTTCCTATATTATATATATATATATATATGTATTATATATACATATATTTATATATTTATATACATATATTTATATATTATATATACATATATTTATATTTTTATATATATATTTATATTTTTATATTTATATTTTTATTTATTTTATATATATTTATATATATATTTTATATATATTTTTATATATATATTTATATATTTATATTATTATATATATATTTATTTATATATATTTATTTATATATATATATATATATATATATATATTATATAGATATATATATATATATATATATATATATTATATATATTATTATATATATATATATATATATTTGGTTGGTTGGTTGGTTAGTTCCATGAAAATTCCACCCACAGAAAATTCCCCCAAGTTTAAAATGTGTGTTATTATTTATAAATTTATAAAAAATTTATTACAGTAAAAAGTAAAAGATATATTAAAAAACAATTATTCGATGTTTAATGAAGATTGTATGCAATGCTCTTGAGGAACTCTAAACTATCTGTATTATTATAGCGCTCCACTAGTCTCTTCAAGTCTTTCATTTATGATCTGATAGGTTTTTCGTGCGGGTCGCGGGTAACAAAAATTAACCAAACTATCACGACTTAACCTAACCAATCGTCAAGGGCGTACAATTAACCTAAAAAAATAAATAAAAAAATAAATTTTTATTTATTTATTTTTATATATTAAGAGAAGAGGATTCTTTATACTGTACGGCATTGACGATTGGTTAAACTAATTTTCTTTGGGTGGGTGGAATTTTCCTTGGGTGGAATTTTCCGTGGGTGGAATTTTCCTTGGGTGGAATTTTCCGTGGGTGGAATTTTCCGTGGGTGGAATTTTTCCGTGGGTGGAATTTTCCGTGGGTGGAATTTTCCGTGGGTGGAATTTTCCGTGGTGGAATTTTCCGTGGGTGGAATTTTCCGTGGGTGGAATTTTCCGTGGGTGGAATTTTCCGTGGGGAATTTTCCGTGGGTGGAATTTTCCGTGGGTGAATTTTCCGTGGGTGGAATTTTCCGTGGGTGGAATTTTCCGTGGGTGGAATTTCCGTGGTGGAATTTTCCGTGGGTGGAATTTTCCGTGGGTGGAATTTTCCGTGGGTGGAATTTTCCGTGGGTGGAATTTTCCGTGGGTGGAATTTTCCGTGGGTGGAATTTTCCGTGGGTGGAATTTTCCGTGGGTGGAATTTTCCGTGGGTGGAATTTTCCGTGGGTGGAATTTTCCGTGGGTGGAATTTTCCGTGGGTGGAATTTTCCGTGGGTGGAATTTTCCGTGGGTGGAATTTTCCGTGGGTGGAATTTTCCTTGGGTGGAATTTTCCGTATATATATATATATATATATATATATATATATTATATATATATATATATGTACAGGGTGGCGGAAGTAGCTCCCTATTTTGGATGGTAAAAAAATACGTATATTATCCATTATTTCAGAAGAAATAATATGAAAAGGTAGGCATACATGGTAGGTTTTCTCTAAAATTCAATGTGGGCTCCAACTCTTTCCACCAGCTTCTGGAGCCGCCCAGGAATGGCGTCCACTGACTTTAGCAGGAACTCCGGCGGGATGGAGGACATGACTTCCCGAATTCGGTCCTCCAGTTCTTCCAATGTCCTCGGTTTGGTGCGGTAGACTTCTTCCTTTACCCACCCCAAAGAAAGAAGTCGCACGGTTACCGCTGAAAAACGGCAGAATCGGTTCAGTGTAACGGTGTGGTGTGGTATGACCTCAGATCAGGTTGTGTGCCCGTTCCTTCTGCGCAACACCATGAATGCTGAGCGGTACCTTGCTATGTTGCGAAACGAGGTCTGGCCGGTTGTCAGCACGTGGAGAACATCGACGATCTGATATTTATGCAAGATGGCGCCCCTCCGCACTTCGCTCTTGTTGTCCGTGAGTGGCTGGATGCCCACTTCCCTGGGCGTTGGATGGGTCGTCGTGGTCCACATCAATGGCCAGCCAGGAGCCCCGACTTGACACCGTGCACTTCTTTCTTTGGGGGTGGGTAAAGGAAGAAGTCTACCGCACCAAACCGAGGACATTGGAAGAACTGGAGGACCGAATTCGGGAAGTCATGTCCTCCATCCCGCCGGATTCCTGCTAAAGTCAGTGGACGCATTCCTGGGCGGCTCCAGAAGCTGGTGGAAAGAGTTGGAGCCCACATTGAATTTTAGAGAAAACCTACCATGTATGCCTACCTTTTCATATTATTTCTTCTGAAATAAATGGATAATATACGTATTTTTTTACCAATCCAAATAGGGAGCTACTTTCCGCCCACCCTGTACATATATATATATATATATATATATATATAATATATATATATATATATAGATATATATATAGTGGCGCTCATAAGTATTCGTACAGAGAAATATTTCCTTTATTCGTTTTCATCTTTTGTCCCATGCATCGGATAGTTATGAAAAGTTTACCGTTCGCTTGAAAATTTTTAACAAATAAAAAAACATTTTAACTCCAACGTATAATGTAAAACATCAAAGAATTTGAGGAAACTTAAAAAAAAAAGTTAAAACGCAAGTTTTCGTACATTTATTTTAAAAAATGGTTTGTGTGTCCACCTTTTGCTTGAATGACTTCAATGATTCGTTTTTGTTATTTTTCGACAAGGTTTCGACAAGGTTTCGACAAGGTTTCGACAAGGTTTCGACAAGGTTTCGACAAGGTTTCGACAAGGTTTCGACAAGGTTCGACAGGTTTCGACAAGGTTTCGACAAGGTTCTCGTAGAAATTTTAGCACATTTTTCTTCAGATTGGAAGGGTTTCTTTTGCGGACAGCTTTTTTCAAACTAAACCATAAATTCTTGATTAAATCGAGATCTGGGCTTTGATTGGGCCACTCGAGAAGCTTGAAATTCTTTTGTTGAAACCATTTCATGTTGCACTCACTCTTATGTTTTGGATCATTGTCTTGTTGCAGTACCCAATTGCGATCCATTCGTAACTCCCAAACTTTCTGATATTTCTTCGAATTCAAGATTCCAGTGATGATGACAAGCTTTCCTGGACCAGAAGCCAGAGATGGGGACTCGAATCCCTATTTTTGTGGACTTGAGCAGGGCCGGCGAGAGCTGCCCCGGGCCCCGGGGGAGGATTGGTATATGCCCCCCCCCCCACCCCCCACACCTGTTTACTCGCTATTTTATTATGAATGTTTTTGTGTACATAACGAGCAAACTGATTACACTGGTATGCATCAATTTTGCTGTCAAGGGTTTTGTAAGTGATTCTTATAGAGTGTTTCCTGCTGATTTCGAATCTGCAATCCGTTTTTCTCAATCAGCTCAGGTTATCTGGCTATGGCCTCATAAGTAAAATAGAATTTTTCGTGATTTTGTCAAAGCGGAATTGGAACAGTAACATCTATCATCACTTGTTTCACTTGTATATATCTTTTTTTACTTTTCAGGCATATAGATAAAATATTTCATAATGAATAGAGCGTGTAAAAATTCCCAATAGATTCTGCTACATATGTGGGACGGTTACCATGCCAAATACCGTCCCAAATCACTAAATTTGTGAAGACTGAAGACAATGTATAGAGCATACTTTGGAGTTAAGCTAGGGGGCCAGGACAAAAATTTCGCCCCTCATATGTGCTGCAAGACGTGCATTGAAAATTTGAGAAGATGGAGCAAAGGCAGAGCGAAATCTTTGCCTTTTGGAATTCCCATGATTTGGAGAGAAGGAAAGGATCACGTGACAGATTGCTATTTCTGCATGACAAACCTCCAAGGTGGGCTTATAAATTTATTTTTTTAAATATTTTGAAATCCTCGTATGAAACTTGACATAATATTCACCATAATGTAATATTCACATATATAGCATAATATTCACCATAATGATAATCATACATTTACATATACATATTGTTATAGAAAATACATTTACACATACATATTGTTATACAAGTTACATTTACATATACAATGATTGTATATTTTCTTTCTTTTTCATTCATATTGTCCCCGAAGGGACAATATGAATGAAAAGAAAGAAAATATACAGACTCCATCGACCTATTTCATATCTTACAGACCGCAGCCTTCCCTCACGAGCCGCCACTGTCTGAATGCTTCTTCTATTTCATATGCAAGTTTTATATCCATGTTTCTGTGTTTCTATTTTCAGGAGTTAACAAGAAGAATAAACACATTGTTGTATACCCTGACATTCCTTCTGCTATGAGACCTGTACCCATGGTCCTGGAATTCCAATACCCGACCCACCTCAAACCCTGGACTTCGATGATTCTGATGATGAATCAATGACCAATGTCAATGACCAGTCCCAGTCGTATATACCTCAAAATACCGCTTCAAATGAGCCGAGGCCTCTCAACCAGGCCAAACTTAATGATCTTACCAGGGATTTAGGACTTTCCAAATTAGCTGCCGAGATCTTGGGCTCACGACTTCGAGAGGACAACTTGCTGGCTCCGGGAACAACATTCTCCTGGTATAGAAACGAGAGGAAGAATTCCGCAAGTTTTTTGCAGTGCACGAAAATACCTCTTCCTTAGTGTACTGCTGCAATGTTGAGGGGCTAATCGAATCCTTGGGCCTGCCATATAACGCATCAGAATGGAGGCTATTTATAGACTCGTCTAAACGAAGTTTGAAAGCAGTACTTCTCAACATTGGGAATAGGGTTGATCAGTCCCTGTAGCACATTTCGTACAACTTACTGAGAGCTACGATAACATGAAAATTTTACTGGATGCTCTCGTATACGACCAACATAACTGGAGGATCTGTGGAGATTTGAAGGTAATACTAATATCATAAGTAAACTATTGCTATTGACTGTTGTTTTTCCAAAGGTTATTTGAGAGCGTATAAGAACACTTAACTTCCCCACAGAAGTGATACAGTCCAATGCATAGATTTTTTTATCTGATAGAACAAATTCTCTAAATTCTTTAAATATTTTCATTTTTTTTCAGATTGTGGCATTTGTATTGGGAATGCAAGGGGGATACACGAAACCCATGTTTCCTCTGCAAATGGGATAGCCGAGCGGATGAGAAGCACTATGCACAGCGTGAATGGGCATCCAGAGAGAATTTTGAACCTGGGTCGCATAATGTCGTTTCAGTGCCCCTTGTACCACCAACAAAATTTTGCTCCCACCACTTCATATTAAGCTGGGCTTGATGAAAATTTCATCAAATCAATGAATAAGGAGGGTTCAGCATTCCGATATCTCGAGAGTAAATTTCCTCATATATCTGATGCTAAACTAAATGCTGAGGTATTTGATGGTCCTCAAATTCGAACTTTGATCAAGGATACTCAGTTCGAAAACGCAATGACTCCAACTGAGAAGAATGCCTGGCAGGCATTCAAATCAGTTGTCACTGATTTTCTTGGCAAGCGTAGAAGTCCAGAATACGAGTCCGTTGTCGAAAACTTGATGGAAGCTTTCAAAGCTCATGGGTCGCGCATGTCCATAAAAATGCACTTTTTGTGGTCCCACTTGGACTATTTTCCTGAAAATTGCGGGGATTATATGAGGAACAGGGTGAACGATTTCACCAAGATATCAAAATAATGGAAGAGAGGTACCAGGGAAACTGGGATATCAATATGCTGGCGGACTATTGCTGGTGTTTGAAGCGAGACGTGCCCGAAGAAAAACACAGACGGAAAGCCAAAAAACTTCCTTCCTTCCTCAATAAACTTTTTTCCATATTCATTGTATGAATAAAAGTATTTATTCACACAATGTTTTCATTTTTCACGAGTGTTCTTATAATATTACTCGTATCTACAGTGTTTAAGCTAAAAAAATCAATAAATTTGGGGATAAAATTGGACTTATAATAAATGGCCAATAGAGAAAAAACCTGACCTGATTGAGGAAAACTAATGTCATTTTCGAATTCAGCATGGTCGAATTATATAATATGAGTTGAAAAAACCATCACAGCAGACAAAAAAAATTTCATATGCATACCAGTGTTATATGTCCGAGTCACTATTCAAACACAGTATGATAATCTCTATAAAATGTATGTTTATTAAATATATTTCCTGTTATTTAATCAATTGCTTTATTAATATTTTTAGATTTTATCCCCCCTTTTTCTGGGCCCCGGGGATTTAACCCGGCTTTCCCGCACTCTCGGCGGCCCTGGACTCGAGACTTGCCTTGGACTCGACTCGAGACTTGCCTCTCTAGACTTGCGACTTCACTCGATACTTGTAATATTCTGACTTGCGACTTGGCTGAAATATAACTAGTATTTTTCCTTCATGTCAACTTTTGAGTAAATGTGCGAGTAACTATTGTCCATTCATCAAAATGTAAAATAAGCCCCGCCCATTATTCGTGTTGGCTTGTGATTGGTTGGACCGAAACACCTAAGATCTCCCGAGTTTGGAGTCCATATCGTTATCGTTACGTCACTGGTGTGACCAGTTCCCACGCCCGGATGGGCATACCGTATTATACGGCCTTAGAGCAGTCGTCCTTGTGCTTCCGGAAGGGGTAGAATATAACTTTAATATAGCCTCCATCAGGAGATGATTGTGGACACCAATTGACCAGGGAAGTACTCCGGTTGGGGGGGGGGGGGGGGGACGTTAGAGAGAAGATAGGGAGTGCTGGAACTCGCATTTCTCCTGTCATTATCCTCCTTAGCTGATCTTTTTCCGTGTCTCATACCCTGTTAGTAGTCCAGCATGCTCTCAAACACACACTTCTCTCCCTATTCCTCACTACATAATCTTTTCAAAATTTAAAATAAAATGGCATCAAGTCCAAGAGCCTCCGAGTCCCCAAGGGAGGGGACCGTAAATGTTCCCACTTCTGGCCCCGTTGACGATACGGAACGCAGACCTGGGTAGTGGGGCTGGATCTGCTTCCGCCTATTCGAGATGTTCTAGGCCTCTGCCTGATTCACTTTTCATTAATTTCTGCAGCATTGATGGCCTTTTCTCAAAATTTTCAATCTGTTTAACACCATCATCACCTTTAAACCTCATCATCATTTCCTCGCAACAAAGGAGTCTTTCAGAAGGTATCGTCGCTATCCGCATGGGCGGATTAGACAGTTTATACATTCAAAAAGGTGCAAATTCAAATGATACATTACAAAATTTAGGTAAAATGCTGCTGTAATTATGAGGAAAATTAATCATTTCCCATCATTTTCTAAAAATATTTTTGATTAATTAATGATGAATTCGAAACAATGATTAACTGATTAATCAGAACCATGTCCTAGATCCAGTATGCGTTCCGCAAGGGATGCTCGACTGGCGATATTCTTGCATATTTCTTCTGACTCTTCGTCATCCTCCTTTCGGGATTTCGGTGAAACTTTTGCTATTGCGCTAGACATATCAAAAGCTTTTGATCGAGTCTGGCACAAATCTTTAATTTCTAAACTACCTTCCTTCAGTTTCTATCCTTCTGTCTGTGCCTTCATCCCTAATTTCCTCTCTGGCTGATCTATAGCTGGGGTGTAGATGGCCACTGTTCTTCTCCTAAAGTTATCAACAGTGGTGTTCCTCAGGGTTCTGTCCTGTCACCCACTCTTCCTTTTATTTATTAATAACCTTTTAATTTGCACTTCGTGTCCTATTCTCTTTTATGCCGATGATTCCACTCTTCACTTCTCCGCCCACTTCCCAAAGCGCACCTCTCAACAGTCACTCCATGATTCGCCTAGGACGGTTATGGAGCACCTGACCTCTAATCTTTCTGATATATCTGATTGGAGCAGAGAAAACCTTGTGGCTTTCAGTGCCTCAGAAACTCAGTTCCTTCATCTGTCTACTCGTCACAATCTTCTACACGACATTCCCTTACCTTCAACAACTCACAACTCAATCCTTCCTCTTCTCCCAACATTCTTGGCACACACAAAACACCTACCATCTCTGACTTCACGGCGATCCGTCAAGATCGTACGGGGGGTCACGGGGGTGGACTCAGCACTTACATACGTAAAAGCATTAGCTATACTGATGCCACCCAAGACATTACAAACACTATCCAAGCAGATAACACGATAGAAATATAGGCAGTTAACATTAAAACACGCACAAAATACACCATACCACACTCACCAACATTTACATCCCACCAGATAGTTCACCTCAGGTGCTAGCCAATTACAATCCACAGTTACACAATATGACTTCTCACTAATCTCATCTTGGGAGGAGACTTCAACGCTCAAGACACTAGTTGGTACCTGTACAACCAAAACACCAGAGGCGCCAACATAGTCACACAAGTAAACGGCCTCTTCATTCTTAACACAGGAGAACATAAACACATACCACATCAGGCAGGATACTCAAACTCCTCCCCAGACATAACGTTCTGTTCCCCCTCATTAGCAACACACACACACTGGAGAACAGAAAAACAACTGTCATCAGACCCACCTGCCCGTCATCATTACGATACGTTCTACACTGCCCCAACAGCCTGAGGCACACTTACAGAAATTACAAGAAAGCTGATTGGGAACAGTTCAAAATACAGACTGAGGAACAATTTACCACATTAAACAGCACACCCATCATAAACATCAATACAACACTCAAGACATTCAATCAGATCATCGATAATGCAAACAAATACATACCCAAGGGCAACATTAGGAAATACAACCCAAATTGCACTAGAGAAATAGGCCCACCTCATAAGGCAACGTAACAACCTCAAACATAACACAAACACCACATACAGAAGCCATAAAACAGCAGATACAACAGCTCAACACAGAAATAAAAAACAAACTTAAAGAAAAATAAACAAACATTTAGAGAATTCATAACAACACTAAACCACTCCACAGATACATCCAGGCTATACAAGATTATAAACAGCATTGCCCACTTTAACAGCGTCATTCACGCCTCTCACGCGGCTATCTGTCGCAGCCAAAATAATATCCCAACATATACACAACAAGCTAACATTCTAGTTAATCACTACGCAAAGATAAGTTACTTAAACAGAGACAACCAGAAACACGCAGACAGACAAACAGCCTGATACAAGAAAACCTTCAGACTCGACACGAAACATTACACCCTTCAATACAGACCAGACCACCAAGATCATCAAAAACATTAAGAATTCAAAGGCTACTGGACCAGACAACATACCTAACATACACTTAAACACTTGGGCCCACAGGGAATACTAGCTCTCACAAACATCAGCACATATCCATACCAACACTGTATTATTCCTAACGTATGGAAACAAGGTAAAATTATTACACTACTCAAACCAAACAAAAATTCAACAGAACCAGCTTCCTATAGACCCATTACTTTACTATGCACACCTTCCAAAGTAACAGAAAGACTGATCTTACAAATCACCAACCCACATATACCACTATCGTCTACTCAACATGGATTCAGACCTCACCACTCAACCACGACATTACTCACTAACCTCACGCAGCACATCATGGATGGCATCAACTGCAAACGACCAGCTCAACGTACACTATTAGCAACAATAGACATTAGTAAAGCACTTGATGCTATCCACGCTTCCCTCTCATAAACAAAATACTCAACACAAACATGCACAATAACACCAAAAGGTGGCTGAGCAACTATCTTTCAGGAAGATATTCACATGTCACATTTAATGGCAAGTCATCCAAAAACAAGCTTTTTCCGAACGGGGTCCCTCAAGGCTCTGTTCTCTTACCAACACTGTTCACCTTATACAATGCATGACATTCCAACACCCATATACAGGTTGTCCCATAAGTCCGGCATCATAGGAAAAATAATAAAAAAAGGCAAAACAAAAGCTTTTATTTACAGAACGTGCTCATTTCCGTAGCCCATTCACAAAATTCCATCCGCCGGTCGGGATCATCATCGCTTAATTTCTGTAGGATCTGAAGTTTATATGGATGCCATTTGTGAGCCTGAAGAATGCGATGGATGCTACGTACTTTTCGACACTCCTGTCTCGGCGGACAATCGCCGAAGAGACTTATTGGGACTTCTGTTAAAATGAGCCAGGATAGCATTCGCTGTATCATCGTCGGTGGACCTCCTTGAAGGTCCACTGCGTGGTTTATCTTCTATGGACCCTGTTTCCTTAAACTTTGCAACAAGTCTGCTAACACAACTCTGTGTTATTGGCTCGCGGTCTGGATGCAGTCTGTTAAATTCAGCAGCGGCCTCTCTCTGACTCCGATTTCCTATGAGTAGAATTATCTGGATTCGTTCTTCCTTGCTCACAGACATTATGGCCTGTAGAAAGAAAAAAATATGAATTATGGTTTGTAGAAATAGAAAAATATGAATTTCTCCTATGATGCCGGACTTATGGGACACCCTGTAGAATAGATAGCTATATTTGTGTAATTGATTTAGACAAAATTAATTGTAATTGCAATTGATCTTGAAATTGTGAAGTACAATACTAACTGTAATTAATTTGAAGAAAATTTAAAAAATTGTAATTGTTTCCATTTTGTGTAATTGAACCCAACCTTGGCTTTTAAGCTACATATGTTTTTTTTTTTCTTTTTAGCTAAACATGGATTTCAGCAGTTTGAATATGGGCAGATTCTGTTGTGACCCATTTAAAAAACACACAGCAAAAGTGAAAAAAGGCATTCGTGCATTGACTAAAAATTTGATTGATCAAAATCCTGAATTGAAACTAACAAATAATCATAAACCATGTGCAACCTGTCGAAATATACTAGCAAATCGTCCATCCCCAATGCCTGAATGTGAACCACTTGAAAAATCACCATCCACCTCATTAAGTGTCCCATCTGAGCTAGAAACCGTTGGAGATGTAGTTGAAATGCAGTATGAGCTTAGTAAATTCAATGCTTCATTGGCCACACTTGATGAGACCCCAATAAAACCATGTAAACTCTCTGACAGTTGAGGAAAGTAGTAGTAGTAGTTGTGAAAAGAAAGCTTGAACTTGCAACTAAACAACCAATTTCATGCAGTGACTCAGATGATACAGAACTGGAGATTCTTCAACAACTAAGAGAAATTTAATCAAGTGACGAGTCGAAATGAAAAACTGACAATTCTTATTATCCTACCAAAAAGATGGACACAAGTAAAGATCAGAGAAGAACTTAAGTGCTCAGATTACATGGCTAGGCAAGCAAAGCGTTTGGTGAGGGAGAAGGGAGTGCTTTTAACTCCTAATCCGCGTTTGGGGAAACGCCTGAATAGTGAAACTGCTGCCAAAGTAATTGACTTCTATCATTCGCCAGATGTGAGTAGACAAATGCCAGGGTTGAAAGACTATGTTTCTGTAAAAGGAGCTGATGGTAGGCGGGAAAGAAAACAAAAATCGCTAATCTTATGCAACCTAAAAGAAGCATTTGAGCTTTTTAAAACAAACCATCCAACAATTAAAATAGGATTTTCAAAATTTGCAGAGCTTCGGCCAAAAGAATGTGTTGGTTGGTGTGAATGGTTTCTCCCAGCTAGACAAGAATCGATTCTTATAACTCAATTGGTAAAAATAAAGGAATAGGTTAGTTTAACCCTTTAAGGACGAGTCCGCAGCATATGCGGTCACTCTTGTTACCAGAACGTATAAGTTTTATTATTATTCAAAACTAAATATTTTAATAACTAGTCACTGAAATGATACACATTTTGGGTTCCTTTCACGACTAAATGACATCTATATATAAACATGTAGAAACCTTTATAGAAACGAGGCATTGTAGTACAATTTATATTATTTCTGGTGGACCTTAAGGTACCATCCGTTGTTAAAGGGTTAATATACATATTAAAAGGCAAATTGTCTTAAAAATAACAGACATTATAGATCTCATTGAGACATTTAATGGTACTTTTCTCAACACTCTAGCTCAAACAGTTCCAAAAAAACGGCGCTCCAAAGTTTGGTGGAAAAAGGTACTTGGTCAAAATAGAGGTAGGTATAGTCCACTGAAATGGCCGTAGCGTCTATACTGACTTAATCAACACTAAAAATCTTGTTCTAGGTTAGCCCTTTAACGACGGATGGTACCTTAAGGTCGACCAGAAATAATAATAATATAAATTGTACTACAATGCCTCGTTTCTACGTGTTTATATAGATATCATTTAGTTGTCGGGAAAGGAACCCAAAATGTGTATCATTTCAGTGACTAGTTACTAAAATATTTAGTTTTGAATAATAATAAAACCTATACGTTCTGGTAACAAGAGTGACCGCATGCTGCGGACTCGTCCTTAAAGAGTTAAGGTAGACATGTGTACTCAAAATTGGGTGAAAGGAGGAAAAAAATCGGTTGTGACATCAGATGACCTACACAAGGTCAAACGTCAAAAATAACACTTTTTTTTTATCACTGAAGTAAAATATGAATAGAAACAAAGTTGTAGATCTGCTTAAAAGCTTTAAAATAGTGTTTAAATGGTCTCTGTAAGTGTAATAGGAGCCGAGATATTTCGTGTTGAAATATGGTATGACCTTGGAAATTGACCTTTTTTTTACAAAATTCGAATGGCCATATCTCCGGAACCATATGACCTGGTGTTGAAACAAGCGCCATTCTGTTTTTCTCACCGAGATCTATAAGTGTGCCAATTTTCAAAAAAGTCGGTGATGGTCACGTTTTTTCGACCCAAAATTCCGTTGAACTGACATGGAATGACCCTATAGTCTCTATGAATAATTATGAGCGCCACTGTATATATAGTGCGTGTTTTGAACAAACGAGGTACGAGTACGGATGAAATTAATTGAAGTGTGTATCAAGGAAAACAGATGTTGAAAGCGTAGGCTGGGGAGAGATCCTACGAGATAGCTACACGAAGGTCTGTTCGTGCCGACACTTTTGTATAGGTGTAAAACATTAGTATGACATGAAAGGGAAAAGACAAGAGCGAGAGCAGTTGAGATAAATAATCTGAGGTGGAGTGGCGTGCATCGGATTGACAAAGCCAGAAATAGTGTGGTTCGTGAAAGATATGATGTTGAGAAAAGTGTTTGAGGATGGTTTGGGCATGTTAAAAGATTGGAAGATGACAAAGTTGTGAAAAGAGTAAGTGTCTGCAAAGGTGAAAGGAGAGGAAGGCCGAGATGGATAGACATGGTGAATGATTGCGTGAGTAAGCGTGGATTTGATCTGGGTGAAGATGTTGGAATGGAAGATGTTTATTAGACGTATGTAAGTAAGGATTTGGTCTGTTCAGTCTTGACAAATCTTGGAAGTGCCACCACGTATGGCTTACGAAGGGCCGTTTAGATGTAGAATTTAGACGTGTGCCGGGCGATGGTCCACCAGGATACGGATGTGCACTTTTAGTCTGTACCTTCTCACTTCCTTTTGTCTTTCGCACCTGAGCTACTACTGCCTTCTGGTTCCAATCCTTAGGAAACGAGATTTTGTTAGTGTATATATATATATATATATATTATTTATTTATTTATTTATTTATTTCCCAAGAACCAATACTTAACTTCGGCGACCATTTCCCCTTCACGAATTTCAGCACTGTTGCCGAATTTAGTCGACAGGAGAAATGAAAGACGGGTA
Organism: Bathynomus jamesi; assembly: GCA_023014485.1. Taxonomy (NCBI): domain Eukaryota; kingdom Metazoa; phylum Arthropoda; class Malacostraca; order Isopoda; family Cirolanidae; genus Bathynomus; species Bathynomus jamesi. The sequence goes on along the minus strand of JAJOZX010000323.1, from coordinate 1,230,969 downwards.
TATTAGAACATAGCCACTTTTATTTTAGAGAACGTGCCCATACCACCCATGGGACACTTATGGGCTTCTCACAAAGGCCCATCAAGTGAACAGAAATGAGGTTAAGGTACACCATTATCTAGTCTACATGAGACACATAATTTGAACGCATTTCACATAGTTTCAGAACATAATTCACATATGTATGTTGGGGAGGGATGAGGTAGGCCTGGGTGGGCCCATTTAAACCACATTACACTAGCTTAAAATGTTATTTGAGATTGGACAAGTTTCGTAGAGTCAAGAGGTACATTGAAAATGTACCGTACCGTACCTCAAAGTACTTTTTCTTTTAATAAAATGTACTCCAAATCTGCAGTAACAGACAATAGCACTTAATTATATACGGCGTGTCTCACAAACCAGCGAAGGGTTTCATTTAATCCTACACTCATTTATGGTACACCCCGTATTAAAATGTACACAAAACGCACGTAAGGAATTCAAATTGATAAAAATATATATCAGCCTTTGGTAAATTCTCATTGTGACGTTGATAATAGGTGGATTGAGCATTTTTATTCATCTTCCAAGTGTAAAGATGCGTGTGAGAATTCTAAAATGTGGCCAATTAGTACTTTAAATTATTAATTTCAATTAAATTATTTTCAAACCAATTCTACACAGAATGTAATTTTAATTCTTCATAATTACGACGAATTATAAAAAACGATAAAAAAAATTAAAATCAATATTTTCAAATTGAAAAATTTTTCTGGAAAAAAAATTAAAAAATTGCACATAACATGATATAAAATTTTAACCTCGTAATATAGACATAGACTGTGTATATATATAAAATTTATTATAAACAATATATATTTTTAAAACTTTAACAATTTATATATATATAATAATTAAATCAGTATGTATTTAAACCTTAAATTCTTAACAATTACTGTATGTATGTATGTATGTGTATATATATATGTATATATATATATATATGTATGTATGTATGTATATAAATTTTTTTTTCAAAGCATACAAACTTTTTTAATCGTATGTTTCGTTATTGTACGAAGTACCAACTGTATTGCAAAAAGAAAAAAAATTGTACAAATCACACACATGAAAATCTTTGGTTTTTCTTTTAATTAATTATTAGTTTAAAATAATTAATAAAAAATAATTGTAAACTCAGAAAAAAATTCAAATTATAGAATTAAATATGTACAAATGTTTCTTTTATATATATATATATATATATATATATATATATATATATATATATATATATATGACATGCCTACATATCATTTAGACATACACATATACCTATACAATCGTACAAATATGGTTTCTTAAACACATTATTTTATATTATATATATATATAATATAATTTGACGTACATTTTAAAACTTAAACCGTATTGTCCAACACATATTTTCTATCTCTTCCATTAATAGAAAAATATTTCATTATCTCGTGAAAAAGAAAAAAAAACGGGGGGGGGAAAAAATCGCCTAAAATATCACCTGAAACTGTTTCCGCATTTCTAAAATATTATCACTGTCCTCTGCTATTCAAGTTTCCAACGCTGTTTTAATGACTTTATATTTATTTAACATACATATAATGTAATCTCTTATGAAAGTTCATTTCTGAACCTTCTTATTGTAACAAAATATATTAACTGGTTTTTCTTTACATCTTAATGTAAATTTTAAAGTATGAAAAAAAAAAGGTAACTTCGAGTAAGTTACATTTAAATTAAGAAAAAGTAAACAGCAAAAGGTAGGATAGGAGTTAAATGTAAAATATGTAATACTTTTTATATATATATATATATATATAATAATGATAAGTTACGTAATAATAAACATTTAATATGAAGAGAAACTAAAATTCAAAGAAACTCTAATGAAATATTTTTTTGTAATAAATATTTTATGAATGATATATAAAATATTAAACATTTAAAATAAATATTTACAATGAAAAAAGTATGTTTTTATTGTTATTATACAAATTTTGCTGTGTACACATTAAATCAATTGTACATAAATAGGATGGACAAATGGGAGGGATGATTATATATATAATATATATAAACTTATTCTGTTTCCTCCTCCATAGGTTCCTCCTCGTCGTTTGGGCTCCTGACGGAGGTTTGCTGCGGTGTCACGGGCTCGGGGCTCCTGTAAAGAAAGATGGCGTCATCAGTGTGGTAAACAAACGAAGACTTCATCGCTATTTCAAACCACGTTGTAGTGTCATGAATTACGAGGAGTAAATGGAATTCGCAAGATCACCTTCCAAATTTTCAGGTACGACTATCCATACTTTATACTCCTCCGAATTAATTACGTTATCAATCTTGAACTGCGAACGAACAAAGCGAGTGGACGGAATGGCGAATTTTGCATGTTTTTTAAAAGCTTTATGTTTAGTGATTAATGAATTACTTTGGTTTTCAAATGTGTTAGTTGAAGGCCATATCTTAGTTAGTGAATGTTTCATTTTAATTACTCTAAGTTTAAGTGTACAACCCTAGTGTAGTTTCGACGTTTTAAAAATTCATACTTTTAGCCGTTTTCTAACAAAACTACTCATTTATCAAGTCCCAGAAAAGATGGTTTTCCTCATCAAATTTCCTGCCAATTGTTACTAGTTATTACTTTGTACGTGAATCTTTTCCAATTGTAGTACTTGTTAAATGCCATCCAAAGCTAATTTTTCACAAAGAAGACTGGTACCAAAAAAATAAAACTGAATTAACCCAAAGTGGCTGGGCTGCCTATTCGGGACTATTAAGAAAACATATCAAAGCTAGTTAAAAGACTAGGCTCGTACGGTAGGCCAACTGCATTATCAGTATTCAAAGTTAGGCTAGGGTTTGTCATGTTTGTTTGGAAAAGCTTATTTAATTTTACCCTCATAACCCTTAAGTTTAATACGGGACATACAGTCAGAGAAATCACCTTAGGGATGGGTAATATCTGAAAAATTACTCGAGAAAAAAGATGTAGATTTTAACGTTTTCTTTTCAGTCATCGACAAAAAAAAAGAAATTAAAAAAAAAAAATATATATATATATATAGATAGATAGATATAGATAGATGATGATGATGTCCCCAAAAAATCGAAATTTTGAAAATGCAGGGTCTCACTATTTAAAAAGTTTCTCTTCGCCAAAATGTTACCTCCTGTGAAACCTCGGCTCATTCGGGTAATTTAGGAGTTCCCCAAGTGCTCCGAAAAATACCCATCTAGGCTTTTGACCAATCAGAATTCAGTGAACTCTCGCGTATTGAGTATTCATTGCATTTCAACATATTTGGTACCATTAAGATCTTTGCCTGTAGATTCGAAAAATGTGTAGTTTGATGGTACCACATAAATAGATCAAAAATTATCGCCAGTCAAAATCTCGAAAATTCCACTATTATTGCGAGACCTTCTTTCGTAACCCTTAATTTTTGGCACGTCCAACTCCTGTCATTGTGTCCACTAGCCTGCTCGGCAGCTTTCTAATTTTTTTTTTTTTTGCACGAAGGAGGCGCCAAGGGCGAATGTCCGCAAAAGCACTGCAACCCCCATACAAGAAGAATAGAGCCTAAATCAAGGTCCAGGGTCTTGTACTGCTTTGTTTCGTTTCAGACATGTCCTCCCCGTCATCTTCAATAGCGACACGTAGTTCCCACGTAAAGTTTGGTTGATTGAACACACCCGAGGGACAATCACTGGTGCTCGACTTCCATCAGGGCGTGATGTTATGTCAAACTTTATATATCGTCATTGCGAACAAAAACTGACGATTCGTGAAAGCGCCTGGAGGTTATACGACCTACTTGTGCCATTCCGATTGAAGTCACGACTTTCCATACGACAAAAACAGCATATCCTACAGAAGGTCTTGGATCTCTACAGCAAACAACATATCGGTTTAATGAAACACAGTGCGAGGAAAAACCCAAAAGACCCGTCGAATCGGAGGAAATTCGGCGAACTGATGAAGAAGTTGTTCGACATCAGCCACGCTGAAACGGATCGACTCATTAATACCGAGTTGGATCAACAATTTCTGGCATTGCAACGAGAGTCCTTGACTGGGTTCAGTGGGTCTGTGGACAATAAACTCGCTGCTAAGGAGACGAGGAGAGCTCAACGTGTCAGTCGATTCGCCAAGCGTGTGGCGCAGAAAGCAGGAATCCCAACTACAGGAGCAAGGGAGGAGGTGGAGGAATCATCAAGTAGCAGTCCAAAACAGACACGGGGGATGAGACTGTCATCACACCACGAGGTACTCGCAAACGCATCATATTTCAGAATGTTTCTGGTGTCCTGGAACAAGCTCGCACACCAGCATTCGGAAATCTATAATGAATGAAGCAGCTATCCCTACTACAGATTGACCACAGAAGCAATGATCATTGTTGATTTTCGAATGCTGAAGCGCGTTCGTTCCAGGACAGCAGCAGAAACATTCTGAAATATGATGCGTTTGCAAGTGCTTCGTGGTGTGATGGCAGCCTCATCCCGTGTCGTCTTTTGTACTGCTACTTGATGATTCTTCCTCCTCCTCCCTTGCTCCTGTAGTTGGGATTCCTGCTTTCTGTGCCACACGCTTGGCGAATCGACTGAGACGTTGAGCTGTCCTTGTCTCCTCAGCAGCGAATTTACTGTCCACAGACCCAATGAACCCAGTCAAGGACTCGTTGCAATGCCAAAAATCGTCGTCCAACTCGGTATTGATGAGTCGATCCGCTTCAGCGCGGCTGATGCCGAACAACTTCTCCATCAGTTCTCCGAATTTCCTCTGATTCGACGGGTCTTTTGGGTTACTCCCCGCACGGCGTTTCATTAAACCGATATATTGGCTGTACGGATCAAAAACCTTTTGTAGGATATGCTGTTTTTGTCGTAATCGTGTTTTTGTTTGCAATGATGATATATAAAGTTTGACATGATATCACGCCCTGATAGAAGTCAAGCATCAGTGATTGTCTCTTATTGTCTCTCAGGTGTGTTCAATCAACCAAACTTGATGGAAGCTACGTGACGCTATTGAAGATGACGGGGAGGACATGTCTGAAACGAAACAAAGCAATACAAGACCCAGGACCTTGATTTTGGCTCTATTCTTCTTGTATGGGCTTTTGCGGGCATTCGCCCTTGGCCCCTCCTTCCTGCAAAAAAAAAAAAAAAAAAAAATTAAAGCTGCCGAGCAGGCCAGCGACATTAATGACAGGAGTTGGACGTGCCAAAAATCAAAGGTTGCAAAAGGTCTTGCAATAATAGTGGAATTTTCGAGATTTTGACTAGCGATAATTTTTTGTCTATTTATCTGGTACCATCAAACCACGAAGAGCTCACTGAATTCTGATTGGTCAAAAGCCTATGGGGTATTTGGGGGGGTGGGGGACCTAAATCACCTCCGAATGAGCTGAAATTTCACAGGACGTAACATTTTGGCGAAGAGAAACTTTTTAGGTGATGAGACCCTGCAATTTCAAAATTTCGATTTTTTGGGGACACCCTAATATATGTAAGGAAAAACATTTCCTGGGACTTAATAAGAAATGAGTAATTTAGGTATTAAACGGCAAAAACAAATTTTTTGAATATCAAAACTACTCCTGAGTTCGGATTTTGTTAGTACATTTAAACAATTAGAATGATACATTCAGAACGTAAGATAAAGACGTTAACGAATTATTTCTGTTTTCAAATATGTATATGTTAGTTAATTACGCACTGAATATGGATCTCGAAAATCTTCCGCGGAATTTTGCATTTTGTCCATACTTTTTTCAAAACATATAAAAATCCGTTATTTCTCCCATCTCCTAAGGAGTCCGTCAAATCTGAGTACCGGTATCTTTTTCGGCCCATAGTTGAGATTGATGTTTTGTTGTTCGCTTGCCGTTAGGTTTCTGTTGAGAGAGAACTCCTCATCCAAGTTTCAGCTCAATCAATGAGCATTTGGAGGTAGCTAAATGGCATGAAGATTTAACTCCTTAAGCCGTATCATTATCCTGACCTGATCAATATTATAAGAGACACGTAAAATATAAAAGTAGGTTTTGTAACCTAAATCTTATCGTGATAGGAGAATTGAGTGAGTAGTTTTCCCATACTCTTGAAGGTTTCGGATGTAAAAATATTGTTTAAGAGCAGCCATGTACCATGAAATTGCGCAGTTCAAAAAGAATGATCTATGTAGACAGATCGAGGAGTGTCGTGACTGAATTTAAACGCGACCCTCCTAAAGCAACGGAATGAACATATGGTAGCATCCTCGTGAAGTTTCCATTCCGAAACAAGGACAAGAGGTTCTTATGTAAGATGGACATGTAACCTTGTGAATTTCTTAGACGTCTCTCCACGAACACTGTCATATTTTTCAGAGCCAAATGCCTGCCCACACCATAACCACCAAATTTCACATTGGTTCCACCAATTTAAGACTGAATAGGGCTCCACGCGTACTCCTGAAGCAAAGTGCTGGAATCTTGATTCATCTGAAGATAGTAGAGTGCCAGACATGACCTTTGTCGGCATGGCTCACTCGTATCATTTTCTCTTATTAGTTTGTGTAGCTAGACGGAAGGTATAACTTTGAGAAATCGGAGGAAACAATATGGAAATGAAGGACAAGTTTCATCAGTTTTGGCATTTTAGTGTCTTCTCAAATGAATGAAGATTCCAGTACTTTGATTCAGGACGACGATCGGGTATGGAGATGTATAACCCAATGTGAAATTCGGTGGTTGTCGGGTATGAACAAGCATTCAAAAAAACAGTGTTCGTACTGGGACGTCTTAATTCATAAGGTTACATATCCATGTTCAATAAGACTTTCGTAATGAAAACTTCCAACATATTTCAAGAGTACGATACAATCCCTACATTAGTTTGGCAGGGTAATATAACTTCATAATCTTTGTACACTAGTATTAAAACCCTCATAATGAACCAATATTTATTTCAGGGCAAAGGAGGTTTTCTCGCTGAAGTGGAATGGGTGCAATCTGCCGGATGAAATCATTGGACTGTGCATTCTGGTTAAGAACAAATTGGGGAAAAGCTGCTTCAGCGTAGTTGTCACCATCACGTGCATGAAATTATCATCGATGACGGTTGGTCCGTCCACTGGACATTACATTCTTCTGCTCCAGTGATAAAAATACTCGGTTGATCAGACTACCAATTATCACCATTGTGGCAGAAGATGAGGCCACTTCTTTCCCCATGGATTTTCTCCCCTCAGAAATTAGCAGTTTGCACACAGCTTCCAATGCTCTGAGAAAGGCAGCTATAATATTCAAATTCAGGAAAAATTTAATCAACTGCAGGTAGATTTCTTCGTGATAAATGTCTTCTTCCTGAGAGAAAAGCATAACAAGTTTAAAGGTGATAAGAGTGTAGCAGGACTCTCGCGGAAGTGTTGCGGACAATACTTCGTAAAGTACCAAGGAAAGGCCACACAGAGATGGACGCCGCCGCATCCAAGCGACATGTGGGTGGTTTGAAAATTTCTCAAGTGCCCAAAGTGAAAGGTCATGTTGCAGGTGTCCAGGTCGTAGATTACACTTTTTTTTTTTATGGGTAAAGTGAAGGAGACAGCAACACTCACGGGTTGTGACTGGCATGTTGGTCCACCCTAAGTGAGGCCATGGCGGAGACAGTCTCTTGTTCTTCCTCCCTGCCCTTCGCCTCTAGGTAAGAAAGCCCAATGGAGGAACTGCTTCTACGTAGCACCGGCCAATGGTCAGACTGAAAAGTTTTACTTTAATATATCGTAATACTTCGGAGATCGTAACTTTAATCTAACATTGTAGTATTAATCTTCGCTACAAAGCCCTCCTCGCCTTTACCTGAAATGCAATGACGTTTTGCAGCGTTTCGATCGCACTACGGCACGGTCTTCGCGCCATCTCGTGTTCCGAAAGGGTCTGGGGTTCATCCCCCAACAGCGCCCGAACACACGCTTCTGAGGCATCGCTGATTGAATCGATCTCGTAGCCTCCCTCGAGCACCAATACGACCTGGAGGATGAGCAGTAAAAAAGGAATTAAGCATCACTTCCGAATGAAAGGGTTTAACATTTGACAAAGCATTTTAACGGCTCCAAACTGTAATATCAACAAGATTATTTCATCCGTTTTAAACTTATTTATACATATTTTTTTTACTTATCTCCACATTATCATTGATTTATCCCACCAAATTGATACTTCATACTCACGTCTCGGTGCATGGAGTGAGAACTAAGCTTTGCACAATGAAACATTCGCATAATTTATAGGTATATTACCGAAAATGGCAGTGTCACCTAAAGCTTAAAAAAAAAAATTTTCGTCGGCTTAATTTTACTATCATTCGTAAATAAAATTTTAATATGAAACGGTCTTTTACTTTCATTAAAAGCAAGAACTATCGAAACTATCACGGCCCCCGTCTATATCCTCAACATTTAATGCATAAACTTCATTCTCCCACATAACAATCTAAGTTTAATCAATTTACAACCCCTACCCAATTTATTTAGTCGAGACTACCATCGACCTTAAAACCTTCATGATGATTAGATTCAATTTTTTTTTAACTAACGATACAAAAATTTTTTTACGAAATTTGCTATAAACAATTGAAATGGCCAAACTTCACAAACAAGAAATCGTCAGCTTTCCCTTATTTCGTAAGCAAAATCGATGCCATTTTTTTTCCACAGAGTTAAATACAATAAATTAGAAAAAAAAAAAGCAAAACGTGAATTTCAATCAATCCTGAACAAAATCTCGTAGCCTTACCTTTCCTCTCGCTACGGTCATAAGAGATGAGGTCATGTAGCCAAAGCACGCAGAGGAGACCTTGTACCCTCCCAATGTCGGCGGGTGTTGCTCGGCAGCATCGAAGCCGGCGCTTACTAATACGATGTCCGGATCGAAGTCCTGCAATAAAAATACTAAACTAATGCAATACATACACATATATTATATGATCCAATTAAAACGCAACCGAGATTATTATCGTATTGTACTGAGTTACCTTTAACCATGAAATTTTAGTACTAGGTAATTTTATGGTTTGTATGCCATCTTTTAGCAGAGATATCGGATTTATGGCGAATATTCCAGAAAAATTTTGATCATAGGTTCAAGTTGATAATTAAAGCGATTTTAATTAACGTAAGCCAACTGCAGGAGGTTTGGACAAGCTTCTCAAGAAAATCGATAAAACGGGAGATATCAAAAGAATACCAGGTAGCAGTATTAAATTTGGCCACCAAAGAGTCCTGATTTAAATCCTGTCGATTACGGCCTTTGGGAAAATTTGTCTCAGAGAATTTATCGAGTCAAAGAAAGAAATGTCGCTCGTTTACGACAGCTTCTTCTGGAAAGATGAGATGAGATGAGCTACCACAAGAACAAATCAATAAAGGCATAGACGAGTTCCGTCCTAGAGTGAAAAAGGTTGCAGAATTCGTGGTAAACATAGAGAGCAGTTTTTCTTTAACATCAAGGTAGACCCATATGCGAGTACTTTGTAACTTTTTATCTGCACATACAATGCAGTAGTATAAATGGAGAATTTCCAGTGGCATAAAGACATGTTCAATAAATCGGTAATTTTCACGTTTTCTTTGAAATCCGCTCACCGTATAGGAGATGTACTTAGTTGTGGGGTGTGAAAAAAATATTGAAATCTGACCATAACTGGATTTTACGGCCAAAGTTCGATGTCTCCCTTCTCTCTCCTTTTCTTTTCTTTTTTTTTTTTTTTTTTTTTTGCCGACCCGATATATATAATATTTAGGAGAAATCCAATGACAAGGAGGAATGTAAATGCCATGAAAAGTCTTCTTTAATGCGCAACGTTTCGAGCAATACGCTCATCATCAGGCTAGATAATAACAATATGAAATTAGAATCAATAAATAAATGTGAACAAGACAAAATAATTTCCATAAAACCTATTCAGTAAAAGCAAATTTTAAAAAGACTAAAAGAAGAGGGTTAAATTCAAAGTTATAAAAATTTACATATAAAATTAACCAGAAATTTAAAAAGCTATTTTTAAATTACATATAGTAAATTTGAAATTAGTACACTGGAATAATTAACACTACGAACCTTTCAATGCTGGTTCCGAGGCACGAGTAATTTAAAACAAAACAAAACAGGAAACAAGCTATGGGTTGGGCGGTTGGAGTTATAAGTTAGGGGAGGGGGATTGGGGAGGGGGGTTTATAAAAAATTTAGAGGGACAGCTGAGGAATCCACGTTTAGAGAAGGGGTCAATGTTTTAATATAAAGAGATTCCAAAATTCTAAGTGAGTTAGGACAAGAATTACAACCGAGAATTTTAAAATTATCTAAAGTGACATCAGTTTTACATTTTATACTGTGTTCCCGAATACTGGAGGCTTCTTTTTTATTTAAAATGTTACCTGTTCGGCAACTTATTCCCATATACGAATAAAATCTAGTCCTGAGGGAGCGCACGGTGCTGCCAATGTAAGTACCAAGGAGACACCTTGGGCAGGTAAATAAATATACAACACCGCTACGCAACGAATCAGGAGTTCGATCCTTCGCTGAGAAAAAGCTACCTAAAGACATTTTGTTAATAAATATAATGCGAAAATCAGTATGATAAAAAATTTTCTTAACAACTTTGTAAATTTAAGTTTAAATTCTTTATTCATGGGACCCATTTCAGGTACCAGGAAATATTTTATATCTTTAGGCACTGAAATACAGGAAAGTTGAGGGCTATAAACATTATTTAAGAAAGATCTTATTAGTTTATCTACATATTGAACAGGAAAACTATACTATAAATAACTCTTATGAATTTCAAAAAGATCATCTTAGTAAGAATTTCGATTCAAAAAAGTTTTTGTCAGTTTTGATGTGAAGTCGCTTTTCACGAATGTACCTGTACTGTATCAGAAGCTATTGCCATTATTTTAGATAGGGTTTTTAGCTCTGATGATAGTTTTCATGGTTTTTCATGGTCTTATTTTAAGGAACTTTTAGAATTGGTTTTTCAGCAATGTTATTTTACTTTCAATAATAAGGTTTACCAACAAATTGATGGTGTTGGGATGGGATCACCCGTCGGACCTCTATCAGCTGATTTTTTTATGACTCATTTAGAAAGTGTAATTTTTAGACAATCTCCAACCCATTGTAAACCAATTTTCTATCGACGCTTCGTTGATGACTCGATAGCTGTTTCTGATAATGCTGTACAAGCGCAACAATTTTTTAACTTCTTAAATTCTCTGCACCCCAATATAACTTATACAATGGAAACTGAGAAAAATGGCTCCCTTCCCTTTTTAGATCTTTTAATTTCGAAAAAAGGTGATTCTATTACTACATCAGTTTACAGGAAACCCACTTTTACTGGTTTAGGCATGAATTTCTTTAGTTTTACTGATTTTAACTATAAGATGTCGTGTATTAAAACTCTCTTGTTCAGAGGATATAATTTGACCTCTAGTTTTACCTTACTAAACGATGAATTTAATAATTAAGATCATATTTTACCAATAATAGTTTTCCTGTTCATACGTAGATAAACTAATAAGATCTTTCTTAAATAATGTTTATAGCCCTCAACTTTCCTGTATTTCAGTGCCTAAAGATATAAAATATTTCCTGGTACCTGAAATGGGTCCCATGAATAAAGAATTTAAACTTAAATTTACAAAGTTGTTAAGAAAATTTTTTTATCATACTGATTTTCGCATTATATTTATTAACAAAATGTCTTTAGGTAGCTTTTTCTCAGCGAAGGATCGAACTCCTGATTCGTTGCGTAGCGGTGTTGTATATTTATTTACCTGCCCAAGGTGTCTCCTTGGTACTTACATTGGCAGCACCGTGCGCTCCCTCAGGACTAGATTTTATTCGCATATGGGAATAAGTTGCCGAACAGGTAAAATTTTAAATAAAAAAGAAGCCTCCAGTATTCGGGAACACAGTATAAAATGTAAAACTGATGTCACTTTAGATAATTTTAAAATTCTCGGTTGTAATTCTTGTCCTAACTCACTTAGAATTTTGCAATCTCTTTATATTAAAACATTGACCCCTTCTCTAAACGTGGATTCCTCAGCTGTCCCTCTAAATTTTTTATAAACCCCCTCCCCCTCCCTAACTTATAACTCCAACCGCCCAACCCATAGCTTGTTTCCTGTTTTGTTTTGTTTTAAATTACTCGTGCCTCGGAACCAGCATTGAAAGGTTCGTAGTGTTAATTATTCCATTGTATTAGTGTTAATTATTCCAGTGTACTAATTTCAAATTTACTATATGTAATTTAAAAATAGCTTTTTAAATTTATGGTTAATTTTATATGTAAATTTTTATAACTTTGAATTTAACCCTCTTCTTTTAGTCTTTTTAAAATTTGCTTTTACTGAATAGGTTTTATGGAAATTATTTTGTCTTGTTCACATTTATTTATTGATTCTAATTTCATATCGTTATTATCTAGCCTGATGATGAGCGTATTGCTCGAAACGTTGAACATTAAAGAAGACTTTTCATGGCATTTACATTCCTCCTTGTCATTGGATTTCTCCTAAATATTAAATTGAAGCTTTGTAGAAGCAAACCGCATGACTATATATATATATATATAATATATATATAATATATAATATATATATATATATATAATATATATATATATATATATATATAAGCTATTGAGATATAGAAGAAATGAGGAGCCCCAGATAGACATGAAATTCAGAAAAACAAGGAAGCAATATATTTTGGGGTTACGATGATTGACGATGCGAAATTTGAGACAATCAGATAGCGATAAACAAAGCAAAAAGAGCCGCGGGACAGCTACTGAGAACTTTTAAAAAAGAAGGGTCAAGAAAGTAATGATTTCCCTGCTAAAAACACTGATCATACTAAAATTTGAATACTGCTGTCTTGACGTCCCCTTATAAAAAAGGAAGAAACTGATAAGCTGGAAGAAATTCAACGAAATTGATAGTGAAGAAATTCAAAGAAATTTTACAGCCAAGAATGATGGCTGCAAAGAACTCAACTACTGAGAAATACTATGTAAACTAAATCTGTATTCCCTGGAAAGAAGAGGTGTGTGCAGCATAATTTACATATAGAAAATGATCAAAAAACTGGTACCTAAGAAAAGTTGAATGTGTAGTGTTCCCAAACTAAAGTCCCGGCAAGAGACACCCCCAAGACTTTTTAACCAGCTTCCAAAGGACCTCAGGAACATAACGGGTCAAAGTTGAAATCTACAAAATACTAGATGCCTGGTTCAGGACACCACCAGATACGCCGGGTGTGCCTGGCTCTTTCATCAAGCCAGATCGAGAGGCGGGGCCACTAGCTTGACCATCGTATGAAAAGACCAACTCGCGGAACTACTACGAGGTTGAGGCACGCGAGCACGCGCGCGCGCACACACACACACACACACATCATCAATAAGTTCGGAACTGAATTTTTTCTAAAAACCTTTGATCTTCAACAAATTGAAGGTATCCCATTCAAAGTAATCTCTTGTACGGATACACTAATTCCAGTGTTTTTACCACTTCTGGGAGCACGTCTGGTACTCTTCTTTGTAATCGCCTTCAACTGATAATGGATACATCCTGAAATCACGTGCCCTTCTGGGCATTTTTTTTTTTTTTTTTTTTTTAAACTCAAAAGTGCCATAGTGCCAAGTCGGTGAATAGGTGGTTACTGAACCAGTGCGATACTGTTTAGCCAGAAACTGTTGCGTTATCGTGATGTAACGGTGAATAGGGTGGTTACTGAACCAGTGCGATACTGTTTAGCCAGAAACTGTTGCGTTATCGTGATGTAACAGCCACAATGCCAGACCGCCATTTTTCTGGGCATTTCCTTCGAACGGTATCTCGTAGACGTTACAAAACGGCCTGATAAGTCTGACACGTGCCGTATGAAATGCCAACGTCATCGGATTGGGTTGTCAAGTCGCTTTCGTGAACAGACACGTCACGGACATAGAATAGACATAGGCAATGGAATCGTCGGTGTACGAAGTTGATGGGTGTACGAAGTTGATGGGTGTACGAAGTTGATGGGTGTACGAAGTTGATGGGTGTACGAAGTTGATGGGCGTCCGAAGAGCGCGTCATCGTCGACTGATGTTCGTCCATCTCTGAACCTTGCAAACCGCTCAAATGTCTTTGAACGGTTCAGTGCTTCATCACCAAAGGGCGTCTTAAACATTTCATGGGTTTCGGTGGCAGTTTTCCCAAATCAAACAATATTTGATGCACTCACGCTGCTCCTTCACGTCTGCCATTACGTAATCCGCCACACACTGGAAACACGTGTACTTGAGCACTTGCCATTCATGACTGACGCACAAGGTTACGCTATCCCAGTTCGGATATTGCATCAGCAAAAGCCACAGGTCCTCCATTTGCGGCATGTTAACGTACGATATTTCATTTTGCCAGTATAAATTTAGTCCCGGAATTTATTGATCACACCTCGTGTGTATATATATATATGAAAAACTTTATTGGCACACCAACAAGCTATATGACAAACCGTAATAACAAAATCTAAAGAAACAAAAATAAACTTACAAGCCCTAAGAATAAAAATTATAATTATTAAAAACAGCTGTGTCGCTGTAAGTGAAGCTACAAATGAACGTTGTCATACCATGAGGCCCACAGCTTAGCATATATATGGCAGGACTATTGAACACCTTGGATAATTAGGTTGGCTGATTTTTTTAGTTCTTTACATAGAGTATACCGAGATTGTCTCGTCACCTCAGGAACATTCGAGACACTGTGGTTAGCAAACATTTGCGAAGCCGAGCATCTTGGAGGTAACTTGTGTACCACTGTAAATGATCCGCTATAAAGTAAATTAAGGGTTCTACCAGAAACTTTTTTTATCATTAGCCCAAAATGGCTCTCCATATCTATTAGTGCAAAAGGTACGAAAGAGTCTTTAGTTCCGCTTGTACAAAATTTGGAGTCCCATATAGTCATGTTTGCTTTAGCGCAAAAGTTTAGACATCATTGTCGGATGCCCAAGTTATCACTCAATGAGCTGGTAATAATTTGACCCAAATACTTAAATTCTTTAACTTAATCTAGTGGTTCAACTTTCATTTGGACATTAACCCATTAAATCCTGAATTAATTTTTTTTTTAAATTTGTATTTTTAGGATAAATATTGCGTTGCATATATGCTAATATTAGCTAATTGATTAGAGCTTTTCGGATGGAACCACTTAATTTAGTTTTTGTAGCACTAAAAATAATATGATTCTGCGAATATAATTCGCAGATTCTCAGAAGACAAACCAGAACTTTAACAGTGGGACTTATTAATGTATCATATCATTGGCATTGACTTATTTATCCTGACCTTTGACGCAGAGACCCGATTCTTGCTCGCGACACAGTCTTGTGATGAGTCACGCGTTTATGAAGTGTTATCAATTTAATGTTGAGTGATTCGAAAGTTATGCCGCGGACAATAAAGTGTAACGAATGAACGGACGAGTGCAACCCATCGTTTATGGACCCTCTAAATTTATTTGTCGGGGCCATAATTTCTTACCAGTAATGACTGGCTTCTATTTGTAAAATTTTACTAGCTATCACCGGAAGGAATAAAATAATCAAAGAAAAACAGATTGTTACCAATCAGTAATTTCTTTTGCTTTATACTGTACAATTTTTGTTCGTAGGCGAACTTTTTTGCGAAGCTTTACGTACGTACACTAAGCATGACTCGCAGTTTCCAAATACGAATCTTTTATTTTGCAGCTGAAATGGGATTGATGATAGATTCATGGTGATTTCTGAGAATTTCTTGTTTTTTCCAGGTTCTTCATGAAATGACGGTTCTCTCCCTCACACTTCCTACATTTTCAACTTCACTAAAGTTTTTATAACGATCTTCTTTCGAGTTTGGCTCACTTTTCCCTGTCACCGTAAAACCCTGGTACAGACCACCTCAATCCAGTTCTATTTAATACTTCAACAACCACAACAGGACGTCCGGTAGCTCAGTGATTAGTGTGTGGTGGACTCAGCTGTGTCGCGTTTGCTCCCGGTATCGCTGGTATCTGGTAGAGTTGATTTGGCCACTTTGTTTCTTCTCTGGTTCAGGTGACCCTTAGGATACACTCCCCCCGACGTCGTGGGGAAATGACCTTCTTGGATGTTACGGTATCTTTTTCCGTTCCAACACTCCACCCACCACCTTCTGCCATTCATCCACAACACTCGATCTGTGTTGCCCAGCCAGCTGGGTAAACTCACCTTTGCGATGGGTATGACCACGGACCGAAACGCTGCCAAATATTCCGCGTCTCCCATTGGGGGATTCAAACCCCCGGACCACGCCACGTTCACGTTGAAACCAAAACCATCTCTTTCACCCACCTAAAAAGTTCAATTAGTAATTGAAGTTTTGAAGTATTAACTAATAATTTAATTAATAATCGTAAAGATAAAATCATGGTATTACAATTACTGCGCGCGCGCGCAATTAAATCCACGTACCCAACTACATTGCAACTACATACAGAACCATTATTTCAAAATAAAATACCTCGGATGGTGCCCCAGTGCCTGGGAAAAAGCTCCCGTCGTCGTATCTGTGAATGGAGAGGTAAAGAACACGCGGGTCATCGTAGAACGTCGCCTGCGTCCCGTTTCCATGGTGCACATCCTGGCGACAAAACTTCGTTACATAACTGTCTAAATTCGCTTTGGTTTAAGGTTATCTTTTATTATTTTAAACTCGTGTAAAGAAAAACCTATTTTATTAAGGGCTGAAATAGATTTTAGAAAATTTTTTAAACTTTTTTGAACTCACCCAATCGAGAATGAGAATCTTCTCCAAGTTGAGCTTCTGCTGGAGTTGTCTGGCAGTGATTGCAATGGTGTTGAAGAAGCAGAACCCCATTGCCTGCTCGTACTCGGCGTGATGTCCCGGGGGACGGACAACAGCATACCCATTGCGGAGCTCCCCATCAGCCACTGCAACAGGAAGCCATTCTAACCCTTTATTGACTAGAAAACCGTCAATGTGGGTGAGCCAATCGAGTGTGACCGTAAATTTTACACTACATTAAGTGCTTTCACCAATAAAAAGAATTAGAATGGCCTATTAATGTTCTTACATACTTTCACTCTCCATCACCCCTAAAACGAACGAACGAACGAAAACACACACACACACACAGTCAAAAAAAGCGTCATATCCGATTTTCAAGTGGTTTTCAATGGTACTCAATAAAAAAAGACAATTATGCGTTTGTGAGTAAAAAAAATTATGTTTAATCTCCTCTGCAACATCTAAGGTTATGTTGCGAAAGAGGTTAAGCAAACCTATCATTTTTCTTTGGCGAGTAAATATATTAAATGCAAAAAAAACACTTTTTTCTACGTGAAAGTCAAAATATGAAAATAAAAACCCACTCTAATAGACAGAGTTTATTTCCACAACAGTTTCGATGCCCACTGGCATCCTCCTCGGGTGGATACAGAAAAACGAATGAACCAAAACAAGAGGGAAAAACAGTCCAGGGACCGACCGTTAAGAAATTCGCACCTAGGTTAGATCCCATTCTCCCGACACCGGAAGGGCATTTTCATTAAAGGGACCCGCTTCTAAGTACATTCTCACAAATTTAAAACAATCTTCCTGTTCTAAACATACAGATTCTATTATTATTTTTTTTTACATAATTATTACATTTATTATTAAATTTATTACATTTAATATTGCATTATTATTTATTACAGAAATTATAAATTTATTATTACATTGGTTATTACATTGTTGTTTATCATACAGAACTTATAAACCGAAAAACGAATGAAAAAGGCGAGGAGGAAATAATCCAGACCATTGAGAAATTCGCACCTAGGTTAGATACGTTCTCCCGACACCGGAAGGACATTTTATTACAGGGTTCCGCTTATAAGTACATTCTCACAAATTAAAACTATCTTCTTGTTCTATACATACAGATTCTAATATTTTGACATAATTACTGCATTTATTATTGCATTTACATTTTTTTTTTTTAACATTTATTATTATTCCTTTACCCTAATTATTAAATTTATAATATTACCTTTATTATTACATGTTGCATTTATATTTATTTCCACATTTATTACTTCCGTTATTACATTTACTAAAAGCGAGTAAGGAAACAATCCAGAGACCTTTAAGAAATTCACACTTAGGTTAGAACACGTTCCCCTGACTCAAGGGATTTTTTGACCAAGAATCTCATTAAAGGGTCTAACTTATAAGTACCTTCGCACAAATTAAAATTATCTACTTTTTCTATACATACAGATTCTATTATTTTTCTTTTGACATAATTATTACATTTATAAAGTACCTTACTTGATTCCCAATCTATAGCATGACTATTTTGGCTGGCGTTATAAAAAAGCAAACTTAAAATCTTTCGTCAACGGTTTTACTCTTTCTAAGCCAGCAATGTAAGGCAAACTCACATATTGTTTTTGGTTAACTGAAGGTTCCCGAGCGGCATAAAAAGATTTTCTCGCTTTAAAATACGCCTTTCTGATAAACCACTCAGGATATTTTAAATCCTTAAAAATGTTCTAAATCTTTGAATTTTCCGGGTCCAGCAAATGTGGGCTACAAATCCTGAGTGCTCTTAGAAACATGGAAGAAATAATTGAGCTTTTAACCCCTTCATCATGATATGAAGTGGAATCCGGTTAGCTTTAGACAAGCTCAGGAAGAACGAAGCAATATTTGTTACTAAAGCGGACAAAAGTAACACTGTGGTTATTTTGGACAAGTGTGATTATAAACAAAAAATGGAAGCGTTACTTAGTGATGAATTCACCTACACCAAAGTGAGATCGTCCCCCCTAAAGCGTCTTTCTGCCGAATTCAACAAAACCATCAGGAACTTATTAAAAGATGTCCCGGCGATTGATCCTAAAAGACATCTACAGATTAACCCCAAACTCCCCCCCATTTACGGCCTACCCAAAACCCATATTATTAATATACCACTCCGTCGCATTATTTCACACAGGGGTTCCTTTAGTTACAGGTTATCTAAATTTCTTGCAGATAAATTATCCCCATTAGTTGGTAAATTTTCAGGCTCGCACATCACTAATTCCTGTGACTTTATTAACAAAGTTATGTCCTTAGATTTAAAACGGGGAAGAATGATCAGTTTTGATGTTGAGTCCTTGTTTAAGAAAGTTCCCATTGATGATGTACTTAGTTTTTTAGATAGAAAATTGCCAACATGTAACGTAGAACTAGGCATGCCCACATCTGTATTTTTAGCAGGGCTGTGGAGTCGGCACATAAAAAACCAACTCCGACTCCTCAATTTTTTGTCTATCCGACTCCGAAGGTATATTAATTCTAAATCTGCTATGATGATAATTACACAAGAGGCATTTCATCACCACCACGTGAAGCATCATCATCTGTGGTCATTGTTACGGTAACTTTGTCTGTAGTAAAGAATCTTGTAAGTGGTGCTTGTCGTTCAGTAGATTTCTGATCTTTTGTTAACTTTGAAGTAGTTGGAAGGTTTTTATTACTATCTTTCTCAATGACAACTTCTAAAATTTTGGGATGGAAACACTGCAAATGTCTTTTCAAATTTGATGCTCTGGTTGGTGCATTTTTATCAGAGCCAGTAAAACCACTGATTTTTGCTTCACATAATTTTTCATCATCATCATCATCTTCTATCATACACTGACACACGAAATGTTTCCCATCTGTGGTTATTGTAAAATATTAAAAAACTGCAGACTTTGTTGGAAGTGTCTTTGCCATTGTGAAAGGGGTTTTAGACTTGAAAGTTAAAAACTTATGAAATTTAGAAAGAACTCGAAATTAAATAAGCATTAAAAATCAAAAATATTATCTGAAAAGAAAAAATTAATTAATGGCATTAGTGTCTGAAATGGAAAACATTGTGTTTATTATTTAAGTGGTTTAACCACCATAGCTGCCAGTGATATCACACACAAAAACATATTTTATTAAAATTTATATGGAGTCGGAGTCGGAGTCGGAGTCGGTACATTTTTACCGACTCCGACTCCAGCACCACCAAAATTGCTTCCGACTCCGACTCCACAGCCCTGATTTTTAGAACTGATAAAACTCTGTCACCAATAATGCCTTCTCCTTCGGTGAAGAATTTTATTTGCAACGTTTTGGTATGGGAATGGGGTCCCCTTTATCCCCAATACTGAGTACATTATACATGGAATATTATGAGTCGGAATTGTTGCAAACAATATGTCACAGGAATCTAATTTGGTTTCGTTATGTAGATGATATTTTCTCATTTTGGCCTGACCACTGGAACAACTTTGACACTTTCTTTCAGTCGTTAAATAATCTTGTTCCCTCCATTAAATTTAAATATGAATGGAGAACGACAAACAATTACCTTTTCTAGATGTTTTGGTTATTAACGAAAGCGGAAAGCCCAATTTCACGGTCTATAGAAAACCTACTCATTGTAATTCGTACATTCATTATTTTTCATATCATGATGAAGGGGTTAAAAGCTCAATTATTTCTTCCATGTTTCTAAGAGCACTCAGGATTTGTAGCCCACATTTGCTGGACCCGGAAAATTCAAAGATTTGGAACATTTTTAAGGATTTAAAATATCCTGAGTGGTTTATCAGAAAGGCGTATTTTAAAGCCAGAAAATCTTTTTATGCCCCTCGGGAACCTTCAGTTAACCAAAAACAATATGTGAGTTTGCCTTACATTGCCATTAAAAAGAGTAAAACCGCTGACGAAAGATTTTAAGTTTGCTCTGGCGTTCAAATATTCGTCTACCGTGAAAAGTAAATTGGTTAGGAATAACGTTGCAAAAGAGGAACAAGCCTGTGTCTACAACATTCCCTGTAAAAGTTGTGATTTAGTATACGTGGGAGAAACTGGAAGAAATATTGAAACCCGTATTAAAGAACACAAATATGCCTTCAGAAGTTGTAATACTAATAATGCCATTTTTTATAACGCCAGCCAAAATAATCATGCTATAGATTGGGAATCAAGTAAGGTACTTTATAAATGTAATAATTATGTCAAAAGAAAAATAATAGAATCTGTATGTATAGAAAAAGTAGATAATTTTAATTTGTGCGAAGGTACTTATAAGTTGGACCCTTTAATGAGATTCTTGGTAAAAAAATCCCTTAAGGAGGGGGAACGTGTTCTAACCTAAGTGTGAATTTCTTAAAGGTCTCTGGATTGTTTCCTTACTCGCTTTTAGTAAATGTAATAATGGAAGTAATAAATGTGGAAATAAATATAAATGCAACAGATGTAATAATTAAGGTAATGTTATAAATTTAATAATTAGGGTAAAGGTAATAATAATAAATGTTAAAAAAAATATTAGAATCTGTATGTATAGAACAAGATAATAGTTTTAATTTGTGCGAATGTACTTATAAGCGGGACCCTGTAATAAAATGCCCTTCCGGTGTCGGGAGAACGGTATCTAACCTAGGTGCGAATTTCTCAATGGTCTCTGGATTGTTTCCTTCTCGCCTTTTTCATTCTTTTTTCGGTTTATAAGTTCTGTATAATAAACAACAATGTAATAATAAATTTATTATTTCTGTAATAAATAATAATGCAATATTAAATGTAATAAATGTAATAATTATGTAAAAAAAAAATTAAAAAAAAAAATAATAATAGAATCTGTATGTTTAGAACAGGAAGATAGTTTTAAATTTGTGCGAATGTACTTATAAGCGGGTCCCTTTAATGAAAATGCCCTTCCGGTGTCGGGAGAATGGGATCTAACCTAGGTGCGAATTTCTTAACGGTCGGTCCCTGGACTGTTTTTCCCTCTTGTTTTGGTTCATTCGGGTGGATGCCAGTGGGCATCGAAACTGTTGTGGAAATAAACTCCGTCTATTAGAGTGGGTTTTTATTTTCATACGAGTAAATATATGTGGAGGATAAATGTGACCCCAAAAAAATATTGAATGAAGCTTTGTCAAATTATACGACTGTACTTGGTAAGTTAAGTTGGTTGGTATTTGGAATAAATGAAAGTGAACGGGTGCGGGAAATAAAAGTTGAAAGACCGAATTCGAATGAGGTGGCAACTCCTCGAATAACGATGATGAACTCTCGAATAGAGAAGATGTAGGGAATATGTGGAATCCGCGTAAGGAATGTTTTGTAAAGACAGCATCTAATACGTGTGGGTGTATATAAAATGGAGTGAAAAGAAAGGCGACCTCTCATGGTGCGACGATGAGGTAAAGAATGCAATGAAAGAAGAGAGTCCGGGAAAAAAGGTTACAAACTCTGCCTGGAAGTGATGAAAGGAGGCGCAATGAGTTGTACGAGGAATGTACGAAGGATGTTAAGCGAATGGTAAAAAGGAAGAGAGAGATAATGGATGAAGACTCGGGAAAGCGGAAAGAAAGGCGATTATCCCGGAAAAATGTAAGTGAAGAAGCGTAAAGTTCAGTGTGGTAATATGAAGGGTAAGAAGGGAAATACAGGGTGTCTCAAAAGTCACTATCTATTTCGGTGACATTAGATGTTTTTTTAAAAATGCTATGCTGGCATAAAGATATGTACTTCTGGTGCAAATTTGTGTATTTAAAAAAAGTTAATTGGTTTATTTCGAATTTTGTGTAATTTATAAATTTTCCACTTCAGACCCATCTTGACATGCTTGAACAATTCCTCGAACCTCAACTTCTTACAGATGGCATTCTTGACACAGTAGTTTTTCAGCAGGATGGAGCACCGTGCCATTATGCAATAATTGTACGTGATTATCTTGACAGACGCTTCCCCGGTCGCTGGATTGGTCGTGGAGGAACACAACCATGGGCAGCACGTTCACCCGATTTAACACCATTAGATTTTTTCGCCTGGGGTTTCATTAAGTCTAAGGTGTACACTGGTAGAAGAATTAGTGATGTAGCCAAACTTCGAAATCGTATTACCGATGCAGTTCAGAAAATAACACCTCAAATGCTGGAAAGTGTGTTCCGGGAAACAACTTATCGCTTTGAGCTCTGTAGAGACACTGATGGTCGCCATGTGGAGACAGATAAATAAATAGCACTAATTCTTTGTGGCACTTACTTTGAAATAAATATATTTTTCATGTCTTAAACCAGTTTTTCGTAATTCCCATTATTTTTCAAAATAGATAGTGACTTTTGAGACACCCTGTATATTACTGAAGAGAAATAAATACGCGAGAGATTTAACTAGTACTTTAGCTGACGTACGTAAAGCTCGTGCGAGTAATGTTTTTTTATGCAGGAAGGAGGGGCCAAGGGCGAATGCCCACAAAACCGCCCCCCCCCCCCCCCAAAAAAAAAACTCATGGAAGAGAGAAAATCAAGTTCCAGGGTCTTCGAGATGCCTGGACACTGCGTTTCAAAGATTGGAGGTCACAGACGGGGGAAAGACAGATTGTGGAAGATTGTTCCAGAGTTGACCGGTTGAGTAAATGAAAGATTGAAAATACCGATTAACCCTCGCGTAGAGAGAGATGGGCAGAAAAAGGAATGAGAATGTGTAGAAAGTCTGGTGCTGGGTGCTCTCCTTAAAGGAGGAGGCATACAGTTACAGAGTTCAGAAGAGCAGTGCCCGTTATAATAGCGAGAGTAAAGAGAGAGTAAAGAGAGAGTAAAGCAACATTGCGGCGAAGAGAGAGGGATTGAAGACAGTCAGTAAGAGGTGGGGAATTGATGAGACAAAGCATTTGATTCCACCCGGTCAGGTAGGGCTTTGTGGGTTGTTTAAACTCCTTCGTAACATCTATGGTCATATGACGGAGTGGACCTACAGCTTTATGTGGGATCCGTACCACGGTTCGCTACATCATCTGGACGGTACCCCATCCAACTTCGACCCAGACCCAGTGTCGCTCAACTTCGCTAATCGACGGGAAGCGGTGTTGCGACAATGGCCACGACGTAGCCCGTATGTGTAGTAGTAGTACTGAAAGAGAATGTAAACAAGAATGACCTCGGAACGACATCAATGTTCCCTTCTATATTTGTGATCGTGACCTTTGGTGCGAAGAACCTGATTTTTGGTTGTAATACATCGCCTTGTGATACAAATGTGTATGAAATTTCACCAATTTATGTTGAGTAGTACGAAATTTATGGCACGGACGAACACTAGACGTTTGACCTCTATTTGTGACTGACTTTCGATGTAACCACCCGATTCTTACTCGCGACACATCGTCTCGCGATGATACGTGCGTGTACGAAATTTCGTCACTTTATGTTGAGCAGCTTAAAAGTTATAGCGCGGACACGAAAGAGCTCCGTTTGATCTTTGACCCCTATTTGTGACCTTGACCTTCGATGCAGGAACAGATTCTGGTTCATGACACTTCGTCTCGCGATTATACACGCGCGTGTGAAGTTTCGGCAATTTATGTTGAGCGTTTCAAAAGCTAGAGTGGGGACGAACGGACGACCCAGAAATGCAATCCACTCCATCCTCTCCAAATTTATTTGATCGAGGACACGACAAAAGTAGGGTTCTTATTGGAAGCTACACTAAATGTACATTAATATTTAAGCGAGACAAAAAGAGAAGGAGAGTCGGCACGTAATTATTGTGTCGAGAGGAAAAAATATAGAATTGAGCGGAGCGAGTGACTCAATAAAATCGTTGATGGGAAGGAAGTGCTCGAATGTAGATGTAACAAGAGGTTTACATGGAGTTGTATCGGTGCCAATATTGATGTAGGGATGTGAAACGCTTATTTGGCACGACAGTCGTTCACTGTCAAAAGTGAAAACAATCTAGATGAGTAACTAAAGGAGTACGAGTGTTTACAACGGATTGACAATATGAGAAACGAGGATGTTCGGCAAGTGTGTAGAGCAAAAAAAGTCACTGGAGACGAGGAGAGAGAATACATAACGATAGAACTGCCAAAAAAAGGTGTATAATACCGTGCGCTTAAGTGCGAGAAGAAGTAGAGGAACGCGACTTAAATAACGGAAGGATATTGTAAGTGTGCGAATAAACGTGGAATTCACCGCAACGTGGCACGAGTGTTAAGGAGAAAGAGATGAATGGAAGTGGCTGGTGAGGCGTGTGTAAACGGATACGTTGATATTACCCGACCTGTCAGTATAGATCAACGGTGGCCAAACCCCGGCTCGCGAACCGCATGCGGCTCTCGAGGTTGTTAACTGCGGCTCGCGAGACAATTTTGGTTTTTATTGTATTTATCATAAAAGACAAAATTCATAATACAAATGTACAGGGTGGGCCGTAAGTTTCCATACATAGGAAAAATTAAACGTTTGTTTTTATGTTTCAGATACCCTAAGAATATGCGTGTAAGATCTTGTTTACTGATGAAGCAAATTTTTACGTCAATGGAGAGGTTAATCGGCAAAACATACGTTATTGGAGTAATGCTAACCCTAACTGGCTGAGTCCGACGAAGATGCAAGGTGCCGGTAAAGTGATGGTGTGGGCCGGGATATGGGGTGACAGAATTATTGGACCAATTTTTGTCAGTGGAAATCTTAATGCCGAAAGGTATCTTAACATGTTGCAAGAAGAGATTTTCCCATCCCTGCTAAACGAGGAAGGTAACTTCCCAGTTTACTTCCAGCAAGATGGAGCTCCACCTCATTATGGTCTTCACGTGCGTCGGTATTTGGATCAGCAGCAGTTTCCGGATGCTTGGATTGGTCGGCGTGGTCCTGTGGAGTGGCCTCCCAGATCCCCAGATCTCACCCCCCTTGATTTCTATCTTTGGGGGCACTTGAAGGCCATGGTGTATCAGGAAAAGATACGAGACATAAATCATCTAAAGGAACGTATCACCAACGCCATTACAAGCATAACGTCAACTGTGCTAATGCGTGTTCATCAACAGTGGGGAACACGTATTGAAATGTGTTTTCAAAACAATGGCAACCATGTAGAGCATATTATATAAATAAAAATGGTTGTCCATAAAAAAATGTTTATTTTTCCTATGTATGGAAACTTACGGCCCACCCTGTATATTTTTTCACATGATAAAAAAAATATGAAAAAAAAAGGAAAAAATTGAATTGACAATAAAATGAGTCATGCGTACGACAATTTCTTTTGCGTGACAGGCACTAAGCGGGATAATTACGTAATTAACACCAATCGCCACTCACCAGTGTCCAGTACCCCTCGAGCTACCCTGCGGGCCGCGTGTAGTAACGAGTGAGTGTGTTTTAAAATTGGCTTCTTAGATCAAATAGTGGCTATTTTTCTCAGCTATACAATTGAAAATTATACAACCCCTTAGTTGATTAAAATGACTGAGCAGACAAAGTGTAAGAAACGGAAATATGAAAAAGAAAATAGAGTTTTTAAACAAGAGTGGGAGGAGAGCTTTGCCTTTACTGTTAAGGGTGGGAAACTTGTCTCTCTTATCTGCCACATGGCACTCAATCACTTTAAAGCCAGTAACTTAAAGCGTCATCATGAAACTAACCATAAAAATTTTATTACGGAATTTCCTCCCAAATCAGAATTGCGGAAAACTAAGTTAACAATGTTGAAATCTAGCCTAGTTGCCCAACAAACTGTACTTTCATCATTGTGTAAGACAGCTGACTTAGAATATTGCCGATGTTCCTGCAATTCTCGCTCCAGATAACACAAAGCTTCGAGAACAAATAGCAAGTATTTCTATTTCCCGCCACACCACAGAGACGTATTAAGCAGATCAGTGCTGAAATTACATGCTCGTTGCAGTGTGATTTGAAGAATTGTTGCATTCAGTTTGGTCCTCGATGAATCCACAGATATTAAAGATAACCCTCAACTGGCGATATTTGTTCGTTATGTTACTGGCGATGGAAATGTGAAAGAAGAACTCTTGGACTTAATGACCCTAAGAGAAACCACCAGAGGGGTTGACAAAGAACGCACTTGACGAGGCATTATCAAATGCTGAAGTGCCATTGAATAAACTTGTCAGTGTTGCAAAAGATGGAGTACCAGCTATGGTAAGACAAAATGTAGGCCTAGTTGGGCTCTTGACACGCGATCCCAAGTATCCTGCGTCTCTCTTTATTCACTGTATCATTCACCGTGGTTATTTGGTAAGCACTAAGCAAGTACTTTAGGTATGACAGTGTTATGAAATGTGTTCTAGAAACTGAATATTTCATTCGTTCAAATGCAAAAACGCACCGAGCGTTTAGAAATTTTATCGAGGAGCTGGATCTTCAAGATAAGCCAGATGACTTTCATTCTACTGTATTGTAAGGTGGTTATCAACTAGTAATCTCCTGAATAGGTTTGTTGCACTGTTGGAGCCTATCATTGATTTCTTGAAAGAAAAGGGAAAGTCATACCCACAACTAGAAGATCACGAATGGGTGCAGGATCTGATGTAATACAACACCTTCAAAATCTAAATTTGGCACTTCAGGGAAAGGATAATGTCATTTCTGACCTTACACAGACACTTTTCAGTTTCCAGAATAAAATAAAGCTCTTCCAAAAAGATCTAGTAACAAAAAAATTTGACCACTTTCCCCACCTGAAAAACCGAGCAAACACTTTTCCTGATATTGAAATAAAAGATAGTAAATTGGAGGAATACAAAGGTAAATTAGAAGGACTAATTGATGATTTTCAGTTCAGGTTTGATGAACTAAAGAAGCTAAAACCATGCTTCGAATTTCTTGTAAATCCTTTCCTGATTGATGTCGTCAACGATGGCTGTCCTGTTACCACACCTTTTGTTACGGAAGCTGCTTCAATACAAACAGAACTTTTTGAGCTACAGGAGGACGTGGATTTAAATTGATACATAAAAGCTTATCTGCAGTTGAGTTTTGGAAGCAAGTACCAGAGACAAAGTATCCTCACCTCAGGAAAACCAGTTTCCGACTTCTCAGTTTTTGGGACAACTTATTGCTGTGAAGCACTCTTCTCGGTAATGAAGTTTGTAAAGTCAAAACATCGTGCTGCCCTCACTAACGAACACCTGACTGAGCTGCTTCATACCGCCTTAACATCACATCACCAGACTTTAAAGCAGGGGTTCCCAAACTTTTACCACCAACGACCCCTAAATATTAATTCCGTACGGACATACAGTAGACCCCCCACAAAAAAATTATGAATTCAGTTACAAACTATAGTATATTTCATAAACATAGATAGCTTTTAAATTAATGTAAAATTAAACATTCTACGCTCATTAAACCAGTTTAATAAACACTTACCGAATGTCTAGTGTGAAATGGAAATTTATTTTAATATAGTTAATGTTACTATTTTTCCAAAAGCTTAGAGACCCCCTGGAAGCTTCCTACAGACCACTTTTGGAATCCTTGCTTTAAAGCATTAACAGCCAAAATGAAGACCCAAACTAAGCCTTCTACAAACAGTAATTAAACAATTTAATGATGTGAGTATAACTATATGTATATGTTTTTAATAATTAAATTCTTTTAAAAATATTTTGCGGCTCTCGTACATCTGAAAAACGTCGTTATGTGGCTCTTGGGTCCAGGAAACTTGGCCACCCCTGGTATAGATAATACCCCGAATATACCTTCTCATGAGAAATTAAAGTTGGATCCCCGAATTGGGGGTGGTACCTTATTCCCAAAGGTAATCTCTATATACGTAATCCATTTCAGCGTCTTCTATCTCGAGTTCAAGCGCCGTGCCCACCCCGTACGGAACGGGAAATGGATTCTAAATAATGAATCTATCCATGCAACTGGGGAGTTGCGCAACTTCAAAAAATGCAAAAACCAAAATGGCAGATAAAATATGTAATACGCTTCACTTCGGGAAAAATGGTGTCACCAACGGGTAAAAACAAATCAAACAGTTCGTCTCCACATTCGATTGGCTCGCAATAAACCCATTTACGACGGAAAACAATCCCGACTCGGCCAAAATGCTAAATGGGCACATTATACCCATCAAACGTAGCATCCTGAACCATCCTGAACAAAATGCCTAATAAAGTTCGCACAATTCATCCTTGGTAGAAACGAGGAAAGAAGTCAGTGTGTCTGGGGGTAAGGGGCGAGTGCATTTAAGGATATAAAATTATTAGCATCCTGAAGTTATGAGTAGCGGGTTGACGAATATCGCGAGTATAAAGGGCTTAAAGGTTAACCCGAGCATTAAGAATTCAACGAAGAAGTTTCGTGTTGTATTTTTTGGGGTATTCAAATGCCATTAATTGCGAAAATTAGAAATTAGTCCAAAGTGTAAATAAAATTAGTTTTAACTTCTTCGTATTCGGATTAAAAACAATTACGCGTATGAGAATGATGAGAACGGCACAGTAGTTCAGGTTACACAAATACTCGCCAACAAATAAACTATTTCAGTAATTAACACTTCAAAAAATAATAATCAGTTGAAAATGGGGAAGGAGTAAGTGGAAATAGGATTACATTTGAGCCAAATTATTATTATTATTATTTCATTTATATACTGATGAAACGCATTAATTTCTAGTCAAACAAAATATATATGTAAAATGAAGGGCGGAGTGATAGGGTAATGAAGGGGAGTGCCTACCTTTGTAGGCCAAATCGACGGCGCATCCAACCGCCATTCGAGCCGCGGGCGACGTGTGTACTTCGTTCCAAGTGGTGTCAGAGTCTACACCTATTCCCCCGCAGGGGAGCTTCACGAAGTTTTTGATAGGCATCTCGCCCAGTTTCCGAAAGTCAAAGTGTTGCCGGTTAATCGGATTCGTTCCTGAAATAGGGAGGAGGAAGAGGATTTATTCGCGTTAAATACTTTAGTTCCGACAAAAAAATGATCCGATTTCGAGACATTAAAGAAAGTCTGGCAAAAGAGAAGCAAAAATACTTTCTCCAAAACTTTTTCTAACAACGACTTCAATGCGTGTCTTAATCATGACAGTAACAAAAGCCTCAACACTCGTTCAACACCGATCGAAAGGACACATACAGTTACTGTATTGTACAGTATTATTACGAAACTTTTATGCAATAAATAATTTGTCTAAAATGGAACTTTAAGAAAAATGCTCGTCGTCTTTGTGAATTGAGGAACAATGCATTTTCAGAAAAATTCATAAAAATTATAAATTACAAAAGTTACCCCAATATACAGTAATCAAAGGTTCCTTCACAATTTAAAGTATGTCTTGAAACAGTTATTCCCAAAGGATTTGTCGCGGCACACTAGTGTCCCGCGAAAGCGGTAGAAGCGTGTCGTGGTGTGGGCCGTAAATTTTACAACATCAACGACCCAAATGAAGTACGGTAGTTCACATTTAATTTTCGGGTTGTGAACAAATGTATACGAATCTCTCTCACACACACACACACACACACACACCTACCGAAGAAAAGTGTGTGAGCTTCGGAATGGCACGACTGAATCTCCTCCAGCGTCGCCTTCCTCGAACTGAGCTTGTGGCACCGGTGACTGAGCCCTGTGTCCTGCAACCGGTTCCAAATGGACTGAATCCGGCCACCGTGCTCCGGATGGGATTCGTTTACCCCGCAGATGCACTGATGCTTCTGCATAAGGCTATGGTAGGCAAGACCTGTGGTCTGTAGAAAGAGAGAAAAAAGGTAATAATCAAAAACTAACACCAAAACTAAAACGTGGTTACCCGTTTACCGATCTGACATAAGATTGTTAACGGGTTAAATTAGCACATTTCTCGCGCTTATTAACATCAGTATATTAAATCACACACCGGCTTCTCCGCTAATGCTATGATGCGTTAACTTCTCGTTAAAGCCAAATATTTATTCAACGACAATTTGTCAAATTACGTTAACATATACGATAATCCCAATACAGACTTCACAACTCTCGGCTCATTCGTGTTAAATAGTTAAACTTATCAATCTCACCTAACCACTTTAGAAAAAATTTAAAATTCTTGCCTGTTTACTAATGCTAATTGGTTCCTGGTGTGACCCCGAAGGAGTGAGTGTGACCAAAGGAGAGCTCAGAGCCCTGGAAAGGGGACGAGCTACGTGGGTACCCGAGCGTGGCCCGAACGGTAATACTAAGAAAGAAGAAAATAAATAAATACAAAAATTTCGAACTTTCTTTTTGGCGCAACTTTTTACAAAAAAAAATAAAAATAAATAAATAAATAAATAAATAAATAAATAAATAAATAAATAAATAAATAAATAAAGATTAAAAAAAGTAAAATATCAAATTACCCGCGGAATACAAATTTGAGGGTTTAAGTGAATGGTGGTCCCTGGGGTGATGAAGGAGGGAGAGTCGGTCTGGGGGATAAATGTGGGATCTCACCCCTTCTAAAGCCTCCATTCTCCTCTCCGTTAAATCTATCACCTAAAGAGAGAGAGAGAGAAAAAATAATCGGCAAATTGTTAAGCGCTAGCGAATTTTTTTGTATCTTCTGACGAGTAACCAACCACTTCATCCCGACACACACACACACACACATATACGCGCGCGTTTGGCTTCCCTACAGAACCGCGACATTTTCTCACACACTCGTGTATTCAATTCTGTACCGCGACACACCCAATTTTAAAAAACTAACAACTCTAGCCAAAGTTAATTTAATTTTACCTACCCTTAATTATATCCCCTTTTTTTTATGAAAAAAAAATAGCATTTACAAAGATAATTCACCGCTACATCGCAAATGTCGGGATATGCACGTTCGTGTTGCGACGGGCTGTCTCCTCAAGATCGTCGCGTTTCCTTAGGTCACTCACACACACACACACCTTATTTGTATTATTTTAAAATTAACAAAAGTGTGACTATTTGTGATTATTATGATCATCATCACTCAATAATAATAATAATAATAACTTGCAATCCCCACCTCTGTTTGTTCCTCAGATGGCACCTGGTTTACCTCCTCCTTGCAGTGCGGAAAGCATACGAATGACATATGGAGTTTGTTAACTTACAAAGCACAAAGTATTATTTTATTACTACTAAAGAAATCGTGTTTGCAACATGAACATCATAATCAACATTTTATATATATATATATATATATATATATATATATTATATATATATATATATATATATATACAGTGCCCGCGAAAAGTATCCGATCACTCAAGAAAATACAATATTTTCCCTTGATATTCAGAGACACGTAATTCACTTTCTATTTGTTCTAGCGACATCTGGTAACTTTGAGGTTGCTCGCTGATATGAGAGCTATCCAACGCATTCTCAAATTAGTGTTCTGGTAGCCTTCGTTGCGGGTGGCTGTGTCTCAAATTTGTCAGATTTCACTGTTTGTGTAAATTTCTTGATATTTTTTTTTTTTTACAGAAAGTGGTGTAAATAAAATTTATATATAATGTGTGCTAAAAAACAACTTAAGAGTGATTGTCGAGGTGCTATTGTTGCTTTGCATGCATGTGGGAAATCACAGAGACAGATAGCTAAGGAATTAAACATATCCCAAAGTACCGTTAATTTATGGGTTTCACGGGCTGAGAACAATGGTGGCCTAACCACGCCAGTCCCTAAAAAACGATCTGGCAGACCGAGAAAAACAAATTCGCGACAGACAAACTTATGAAACGTTTAGTATTGAAAAACCCAACAATAACTGCGAAAGAAATAAAATTTAATATGAATAATTTGTTATCTGGTGTTTCTGAACGAACTATCCAGGAGCGGCTCCAAAAAGAACTCGGATTACCATCTCGCCATGCTGCTAAGAAACCGTTCATTAATGAAAAAATGCGTAAAAAACGTGTCGCATTTTGTAAAAAATACATTCATTGGACTGTTGATGACTGGAAGAAGGTTTTATTTAGCGATGAGTCGACATTTTGACATTCAGAAGTTGTCCAAAAAAGGTTCACCGGCCTATTGGCTCAAATAGGATGGACCCTAAATACACCCTAAAGACAATGAAACACCCTCCAAGTGTGATGGTTTGGGGTTGTTTCGGTTACTATGGGCGTGGAAACTTATATTTTCTTCCGAAGAACACAACTATGAATGGTGCACGGTATTTAGCAATGCTACAGGATAAACTTCCAATGGCAATGGCAATCCAAAGGACAAAAACATACATGCATGATGGTGCACCATGTCACAGGGCCAAAATAGTGACAAAATGGATTACTGACAATAAATTTGATATTTTGGATTGGCCTGGTAATAGTCCAGATCTCAATCCGATAGAAAATCTGTGGCTAATAATAAAAAATAAGGTTGAATGCCACGACACTGGCTCAGTCGAAAAAATTACAAGAGGCCATCAAAAAGGTATGGTGCAAGGAAATATCAGTGGAAGTTTGTCAAAACTTGATTAAATCCATGCCAAAACGTCTAGAACAAGTCATCCAAACCAAAGGACAGATGACAAAATACTAATATAAGGTTAGTATACATTTAAACATTGTTTTTTATGTAAAAAATACAAATTTCAAGGGTGATCGGATACTTTTCGCGGGCACTGTATATATATATATATATATACAGGGTGGGCGGAAAGTAGCTCCCTATTTTGGATTGGTAAAAAAATACGTATATTATCCATTTATTTCAGAAGAAATAATATGAAAAGGTAGGCATACATGGTAGGTTTTCTCTAAAATTCAATGTGGGCTCCAACTCTTTCCACCAGCTTCTGGAGCCGCCCAGGAATGGCGTCCACTGACTTTAGCAGGAACT
Source organism: Bathynomus jamesi (assembly GCA_023014485.1). NCBI lineage: Eukaryota > Metazoa > Arthropoda > Malacostraca > Isopoda > Cirolanidae > Bathynomus > Bathynomus jamesi. Next base: position 1,197,234 of record JAJOZX010000323.1, on the reverse strand, counting down.
CCGGCGGGATGGAGGACATGACTTCCCGAATTCGGTCCTCCAGTTCTTCCAATGTCCTCGGTTTGGTGCGGTAGACTTCTTCCTTTACCCACCCCCAAAGAAAGAAGTCGCACGGTCTGATATTTATGCAAGATGGCGCCCCTCCGCACTTCGCTCTTGTTGTCCGTGAGTGGCTGGATGCCCACTTCCCTGGGCGTTGGATGGGTCGTCGTGGTCCACATCAATGGCCAGCCAGGAGCCCCGACTTGACACCGTGCGACTTCTTTCTTTGGGGGTGGGTAAAGGAAGAAGTCTACCGCACCAAACCGAGGACATTGGAAGAACTGGAGGACCGAATTCGGGAAGTCATGTCCTCCATCCCGCCGGAGTTCCTGCTAAAGTCAGTGGACGCCATTCCTGGGCGGCTCCAGAAGCTGGTGGAAAGAGTTGGAGCCCACATTGAATTTTAGAGAAAACCTACCATGTATGCCTACCTTTTCATATTATTTCTTCTGAAATAAATAGATAATATACGTATTTTTTTACCAATCCAAAATAGGGAGCTACTTTCCGCCCACCCTGTTTATATATATATATATATATATATATTATAACTGCAAACACGCAGTATAATTAACGTAAAGAACGACGCTTTGTATAGGAGAATATTCCGCGCAAGATGAGAGCGAAAGAACAAAACAAATGAAAAAATGAGGTAACCACCCGGGAATCGAACCCGGGATCTTCCGATTGCCGGTCATGGTGTAATGGTTATCATATCTGACCGACAATCGGAAGATCCCGGATTCGATTCCCGGGTGGTTACCTCATTTTTTCATTTGTTTTGTTCTTTCGCTCTCATCTTGCGCGGAATATTCTCCTATACAAAGCGTCGTTCTTTACGTATTATATATATATATATATATATATATATATATATATATATATACACACACACACCTCGGTGGTGTAGTAGTTAGCGTCGCTGACTACGAATCTATCGGCCCCGGGTTCCAGACCCGGCGCGCAGCAAAACCCAGCTGTTTATCCTTCCACACAAGAAAGAAAGAGCTTGGTTGATAAATGGGTAACCTGGGTAGCCTATTGGTTAAGACAAATGGGCTGCTGGTGGGGCGTGGTTCGGATTCCACGTTAAACTGTAGGTCTGAGGTGGAGTGAAAGGCTTGACCTTCGTCAGAATGAACAATTCGGGAGGAAGCTAACCAAAGGTTATTTTATATATATAATGCAAATCCACAAAAAAATTGCATCATCATCCATTTCACGTGTTTAATTGCGAAATTCATCCCATATATATATATATAATATATATATATAAGAACCTGCTTAAAGTGAACACTACTGCGACCAACTTTAGGCGGGTGATCTCACCAAGACAGCAAATAAACAGACACTGACCAGTTTTTCTTAATCACGTGCTTGAGTTGGAAAATTAATGATTAATTATTTCACCAACTAAATAAAACATTTTTATACTGAAAAACAATCGTTCTCACTATTTACTTTACTGTGGAAACAATTTTCCAGAAACTATGGACTCGTAAGAGGATTGAGTTGCGAGATCATTATGTATGGTCATTTTAACAAATTAAATGCTGAACAAAAATTATTTTTAGCTCGGTAAAACTAGTTACTTTTTAGTTTTCACGATATGCAAATGGTCACTATTCTAAGAAAATTTTACATTATAAATATACCATTTTCCAAGGGGCCGCACAAAAGTGGTAAATTTAGTTCGGTGATTGCCATGCAAAGGTGGTCACATTGGCAGTTCTAATAAATATATATGCGCCTCGGTGGTGTAGTGGTTAGCGTCGCTGACTACGAATCCATCGGCCCAGGGTTCGAGACCCGCTAACGGCAGCCGGCGCGCAGCAAAACCCAGCTGTTTATCCTTCCACACAATAAAGAAAGTGGTTGGTAGATAAATGGGTACCCTGGGTGGCGTAGTGGTTAAGACGCTGGGCTGTTGGTGGGACGTGGTTCGGATTCCACGTTAAACTGTAGGTCTAAGGTGGAGTGAAAAGCTTGACCTTCGTCAGAATGAACAATTCGGGCGGAAGCTAACCAAAGGTATATCCCATATATATAAATATATCCAATATATAGATATATATATTTTTTTTAATTGGGGTTGTTTAACCTCCTTCGCAACATCTAAGGTCATATGACGGAGGGGACCTACAGCTTTACGTGGGATCCGAACCACGAGTCGCTACATAATCTGGGCGCAGAGGACGGTCTCCCATCCAACTACTACCCAGACCCAATGTCGCTTAACTTCGCTGATCTCCGAGAAGCGGTGTTACGACATCGGCCACTACGTGTGTATATATATATATATATGTGATATATATATATGTGTGTGTGTGTGTATACAAACAATTCACAAACAGCACGTGATCTTTTTAATAAGCAAGGAACCACAGGAAACAAAGTAAAACATGAAGTCCAAGCGCTTTCGTGATATACCCACACCTTCTGGGACAAGGGAGGGAGAGGCAGAATTTACAAAGTACACGAGTTTAAATAGACAAGAGAAGAATTCCCCAATAGGCAACTCAATCTAAAAACACAGTCATCAAAATAATCTAAAACTTCCCCAATAGACAACAATCTAAAGGCAATTAAATTATCGAATACATAAAAACTATATAAAAGAAATTCTACAATTAAAATGTACACAAAAATGATAACATTTATTAAAAATAAAATTTATTTAATTAAAACAAGCGATTAAATGGCAAGAATGCAGGCTAAGGAAAAAGACGTGACGCAATCATCGATTGCGCCACGTCTATTGGGGAAGTTTTAGATTGTTTTCAGAATGAGTTGCCTATTGGGAAATTTTTTCACTTCTCCACTAGATAGTGGAATTTCCTGGAAGTGCATGCCGATGATTGCGCAACTTTTTTTCCTTAGAATATCGCATTCTTGCCGCTTAATTGTCCGTTTTAATTAAATATTATTTTTAATAACTTATAATTTTTGTGTACATTTTAATTGTATAATTTGTTTTACATAGTTTTTATGTATTCGATATTTTAGTTGCCTTTAGATTATGTTGTCTACTGGGAAAGTTTTAGATTATTTTGATGATTGCACGTTTTTAGATTGAGTTGCCAATTGGGGAATTCTTCGCTTGTCTATTTAAACTCGTGTACTTCGTAAATTTTGCCTGAGTATCTCCCGTTGCGCTTCTCAAAGGAAAAAGCTATTTGAACATTCCCGCTCCATTTCATACGTTTCTGAACTGTTATTCAAATTATTTATATAAATACACATTCCAGAAATGTCCTTTCAGTTGTATCTATGTTTAACACGCATTTTACAACTCCCCTAATTAATACTATGATTATACAGGGTGTCCACAAAAACCTGTTCCGGTTTTAAAATTTAATTACAACAAAATCAGAGAATAATGCATTTTTTTTCATTTTGTTTCTAACTAATGAAGTTTTTTCCTCGATTTACGTGTAATCGAATGTCAAGTTGCTGTTGACAGAAGCTTGAAGAAAATGGCGACTACACAGGAGAAAGTTCATTGTGTGTTCTGGTTTGCAGAGTCAAGATCAGTGGCAACTGTTGAACGGAATTACTGCCGTCAATATGGCAAGGATCCTCCCTCCAAACCCAGCATTAGGAGTTTTGGGACACAGGAAGTGTGATTGACTCGCCAAGACTCGTACAAGAGACGTTCCAAAGCAGTCCTATAAAGTCTATTCGTCGTGCCTCAAGTGAACTGCAGCGACCAAGATTAACGGTACACAAAGTTGTACACGAGAGATTGCATCTTTACGCGTATAAAGTGCAAATAGTCCAGGCTTTACAAACCAGATTACACAGTGAACTTTCTCCTGTGTAGTTACCATTTTCGTTCAAGCTTCTATCAATAATAACTTGACACTCAGATTACAACCTGTAAATCAAGAAAAAAACTCCTTTAGTTAGAGACAAAATGGAAAAAACCATTATTCTATCTCTTTTGGTTTTATTGTAATAAAACTTTAAAACCGAACAGGACTTTGTGAACACCCTGTATCTATACATGTGGTTGAACAATGCATTAGAATTATTTGCCATCCTGCACGCATATTTATGCCGGTTTTACTCTGACATCTAGTTTTTTTCCAGCTTGACCTATATAAACCGAGTCGCATTGTTTACATCCAGTTGAGTAGACACAGCCAGCTACATTATCTGGGCTGTTCTTTATTTAGCGAAATTTAACAATATCTTTATATTTAAAGATTACATTAATGCAAACTGTTTTAGTTAAGATTGGAAGACGTTTAAAACTTACGTGGTGAGGCAGGCTAAATATACATTTTTTAATTAAACTTCCTTTAGCTCTGCTTAAACGTTTTACTAAAAATGAAGATGACAACATAGTTTAATACCACTGTTCATAATATTGCATAACTCAGAGTCTAAAAACTCAGGACTAACAACTCTTAATGCTCCGAGAAACGGATGAAAAAATTGAGATTTTATAGAGGGATGACCGATTGAAGGATTAACCGCCGCTTCAACATGATGTCATATCGCAGCGAAGACGAGCAGACAAAGGCCACTTTGTCAGGTGACACCCATCAAACCACTCATCTAGAAATGCCATCAGCAAACCTATATCAAAACTAGGGGAATCCTCCAGGATCAATTCCAAAAAACACCAACCGAAGTCGTCAACAGGAAAATAACGACCACGAGCCTCGGCAAACTTAAAGCACTCGGTGCCGTCAACGAAACAACTCATCACATAAAAGAGGCTGCTCAGATCACAAAAGACATTCAGGTGAGAGGCGTGTACACTGTACAGTATATCAGATTCTAAGCTGGCACAATATAACCTCCCACTTCCAACACTTATTGGAAGAAGGCTAGAGAACGAAGTTTATTCTGCAAATGATGTCATCGACGCTGCCATGAATCCTACAAGCGTGACTGGACCATCTTAAAAAAAATTCACTGACGGGTAGGGGACAGGCCATTATCAACTTGCTACCCGCAGCAGAATTCGCCACAGCGTCTTACCCGCTCATTCCCATTTATATCGACACGGGATTTTACCGAGGAGTAATGGTCAGAATAAAAGTAAACATAAAAGTTATTATTAGTAGGTAGGCTTGCGAAAAACTTCAAATGCACAAATCAATTCAAATTTGAAGCTAGACATCTAAGGTTGGGGTGATCACAGGTCACGGGTTAAGGTTACGTACCTCGGGTGACTTTTCGTTGGCGATGGCTTCGGCAACGGCCGCTTCCGTTTCTTCTTCGACGTTCTCAACGTGGTTTTTACTGCCGGTTCGTTTCAAAACAGCTTGCCGGATGTGCTGAAACGATGGTTCCTCTTTCAGTACATTTGGGTAACATCAACAATATTAAATGATCAGCGTTGAATATGAGCTATACTACGACTAATCCCGATTACTGCGAAAATAATACTGGCTATCGCTTAAAATACAGCGTTTAGTGAAAGAGAACTGATCTAATCCTCAACTGATACTTAATTCTTTTCCTTCATACATTACAATACTACCAATAGCTTTAATTTTAATAAAAAGGCCGATTTATGTAGTTCCAGTCACTCTGACAAAATAATAATGAATGGCTTTTTGATGATGATAATACTACTAAATAGCAGTGGTGGGCACGCGCAACGATTTTTGTAGCGCCGCAACCGCAACCGCAACTCTGCTGAAATAGTTGCGCCGCACGCGCAAGCGCAACCCTTTTCAAAAAATTGCGCCGCAAGCGCAAGCGCAACCAAAAATGTTGCGCCGCAACTTTTTGCGGCGCAACTGCCCACCTTTGCATTTAACGTATATCTGCAGTGGTGGGCACGCGCAACGATTTTTGTAGCGCCGCAGCCGCAACCGCAACTCTGCTGAAGTAGTTGCGCCGCACGCGCAAGCGCAACCCTTTTCAAAAAGTTGCGCCGCAAGTGCAAGCGCAACCAAAAATGTTGCGCCGCAACTGCCCACCTTTGCTAAATAGGCTTTTAAAAGGTTTACTACACTGCAAAATAGTCTGTAACAATCTATGGATAACGTATATTACAAGTACTTATTCCTGTGCTCCAAATAACTGTAATGAGTAATACATCCCATTTACCCCAGCTTCCGTGACTACTACACAGCAATTAATTCATACCTCTTCCTTCAAAGGACGCGAACACACTTACTCGACAACTACTTCGAGTAAGTGAAGATACAGCAACCAACTAAAACTGACATATAACAGTACAAGACATTTTACGTACCGCAATATTCCCCCTTCAAATTCAAAATCAAATTCAATTTTCGTAGGACCAAATCACTCCTCTTGAACTTTAATGCTGAATGTGGAGACTCATTAAACCCTCTATCCTACCGTGCCAAATCTGAGAACTGACTAAATGCTCAAGATTTCGATTTAGAAGGGAGTCAAATACGCTAATAGCAATTTACTTTCGAAAATATACATTTCAGAACTGAGATTCTTAATAACTGACTACAAAAAGTCCCAAACATAATTAAAACTAGTGACGTAAAGATTCCAAAGTTTAGCCGATACCGATTCTTTGGCTATAATTTAAAAAATCAATTTCTTTCATAAATTTTACTAAGCTAATGTACAGACTTTAAATTTTCATATTGTTACATTTCAAATTTGTTTAAATACTTTTCCTTAGCTCACTCCACAATATACAGCACCAGAAATTGTTACTCGTATATCGTAGCTAAAATGATGTTAAGAAGTTTTATTACTCAGTAAAATGATAAAATAATTTTATTTTAGTTTCTAAATTGAATGCCAATGTTTAAAGTAATTGTTTTTCCTTATGTTGAACGGACTTTCTTTCTTCAACAATGTAAACAACAAAAATAGTTTTCATTAAAATTTCAAGTTCCTGGTGGACAATTTGAATACAAACTGGATATATATAATTTGGGTTTGTAAAATTATTAAAATACTTAAAATAAAGTCATAAGATGGTTTAATATATAAATTAAAAAGTACAACTTTATATAGAATTATTATTGATATAGAGCAGAAGATTACAATATATACTTTATAATACTTAAAATAATATTAGCTAGTTTGAGAAAAAGTAAATTTCTGAGCAATTTAACTTAAGTTCTTTTTCATGAATATAAAATATTTTTGTATAATTATACTTTGAAATAAGTAAAATTATTATAAATAGTGTGTTTTCTGTCTGTTCAGTTTTCTATAAATATAGATTTTGTTTTGTAATGAAAATTTTAAAATTTCAAAGAATCGCAGAGAAAATCGGCTAAATTTGGCCGATGCCGATTAATCGGTACACCCCTAATTAAAACCTAAATTATTAAGTTCTTATCAACTCAGATTTACATTGAAATCATGTACAAATAATTATTCCCAAGGATATAATATATATATAAGATACATTTAACAGATAATCGAATGAAACCAGTGGATTCAAGAAGGGTAACTAAGGTTTTTGTTTTTGTTGTTTGAGTTGTTTAACCTCCTCCTCAACATCTAAGGTCATGTGACAGAGGGGTCCTACAGCTTTACGTGGACGCGTAGGATGGTTTACCATTCAATTACTCTCTGGACCCAAAGTCGCTTAACTTCACAAGTGACGGGAAGCTGTACTGCTTCGACACTAGGCACGAGTTACCCCAGTAACAAATATGTTTAGAGCGTTGGTAAATCTGATGAGGTTTCTTGGAACAAGAACCTTAATTAAAACGTGATATTTCAACGACTCCACGGGCTTATAAATACGTACACACAAAATACGTACAAACGATATACAGTACATAAGTAATTAGTAATTGAACTTATCCCCAACAAATCTGGCAACGGTTTTCGATGGGATGTCGGGTTTTAGAGTAGGAAAATGATGTATCACCACACAATAATTGAACAACAGGTCATTCAAAAAATCGCAAACACCAACCAAGAATATATCACAACCACCATTACCACCACCAAAATAAGAACCGCAACGCAACTAAAACCATAAGCCAACTAACCCCATATTCCCTCTTCCTCCACCGCAAATGCCATTCCAAACATACCCAAGGACACCAAAACCCAATGCACAAGTACCCCAATATAATACACCCGTAACATATTTTTGTAATTATTATTATTATTATTATTATTACAGCGTGATTCCCCTTCCTCAAAAGTAAAAAATACTGCATTTATTATTCATTCTTTCTCCCTTGTCGGAGGGGCAAGTAGAGGGGGGATACCTCGCATACAATGTTCAATTAATAGTTATTAATTTAAAAAATTAACCCCCATTAAAACATACTTGTTTAATGATAGTGGATGAATGCTCGTGTTTAAGTTCGAACTGATGCTGAGGGGTAGAAGGGGCGGCGTGCCCGGGCGGTATAAATGAGGGGGGCGCACCCCCTTGTAACATGGGGTGCCCCAAAGGGAGGGGAGCAGACTGCGTTCTCCCCAGGGGCCTTTGGAGAGTTCGATTTAGCCGCGCTTGCTGCAAGGGAGAGAAAGAGAGAGACGGCAATAAGCCCCAAAAAGCTGGAAAACAACGCTCATGACATATATAATATATATATATATATATAATGACGTCATAGTTTTATTATGTTAAAAACCAAAGCATGCAAGCAGCAGCAAGTAAGAGAACCTTGGTGCGATGAACGGATTGGTTAAAGTGGTATTTAAAAAAAACAGTAAAAACGTTCGGAAACGGGTTGCTTAGTCGATTGGTTAATTAGGCACTGACGGTAGAGCGGAGAAACTCGCTCTTTGCTTAATCTTAAAATTTAATTTAGATTAAAAGAAGAAAATAATTACACTGCACGAAAAAATTAAACTTTTTCTGTCCTTTAAACGAAACGAAGTTATTTTTATAAATTTGGATGCGCTGAGTTCAAATCTGATGTCAGAATACCTATATCATCCACCGTTTTGAAGGGACGTGTAATAAAAGTCTTATATACAGATTAGAATATATTGAATACCTTTCACTCATGAGAAACCAGCAATATTCAGCCAACATACCGGAATTCCACCTTCCCTGGAACCAGGGTTGAGGAGTCGGAGTCGTGGAGTCGGAGTCGTGGAGTCGCACGTTTCAGGGCGGAGTCGCACGTTTCAGGGCGGAGTCGGAGTCGGAGTCGAATTTTTACAATGTGTGGAGTCGGAGTCGGAAAATTTTGGACCGACTCCACAACCCTGGTTATAGCCACTAGATTAAGGGTTATTCAATTTTAAGTAGGACTACTACTGGTTAGACCTTAATTATGTTTAAGAGAATCTTTTTCATTTATATATATATATATATATATATATATATATATATATATATATATATATATTTATTATTGGAAAAAATAAAAATCCCTTAATATGATAATATCTACAAGTCAACATCCTTCTTAATATTTGAATGTTCCCTTATCCTAGAAAGTAACCTGACGATTCATGTGGTGGTGATGAAATGTCTTATTATTATGATAATTATAGAGTGAAACACTAGAGGAGTCGGAGTCGTATATTTAAAATGTGAGGAGTCGGAGTCGGATTTTTAGATTTTTTACAATGTGTGGAGTCGGAGTCGGAGTCGGAGTCGAATTTTTACAATGTGTGGAGTCGGAGTCGGAGTCGGAGTCGGAAAATTTTGGACCGACTCCACAACCCTGCCTGGAACAGCTTTTCCATAATGGCTATCACCTGATGGAATCTTTCGCCGTGTTCGTCGCTAACGGCGCCCAAATTGGTCGGAAAGAAATCTAAATGAGAGTCGAGGAAATGTACCTTCAAGGACATATTGCAACCAATAGATTCATAGTACCTTACCATCATATTCACCGCAGTAACATAATCGTCAGACTTGACTTTACCAAGGAAGTTTGAACAAACCGATTTGAAGGCCACCCATGCTGCTTTTTCTACCTCATTTAATTTGCTGTCAAAATTAGTATCCTTCATAACTGTCCTTATTTGTGGGCCAACAAAAATTCCTTCTCTGATTTTAGCTTTGTTTAACCTTGGAAATATATTTCTCAAATAAATAAATGCCTCACTGTTCTTGTCCATAGCTTTCACAAAATTTTTCATCAAGCCCAGTTTGATGTGAAGTGGTGGCAATAACACTTTTTTTGGATCTACTAAAGGCTCATTGGAAATATTTGTCTGTCCTTGAACAAAACTCATCCTGGCAGGCCAATCTTTACAGACAAAATGGCGGTCTCCAGCGCGACTGTCCCACTGGCATAAAAAGCGGCAATATTTTGGGTACCCTTGCTGCATTCCAAGGAGAAGGCCTATAACTTTTAAATCATCGCGAATATTCCACTTATATTATTATAGTTAATGGATCTAAGTAAAATACGTATATTCTCGTATGTTTCTTTTATGTGGACCGCGTGTGCAATTGGGACAGAAGGGTATTTCCGTTGTGTAGAAGCACTGCCTTCAAACTTAATTTGGAGGAATCAATGAAGAGACGCCATTCCTCCGGTTTGTGTTGATGCCCCAAAGACTCCATTAAATTGTCTACATCATTACAAAACACAATACTTGACTAAATCGCTCTTATTCTACAGATGAGGAGGTGGAGTTGTGTCCAGTAGTTCAAAGAAAAGGACACACATACTCAGGGGAGTAACACTTTAATATTTGAATTGTTAATACATTACTTTCATTGTGTTATTGTTGTTACAGGTGGTGGTGCATAATAAGAACTAAAAACAAAGAAGAATCAAAAGAAGCGCAAGATCATCTATTGCAAAGAGGAGCTAAAGCATTATTTTTAAGGGGTACCTAGACCGTGGTATTTAGGGGATAGCCGGCTGTTCTGGGTATTCACGGGGTGGGGGTACTTTCTTAAATACTGGAGAGAAGAAACACGAGGAACATCTTAAATAAATTGAAGGTGAGAAATTATTCTACTTTTTATCAATACTATCACTCGTAGATAAAAAGGTAATGAAATCATTCTGACGCTTTCTACATGAAGTTATGTTGGTACCCTTTTCTAAAAGATTCCACCCTTGCAGCCTAGATCCTAGAAGTTCAGCCTGATTTTTCGAAAGATTCAAATCTCTCACGAGATCATTTAGTTCTGCCTGCGTAATAAAGTGAGGTGACGATGATGTGGATGGTAGAAATTCTGGATCTGCAAGCTCACTGGCTGCTTGTGGTTTAATTTCAATTTCGGAGTGGCAATGCTCCTCGTCCAAAGTCCAATCTTTTGGCAGGTTTGGGTATCGTATTGCACGTTCGGATTTCGAAGAGAAACCTTACATATTTGTTAAACAAAAGTAGCAGTCACTAACATGATCTTATGGCTCTCTCCAGACCATATGGACAGCAAATGGCATTGATGGACGTAAACCTCGTAACCACGCTCTTAAGTTCCTTGCACACGAATTGCAACATATGTGGGGAGCCCAGCTTCCTTCCTGACCACCCACTTTGCATCCAAAATATAATTCATACGCCTTTTTAACCAGAGGGGTAAATGTTTGTTTTTGAGATTTCAATGTTAGTTCGCCACACGCACAAAATAAATCGGCACTGGTTACACATTTTCTAGACATTATTGAAATTAAAACGCGAAAGCAACGAATGTTTTCGACAAAAAGTTAATAAACACAGTAGATCCAACAGAAAAGTATCTTAACGCCAAACATCAACAGAGCACCCGAAACCTTGGAAGAAAAATAACAATTTTCCACTCGGAAGCCACTGTGAAATCACCTGACCACCTTTAGACCAATCACGGAACAACACATTTCGAATAACCAATCAGTGAGCAACATGTGTTACAATAATGACCAATAGCCGTAGGGCTGTTCCTTTGCTTACCAGGCGTTTGATATAATTTGGATAATTTTTGTAGAACATTAACGTAGTTTTCTGGAAAAATGGTGGATGTTAGAGAAAAAATAACAACGTATTCGTAATCAGCGCATCAAAAGACATATAAATCAGCAGAATTTGTGCAAAGGACAGAATTGTATTGGGCAGTTATCAATATAATTAAACGTGACATTTAATTATATCCTTTTAAGCAAAAACCCCTTCAGAGGTCTTCTCCAACATTTTACGCTTGAAGATACGAAATATCAGAACTGACCACGAACCATTTTTTTCAATGGTCATTTTTTTTTAGTGAAAACACGAAAATACAAGTGGGGTGGGTCATCGTGTGCTGTCCAACAAAATAAGTCGTGATAGAACGGTAAATATATTCAATATGACAGAAAATAGGTTACTATGTTAATTGCAATTATTTTCAGCTATTGGGAGGCAGTTTCAAATTAATAAAGACCATCATGCGTATCACTCCTCGTGTTAATATTATAGCAGGCACCAAGTCATAAAAAACACAAACACGCACAAACGCACACGCACGATGCGCGCATCTCCGCATAATCGTGGTATCAACTTTAAAATCCACACGTATAAAAAATTAACAATCTAATTTAATTTAACCTCACCTAACCTAACCTTAGTCCTATCGAACTAAGGGCGTGATAAAAGTTTCCGACGCGAATGAGGGCTCGAAGGGTGTTTTCAGTTAAGTCATTAAATAGTGAGATAACTCGCTAATGTAGCCCAACCAAACTTTAACTATCCTAACATAATCAGGACCCACGTATTTTTTTTTTTCCTTAAATAAAAATATTTTTATTACACGAAGTTAGGTTAAAATTAACATTTACTTTTTGGCCCCAATTTCAAAAAAATATTGTAAACATTTAATTCAAATACATTAACTCAAAATGGGAACGATTCATTTCAATTAGAAATTTGAGAAACTTTCATTTTACATCAATTGAGAACTAACGCTCCTAAAAAACAGGGTAGGCACGACGTACGTTAAATTGATATTAACGTTATACCGCATATATATATATATATATATATATATATATATATATATATATATATAAAACACGCCTCCATGTACTTTTAAATATACATTATCTTACCTGTGCTTCGTTTAAAGGTGGACCTTGGGTAATACCCGCTACGTGATAAATGGTACCCAATATGGGACCCGACCCCATGCTGATGTCCATGTCAGTGTTGACCTGGTGGGACCTCAAGGAAGAACCGACGTTACACACGTCGCTTTCAAGTACTGCGCGTAAAAATAAAGTAATTAGTTAATTTCATAATTGTGGACTTAAGGATGAAATTAAGAATGGTAACGGAACTCAAAAGCTAAAACCACTTACCCGGTAGCGTGGGATAATTGGGTATTGTGGAGGGCAGCACGTGCCCAGTGATGGGCATCCCTGCCCGGGCAGCGGTCACCATTTCCGTTTCGGAAACTATCGCTAATTTAGATCCCTCCTGAAGGTGAAATAAGATAGGAAAGAGTAACGATGAAAGCTAAGGTCGCATGACCTTTAACATTACGAAGGTTAAACGACCCCTTCTCCCCACATATATAATCGTTTGAGGGATGCTTTTTAAATGTAATGACATAGTTTACACACTTTCAGTAAACTTGTAGCTAAAATTTTATTATTTATTATTATTTAACCCTTGGACTGCGGTCCATACCAATAGACGTTATTCAGCTTTTCATATTTTTTGCGCATACGGTGATATCAGGGATGACGATAGCCGCAGTGCGAGGGTTAATATAGACTTATACCGTAAACGGAAATTACTTCATTATTATTCATTATTTCAGTATTATTAAATATAATGAATAATGAATTACAATGCGTCATTTTCCTTCTCTTCATTTTTTTTTTACTTATTTTTTTTTGGCGACAATGAAAGTGTTGGTAAATGTTGGGAATGCGCCGTGATGATAAATGCGAGGACGAGAAAAAGTTCCTGGAGAGAACTTGATAGTGTGATCGGAAGGTCACCCGAATGTTACAGAATGTTTGTGATAGGAAACGTGAATGGGAAAGTTAGTATAGGTCCGGAGGATGCGGTGTTGGAGAAGCATGGTGTAACAAGAGTGAATGATGATTATGGGTGTAGACAAAGATTTATGCAGTAGGGGAAAGCCGCGTGCAACGAGTACATTTTTTAATATAAGGGAGTACACGAGTATACCTGGTAGAGAACAAATGATATACATGGTGAGAGAAATACGAGTGATTATGTGCTTGTGACAAAAAGTATGCTGAAAGAGGTATGTGACACGCGCGTAGTGTGAGGTACGAGTTGAGGCTCTCTCTGACCACATGATAGTCCTGTGTAAAGTGAGGTTGCGTGAAGAGCGGAAGAGTTAATGGAAAAAAAGTGGACCACGAAAGAATTAGAGGGGAAAAGTTTATGGCGAGAGGTAGTGGGTAAGTATACTAAGAGAGTAAATGATGAACTGAGTGTACAAGTTGCGGAACAAATGTGGGGGTGAGGGGGTGGGGGGGGGGGGGAAGGGTCGCAAAATCAGGCGAGGAGGAGGGTAACAGCGTGATGGAATGTCGATGTTACATCAGCAGTTAAGGATAAAATGAGAAAATGGATGTTCCGTGTGCAGGATAAATAAGAGAAAAAAGAGGGTGTATAAAGAGAGCAAAAGAAGTGTGAAGAGAATAGTACGGCAGAAAAAGGAAAATAATGAGTTTGGAAGGAAGATGAATGAGAATTAGAGAGAATAGAAAGTTGTTCTGGAAGGAAGTGCGGAAGTGCAAGAATGAAACTAAGAAAGCAAGTCTGAGAGAAAGGGATGAAAATGGAAGAATGATCACGGCGAATGTAGCTCTCCGGAATGGATGGAAAGAATATTTTGAAGGTTTGATGGATGCGAGAGATGAGAGGGGTGCAAATATAAATATGGTGGGATTTGACGGTGTGAGGAAGACACTTGACAGAATGAATGAGAAACATAACCATGGATGAAGTGAAAGCGGGAGGTGTGGATGGATGGATGGATGGAGTATATGGGCAAATGATTAAGTATGGGGTTAAAAGGGTTGGGGTACGTATGTGAGAATGCATAGATAAATGGGAGTATGCTTGAAGACTGGAAGAAAGCCATAATTGTTCCACTGTACAAAATGAAAGGTGAAAAGAGTGAATGAAACAATTACAGAAGTAAAAGTCTGTTAAGCGTAGTTGAAAGACGTATGGTAGGATAGTGACAGAGTATGTGGTTTTCAGAATGTTTGGTGAGCAAAGAGCAAGGAGGGTTCGGAGGTGGAAGATGTGTAGATCGAGTGTTTGCAACGGGACGAGTGATTGAGAAAGCACGCGAAAGGGATTGCAAAGTATACGTGGCTTTCATGGATCTTAAGAAAGGGTATGACAGAGTGAATAAAGAAGTAGTTTGGCAGATCTTAAGTATTTATGGGATTGGTGGTAGACTGATGAAAGCGCTGGAGTTTTTATGATGGAGAAAGGGCATGCGTGAGAGTCAGGGTTGGGGTTGTCAGTAATTGTAATTAACTGTAATCGATTACAAATTCTGGAGTAATCGTCTGTTAAATCAGTAAATATAGACAAAACATGTAATCGTAATCATAATCCATTACAGGCAAAATAGGTCGTGTAATCATGATATAGGTTCAAAACGTGTCCAAATGTGTATAAAAACATTTTCACCTCCACACGGAGAAATATGCTTTGAGTCTCGTTGACCACCTTAAATACCCTTGCGAGGCGGCCTAGCAAGGGCATTTAAGGGGATTTTGTCACTTAATTTAGTGACATTTAAATTTATTTAGTGAAAGTTTTATCTCTAAAGTAACATGACCAATTTTCAGTGATTTATTGACCAATTTAGTGACAAATTTGCTAACTTTTGATCAGCTCTCGCGTTTCATTCATATTTATACAATATAAATATACTGTATTATAATGACAATAAATATGATCATGAAATCACATTATCAAAAATTGAGGCTTCCTTTTATATCAATTAAATACAAAGTAATCAAAAGTAATCATGATTACTTTCCAAATTAATCGTGATCAATTACATATAAAAGTGTAATTGTAATCGATTATTTTTCAAAGTAATCACCACAAACCTGGCGAGAGTAAATAAAGAATTGCGTGATTGGTTTTATATAAGTGTTGGTGTGCGTCAAGGATGTGCGTTGTCTCCGTGGGTGTTCAATCTGTTTTTAGACGAAGTGATGAGAGAAATGAAAGTGCGACTGCTAAAATGAGGAAGGATTCTGGTAGGTGCCAGGGATACGTAGGGGGCTGTCGAATCTGTTGTATGCGGGTGATACTGCGCTATTTGCCCAGAATGAGTGTGTTGTGCGAGAGATTGTTGGGAGTTCAGGCAAGTTATTGGCTGAAGAAAGAAGGAAATTCGTAGTCATATGATGGTAAAAGTTAAAACACGAGTGGTGGTACAATCCTTTAATTATCTGGGATGTGTATTGAACAAAAGAGGTACGAATACGGATGCAGTTAACAGCAGTGAATCAAGGAAGGAAGGAAGGTGGCGGTTATGAAAAAACGGAGACTGGATCGAAATGTTGAGAGGTGTTTACGTGAAGGTATGTTAGTACCGAAACTTTTGTAAGGGTGTGAAACACTGTCATGGTATGAAAGGGGGAAATCAAGCGAAAGAGCAGTTGAGATGGATAACCTGAGAATTATGGAGAGCGTGCGTTGGATTGGTCGAGTAAGAAATCGTGTGGTTCTAGACGGATGTGATGTTAGGCCTGTTCAAAAATCAACTTTTTCTTATTTTCATAGGTTTCTGTACACATTTTCCCATGCTTTTTGACCTGAAAAAGCCGAAAATCACAACTATTTTGACCTAGGTTGTTGGGAAGCATTGCCGCATGGAGCTTTAAATTTTCTGCCTTGAAATCGGCCAAAGCGCCAATTCCGGGGTCCCTTGAATTATGTTTTGCACTTTAACTTTTGATCTAAACAAGATAGAGCAACAAATTAGGTATCAAATGAAAGAGCATAAAATTAATAAATAATAATAATAATAATAATAATAATAATAATAATAATAATAAATAAATAATAATTAATAATAATAATAATAATTATCTATCATTTTTCAGGAAACAACAGAAACTCAATCAGAATCTAGAAAACCATCTACAAGTTACAACTTCACAATGGCATTAAGCAAGGAGCTGAGGGAGCTCCGTGGGCGCACAGTTGATATCTCAGAACCTCCACGTACTGTCCACAGGCAGGTGTCAACTGGGCCATCTACCAAATCTCTCACTGAAACTTTCCTGGTTGGATACCCTTCAGCTTTTATCAGTGGTTCCCAGCTTCCCACCAACAGACAGGCGTTCCAGTATTTCCTTAATCTTCAGAATTTACCGGAAAATGCAGGGAGGCCCATGGTTCAAGACCTTGCATATGAAACATTTGAATCTATCATCCCATTCTGGCAGATGGCTAGGATCAAGACAATGACCAAGTACAACGCAATGAAGCTCTTCATGAAACTACATGAGAAACATCGTGCTCTGGTGAAAAGCAAAGGAAGAGCAAGTAACCCTGGAGGAAAAAGATGAGCATTTGTGCTGGAATTAGACAGCCTGTTCGATATAGGAGCTCCAGATGCAATCCAGGAAATACAGAACAACAGACTGTTATCCAGAGAGAAGAAAGATGAGGATATCAGGTTCTACGAAGACCAAAAGACTGACAGGAAAGGTCATATGTCTGGTCATGACAAGATTTTTGAGACAAGATCCCTGCAGCAAGCAGCGAGGAATGAAAGACTGCAGCATAGACAAGAACAAGGTAAAACTAATTACTTTGAACGTTACAAAAAGTTTTAAGTTTTACTCCATTGCGATATTTAGCATGTACTTAACAATTACTGTCTTAACATGTTGTACTATTTTACAGCTGCAGCAGAACAAGAGGCAGTTGTTCATGTGGATGACATTACCTGGGGTGACTCAACCGACAACGACGCTAACACAGAGGACATGGATTACCATCAGCCTCGTCCTGGATGTTCTCACCATCAAGACTGTGACTAGTGTGACTTTGACGTTTCCAAGGAAGGTCATGGAATGTGATGTCATCTGCAATACAGCTGATCGTCTTGGTTTATCAGACAATCAAGTTACTGCCATGGTTTCTGCCACCTTGAAAGCTGGAGGGGCTGATCTGGATAACTTCGTCATCTCAACCTCAACAACACGTCGCAACAGAATGCTGTCCAGGTATAATATCAGCCAGAGTCACATGTCCAAGTTTTGTGAAAAACCCCCACAGTACGCTGCCTTACACTGGGATGGAAAGTTGCTCAAAGATGTCTTGGGCAGTGAACCTGGAAGTACCTCAGAGACTTTAGCTGTGCTAGTGTCTGGTCCACCTTCATACACTGAAGGAAAGTTATTGGGAGTACCTGTCATCGACAATTCTTCTGGCACAGCTCAGGCTGAGGCTTCAATGGATTTACTGGAGACATGGGAACTTACGGATAATGTTACTGCCCTTGTTTTTGACACTACATCCAGTAACAGTGGAGTTCACAGAGGAGCTGCCAAACTGCTAGAGAAAATGCTGAACAAAAAGA
This sequence comes from Bathynomus jamesi, assembly GCA_023014485.1. NCBI lineage: Eukaryota > Metazoa > Arthropoda > Malacostraca > Isopoda > Cirolanidae > Bathynomus > Bathynomus jamesi. The sequence continues at coordinate 1,178,777 of JAJOZX010000323.1, read as the reverse complement.
TGTTTTATCTGGCCTGTCGACATCACATCCTGGAAATCCTAGTAGGAGCAGTTTGGGAGAAGCTGTTTGGGAAGGTGAAGGGGCCAGATAATCCCTGGTTTGAGCATCTGAAGGATGTTTGGACGGACTTGTCCAAGGAAAACCCAAAGATGCTGGCTATCAACAGCAAATGGCTGAAGGAAAAGAAGAAGAACAGTGAAGAAATACTCCCAAAACATTCTAACAGCAGAAAGGCTTCCAAGAGCCGACTACAGGGAAATGGCTGAACTGACAGTCATTGTTCTTGGAGGAACGCCTCCTCGAGGTATTCACTGGAGTCGACCAGGCGCCATTCATCAGGCCAGATGGATGGCCAGAAACCTGTACTCCATGAAAATGCTGATGTTTGCAGATCAACTTGAGTACGACGAAGAGACTGTATCAAAGCTGGAAAGACAACACCTTCCTTGCGCTGTTCTACACTCCTGTATGGATGATGTCAATGTCTGCTGCAGATGCTCCCGTGAATGATCTAAGTCTAATCCAGGACATGTTGAAGTACAAGAAAACTGACCCAGAGCTTGCTGATGCAGTACTTAATAAGATGGAAAACCACAAATGGTACCTGACGCAGGAAGTCGTGCCATTTGCCCTGTTCAGCAGTAGATTGAGTGACACATTGAAGCACGACATTGCTGCCCAGTTACATGCCACTGAGAAGCCAGACAGCTTCAGAACAGGAAAGCCTCTATTCCAGAGAGTCACAGCTAAGACCACCCTGGTTGATCTCATTGGCCCAGAATCACATTTCCTGCTGGACACACTGAACATTGGATCCGAGTGGCTTCTGGAACCTGTCACGTCTTGGCCACAGAATGAGGACTACAAAAAAGCGTTGGACTATGTTAAGAATCTGAAAGCGGTGAATGACATTGCTGAACGTGGTGTCAAGATGATGAGCGACTTTGCAAATGTCATAACAACAGATGCCAAGCAAAGGGACTATCTCCTTCAAGCTGTGGAGTTCAACAGACGCCGCTTTGACAGCTTCAAGAAACAAACTCTCAACACCTGACTGTGTAAATGTCATTATGAAATTAATCATCATGTAATGCTTTCACTTCTTGATCGATTAGACTTGTGACAAAATGTTAATCTCAAATTTGTGTCATGAATAAGGCGCCTTGTCTGCCTTGAGTGTGAGAAAACGAATTTTGTGATATTTCTGAAATCTTTGTATGTACCAATGTGCCATTTCTTGTTCCAAGACTATCATAATTGTATAAGTTAGAATGAGGATTAAAAACACTTTAATTTGGTGCCTATTTTGTTGCTCTATCTTGTTTAGATAAAAAGTTATAGTGCAAAACATGATTCAAGGGACCCCGGAACTGGTGCTTTTGGCCGATTTCAAGGCAGAAAACTTAAAGCTCCATGCGGCAATGCTTCCCAACAACCTAGGTCAAAATGGTTGTGATTTTCGGCCTTTTCATGTCAAAAAGCTTGGGAAAAAGTACAGAAACCTATGAAAGTAAGAAAAAGTTGATTTTTGAACAGGGCTAATGTGATGTACGAAAGTTAGTGAAAATGAAAATTAGGGAAAGTGCGTTATGGTGGTTTGAACATGCTGAAAGAGTGGAAGATGACAGAATTGTGAAAAGTGGGTGCAAAAGTGTTTGCGAAGGTAGGAGGGGAAGGCCGGGAAGATGGATGGACATGGTGAATGATTGCACGAGTCAGTGTGGACTCGATTTGAGTGATGCACGAGAAGTGGATGCAAGTGGGTTGGAATGGAGGGGTTTGTGAGAAGCATGTACGTTCGGGAGTCTCGTTTCTTTTATTTACTTTTTTGACAAGGCCTGGTGGCGCCACCACGCATGGAATAAGAAGCGCCACAGGTGTGAAATTTTGCCGTGTGTGTGTGTGTGTGTGAGGGGGGGGGGACCACGACGCATGTGTGAATGGGTGTGTACTGTGTACGTCTTACTTTCTACCTTTTCTTTTTTTCATTAATATTTGTACGTTATACCCGGATTGTTTTCAGACTTCTCACCCCAAATCGTGAGGAAATGAGATTTCCTATAATGTATGTATGTATGTATATATATATATATATATTATATATATATATATATATATATATATATATATATATATATATATAAATTTATATACTCACAGCTTGATTGGAATGTGGAGGTCTGCCCAATGAGATGTTTGGCAGGGAGGAGAAGGGATGACTTAAATCGGAGCATGACCCCTGCGTGGGGCCGTAGGGGGATCCACCCCCCTCCTCGTGGATGGGAGTCGATCCTGATGATGCCCTCGAGGTGGGAAGGCCGTTCGGGGGAGAACTCTGACCGCTATCGGGCGTAGAAGCGCTGTCAGCTGTCGGGACGAAACGATCATGAAGTGCAAATCAGATGAGTGGAAACTTCTTTTTTTTTAAGTAATTATATACTGTACCCATTTCAATCCACACTAGTCTAGTTTAGTCTAGTCCTAACACTATCCAAACTTCATCCGTAACTTCCCAAAATCAAGCAGAAAATCTTTAACAAGAACACCAGTTATTGATTAATAAATAATATATATATATACTGTATATATTCCGCTGAGTCGTGGGTTCGAACCCCAGTGCTGCCTAGGGCTGGGTGGTTGTCTTTTCCGTATCATACGTCTTGCTAAGGCAATCCAGGCTCGGGCCCTTACCTGCCACTTCCTCAGGGACACTGGGCATGCATGTATTATATATATATATATATATGGTCTCATAAAATGTATACACACTTTAGTTGCATATAGTACAAACACAATATGGGTATTATTGGTGTTTATTGTCGCAATAAAGCAAGAAGCGTAATTTACAATACGAAGTAGCACAATTGTTCAAAATAGTCACTATTTTCATCCAAGCACGCCAAACATCTAGAAACAACAGAACGCCACACATGTTGCCATGTATCAGGTGAATTTTTAGCGCAGGCGTCGACAATGGTATTCAACGGGTCCACGGCGCACTATCCACGGTCCAGACAATCTGCCACCCAAAAACGTCCGCTGCCAAAAAATGTTTACACGCTTAAATCGTTTGCGACACCAATACGCATACACCGACAGTACTCGTTTTTCTTTCCGTAAAAAGCCAACAGATGGCACTCTTCAATGATGTCAGGCGTGCTTGGATGAAAATAGAGACTATTTTGAATACTTATGCTAGTTCATATTATAAATTACGTTTCTCGCTTTCTTGTAACACAATAAACACCAATAATACCCATACTATATTTGTACTATCCGTAACTAAAGGAAATACTTTTACCCTTCAAATCGCGCACTATTTCGTCAGAATATCTTATACAAAAGCGCGGTCTTCCTTCACGTAATCTAGATATAATATCCCACGCACAATCATCGATCATCCTACATTCTATACCCACACACGCATCTACAATACTAGTCCACTTTCCCAGAGGGCAAGAACCCTTCACTCCATCTTTACTGCGTGGGTATTCAGCTAGCTGAGAACCCATACGACTAACTCGCGAGATACTGGCCTTCGCGGAAACGGGGATCACGGGACCTTACCGTGAGTAATGGGCTTCCGTCGAGGGGCCGCGGTCATCCTGTCCTTTCTCCTGACGATGGGAGACGACCTGCGGTCGAACACTCTCTGCTTCAGCCTCACCTTCAGACAAATATTGGGCTCGGAGGCTGAGCGTCGAGCGAGAAACGTTAAAGAGGGAGAGGAACAGAGGTTAGAGCACACGCGAGCAAACGAATACCACTCATCGCAACAAAAAAAGAAAATTAAATCAAAACGAAAAAAATATTCATAAATTAAAAAAGAAAAAGAAGCTAAAATAAAAACAAACCGACTATTATAAAAAAGCATAAAACTACAAAGATTTAATTATTATTATTATTAAAGGAAAATTTCATTAAAACTTGCCATCTATTATTATTATTATTAGTTATTAACAGTAGTAATAGTTGTAAGAGCAGTAATTAAATTACAGTACAATAAAGCAATTTCGTACTAGAACTTTTTTATTTTTTATTTCATTCCACACACCACCATTTTTTCCAACTGGTCACAAGTTATTAATCCATTTTAAAAGGTAAACTAATGAATGGTAAAAAAAAAAAAAAAAGTCAACTGAGAGTGGATATCTTCAGGTGTGTGCTGGGACCGGTTCGGTCCGCTTCGCCCGAACCGGTTGTTAAATTTTGATTGGATCACCGAACCGTTTGTTTGTTTGTTAACAAATATTTAAGTCAGTCAGTAGAAATTTATCTTGAAATTTGCAATTTGTCAGTTAGTCCTGATGAATTTTACGAATGCTCATGACGCCCGGGATTTGTCTCGTTCACAATTGTGTTTTTGTGAATTATAGTTTTAGTTTACAATGTCACATTTGATGTTACATTCGTTGCATGCCATCACAATGATTTTATTTCATTATGAAGTTTTTATAAAGTATTTATGAAAAGATCGATCGAACAACTGCGTAATAAGCAAAGCTGGCTTGCTGGCTGGAACTGAAACACGTGGTTGAGTCAGCCGGACTAGGACACGTAAACATTAGATCAGAAACTTTACCAGCGTGCGTAATTATGCACTGTACAAGCAGTGGTCGTTTCAATATTTATTTATTTTTTGATGAAAAATTAGTTTATTTTTAGATAACTATGTCGTTAGTGAGTATAAAGAATATGCTCTGCCAAAATGTTACAAAATGCTGTTTGGAAAACTAAAATGCGTTGTAAAATGCGTTGGCTTCCGAGGCTCCGCCCCGGACCCCGCTACCGCTCACCTCAGACCCCCTAGCTTAATGACTCGCGCCACTGGCACTCGCCGATTTACACCCCTATCTGTATCAGAACCGGTTGTTAAGAAATTGGCAGCCCACCCCTGGATATCTCGATATACGAGGTCATGTTGCGCTAACGTAGTAAATTTAACTATTCTAACACAGAACCTAAAATCATATATAAATCACTATATTTTGTGGAGAAATATAAATTTAAACGATAACAGTTTAAGTATATATGAATTTGTAGTTGAATTATGTTTAAATCCAATTTGGACACATTGTAACTAATGATCAGTGTGTAATAACGTGTAGTGTGGGCTAGCCACTAACCATACGATTGCGAAGAGAAATTCGACGAGAAAATAAAAAATCTATAGAAAAAAAAATACCGAAAATTTAAAACTTTATACCACTAGCCAGAGCCTCCTTTGATTTTCATGTTTGGGTACTGATTAACACAGTCATTCCAATCTGACATTTTTCTCCATGACTGGATAGACATTTCCAACCAATTCTGAATTCTTGATGAATTTTTAAAAAGAATTTCGGTATATTTTCCGAAATTTTTAATTCTTCAGAACTTCACACGGTACTGGAACACTCCAACCCTTAGAGTTACGTCAGTGGATGAGGGGTCGTTTTCTGCGCCAAGATTATGCAGCGACCCGTGGTTCGGATCCCACAAAAAGCTGTAGGTCCTCACCGTCATACGACCTTAGATGGTGCGAAGATAGTTAAACAATCCCACTGAACAAAACCCAAGCCCGATCAGATGGCAATTCAATTCCAGTTCAAAATAAAACGAGCCAATCAAATCGTATTTCACTCACCCCCCACCCCCCAACCACTCATGCCAAAAGTTTAGAAACACTTTCAGTAGCGCAATTAGAGACTAAGCATAATATACAGGGTGATAAAAAATGTTAATATTATATATAAAGCTACTTCTAGGAAAACCATTTTGGATCACCCCGTATATTATCAATCATGAATCCTAAAATACAACTGACAACCCAAATAATCTATCACCAATATAGAAAGTATACATAACGAACTTTTACGAATTAAATTCAAAATTATTAGTGATAAAACAAAAATATGAGGGAGGTTAATTTATCAGTGTCCTCACACTGTAAATGAAATACTGTTTTAAAGTAATAAATCCGTAATGCATAATTTGTACACGATCCAACATGTTCAGACTCGAAGCTTGAAATGAGTAACACGATGTATTATTGCACACTCGGCACGTGATTACTACTAGCACAGAATACAATTTAAACATCTACAGTATTTTCGAAAAGCGCACAATTAACTGAACAGTTTTTTTTAAAACATATTTATGGGGGGGACCCCCTCGCCTGAAAAATAGTAAGATTTTTGGGGGTGGGGGTATTTTCTTCTTTTTGGTGACAATAATAAAATTTTAAAAAATATATTTTTATGCTTTTTGGAAATTTAGAAACTCCACCTAAATTTTTATCAGAAAAAAAACTTTAAAAAACCGTTTAAACCAATCCACACTTCCCACAAAACCCTCAAATAACCCATAAAAACCACTCTCAGTTACTTAAAAACAAAAAAATACAAACTAAATCGGTTATTAATACTTTCAAAAGGTTAATTACGAAAACTGAAAAGAAAAAACGAAAAAAAAAAAGAAAAAAAGTAAAAACCGTTATGTCCTTACCTGTTTTCCTTAAAGGAAAATCTTCGGGTGCAGGTAAGATATGAGCAGCCGGCCTGAGGGAACGAAACTCATAAGTAACAAGATTTGGGAGATTTGGGGGGGGGGGGAGTAGGGGGGGTATCAGGTAAGAAGTATGGGTAAATTCAAATTCATCTTTGTCTCATAGTTTATGGAGAACCGAATAAGCGACTCATTAGTCCTTGTTTCATAAATAACAATTAAAACCTACGTAAAGTTATGGACGAATAGGCAACACGAAGTAACAGTATGCCTAACATAAGGTATCGCTGGAAAGCGAAAGCGCTAGTCGTTTTCTTGGTTGTTTAAATATATGACGGGTTGTTAACTTTTATCCCGTCCTCACCTTCTACTCAAGAGATGATGGGTTCGAACCCTGGGGGGGAGGGTTCCACTATATATATATATATATATATATATATATTATATATATATATATATATATATATTTTTTTTTTTTTAAATTATTTCCACTAGCGTTGTGGTGGCGGAGGGTCGAGTAAATAGCGCGATCACCTGATGCCGATAACCTCATCCCGAATGACGGCACTCACCAGTTTATCGAATTTGAAGGTACTCCAATGGCGTTCTGATCGCTGTCTCTATATTTCTTTAAAATTTTATCCTGAAATAAAAATAAAATTAAGTACTGTATTTTTTGTTTTGTTTTTAATTTCAAAATTAGATTTTTCAACTAATTACTATTGTAAGTTGGGCCAGCCATCTTTCACTGTGCCAATGCCGCGGATCACGTGAATCTGGGGAATTCACAACCCTCTTCCCATACCAAATGGGAGGAAGGTCTGAAATAATGCGTTTCGAACGCTTAAATAATATCAATATTAGTTAATGAATGTAAAAAAATTAAAAAAAAAGGTCTCCCATCTTCAGTTACAGCGAGACAACCGCCAGTCCACTTTTGCCAAGAAGCCTAAACCGAAGGCTACGTCGTAACCACTGTCGTAACACCACTTCCCGTTCACCGGCAAAGTTAGACGCGACAGTGAGTTAGATAGTAGTTGGATGGGAGACCGTCCTCCGGATCCACCTTATGTAGCGGCGACCCGCGGTTCGGGTATCGCGTAATGCCGTAGGTCCCCTCCGTCATACGGCCTTAGATGTTGCGAAGGAGGTTAAACGAACCTATTATCACATTTAAGCCTAAACCGTAATGAAGCGTACTCGTGAAGTGAAGCGTGATCGTGATTTTCAGAGGTGGTCAAGCTCTGGTCACGATTCAAATGCGACTAAAATTCGAAATGGGAAACGAATGAAATTCTAACTTAATTCGAACCCTCCAACACTATCTCAAATTTCTCGTCAAACATTGTTGCAAACATTACTTCTTAATGTTGCTTCAACGCTCATTTTGCCGAGTCCAAATACTTCTTTTGTCATACTCGCAATTTTTGTCGTTTGTAAATAAAATCGGTAAAACTTTACGAGACACCAGCATTGCCATGAAACATACTACAGTAACGAAACGTATATCAATCGATAGAGCAGAAAAAATGGTGCGAGCGGCTATGTATCATTTTAAAAATATTAGAAAATAACAGTTATAACACTATGAAGATGTTACTAGGCCAATCATAGCTTACACCATTTGGATCTTCTCCGTTTCATGTACCGTTTCCGATTTTGTTGAAAATAAGATATTTAATGTAGATTTTTACGCTGATTTAAAAAATGTTAGTCTTTTTTTGAAGAAATGGGCGGTTCAAACGTTAAATTTGTTATTGTAATTTTGTATGGGATATAATGCCCGGTTAGGTTAATTGAATACCCGGTTAGATCAACTTACGCCCTTGACGATTGGTTAAGTTGCGATATTTTCGTTAAAACTAACGAAAATATCACGACTTAACCTAACCAATCATCAAGGGCGTACGGGTGACCTAATTGGGCATTCAGTTAACCTACATTAAATATCTTATTTTCAACAAAATCGGAAACAGTACATGAAACGGAAAAGATCCAAATGGTGGAAGCTATGATAGGCCTAGTAACATCTTCATAGTGTCATAACTGTTATTTTCTAATATTTTCAAAATGATACATAGCTGCTTGCACCATGTTTTCTGCTCTATCGATTGATATATGTTTCGTCACTGTAGCATATTTCATGGCAATGCGGTTGTCTTGTAAAGTTTTACCATAAAATCTGTTAACAAAACAAGAAACATTCAACACACGAATGCTCTGTTCAGGATTCATAACGAATCTTGGCAAGTGATTTCCCTGACCTTCCTGACAATTTTGCGAACGTTTCCCCGACCAAATTTCATTTTTGCGCATTTTAAACGTTCTTCTCCATCCCCTTACGGACGTCCACACAGACACCTTATTTTCCTTTTATTATTAAGTGCCATTTCCTTACAGACTGTTGATGATTCCACAGACTTCCACCATAAAACTTACTACTTCACAATCTTTGGTGAAGGAAATTATCTAAACAGTCTGCCGTAGCTTATGGTTCTTTAGTCGTGTTAATTCCTTGACCATCCAATTTTTTTTGTTTTCTCTGAAATTTCGCAACAAAACTATTTTTCCCGACTTTCCCTGACTTTCCAGGTCGCTATGAACCCTGCTGCTGTTGATCTACTTATTAAAGCAAACTCTACAACATACAACCCGCACTGAAGCTGAGTACCGACATTATTTTTTACTGTCAAAACGAAAACAGAGAAGAGACCAATCTTCAAACGGATTTTGCAAAGACCAGTCGACGATTACGAACAATTATATAAAGTTCAACCTGTACCGAAATGAAGTTCTTGAGGTATTGTTGGCTCATTTCACAATTTTTCTCAGTTCATTTCCATCACACCAGACCCGAATTTGATGATTTAAAAAGAAAAAAAAATTTCCCTTTCTGTTATAATCAGTTACTTCGGGATACACTTCCTTCCTCCGTCAAGAATTAACGAGAACTACGTCGGAAAGACGGCAATGTCCCCGCCTACATTTGTGACCTTGACCCTCGATGCGAGCGCCTGATTTTCGCTCGCGACACATCGTCTCGCGAAGATACACTAGCATGAGTGAAGTTTTGCGAACTTCCGTCGAGCGATTCCACGATTCCTTTCGATTCCACGAAAGGGTGGCGAATGGAAGGAGGGACGAGTGCGATGCAATATGACCCCTCAAAATTTACTTTGTCGAGGGGGGTGGAGGAGAGATTTGTTTATATTTAACTAAAGGCGTAAACAGTCATTGGTATACACTGATGATTTAATGACTTCAAAATTATTTAATTTCATTGTTTAATTACCAACTATCCGTTCATTTATGCACTCGAAATTAATTATTTAACTCTTATTCATGACTTATACGTTATTATTAATTAATAACTATCAGTTTAATCTTTAATAGAGCCTAGTAAAGCCTAAAGCTTTAGGGTCAAATTTAAATGACAATAAATAGTCCAATTCCACAATTTATTTATTTTGTTAAAATTATTTTTTTAATAATAATTCTAGTGTTTTATTTATTATATTTTATAAATTATAAATAAAGAACTGTTCATTCGTTCATTCACTTATTGGATCACCTGAAGATCAGGACCACCTCTCCCAGCCTTCTTTAGTTACGTATTTTACGCCTCATAAGACGCTACAAGTGGTAAGACGCACCCTATATATTTAGCAAAGAATATTTAGGAAAAAACTATTTCGAAGATTTATCAGCCTGACAAAAAATATATTCCCATAACTTCATTAAAAGAACATTAAACAAAACAATAACATATGAGCCCTGAAGGGATTTTTGGAGACGTTCTTCAGGAAAAAAGTAGCGTCTTATGAGGCGTAAAATACGGTAGCTTTATAAGGCTAACTAACGAAAATATCACGACTTAACCTAACCAATCGTAAAGGCCTTATACAGTTGACCTAACGATTCGTTAGGTTAGGTCGTGATATTTTCGTTAGTTAGCCTTATAAGGCTAACTAAAGAACGCTGGGGGCCGTGAGCTTCAGGTGATCCCATTTATTCAAAAGTGAATAACTTAACTAACTTATGCGCCTGTGAATTAATGGAAACGTTCATAACTGCTAAAAAATTAATTCAACCAACCAAGCAAACCACCCGTTTAGCCATTACCCATTTAACACAAGTGTCGAATGAAAGAAAAAAAAGTACTTTTAGGCATTGAATAAATGACGAGTCAACTGGAAAGTATTAGGCAAGTAGCTAAGGAGCGTTGGTGGCTAAAATAATTCCAATTCATACATACATTATCGGAATACACCCCCATTCTCCATAGAGAGGGTACGAAGCTTGAACATGGGCCAGGAGAGAGACACTCAATTACCAATGCAAGATCACCACTGACAATGATGTACCGTTGATGTCGTACTTCCAATGGTACCTTGTGTAATACCAAAAGGCTCCTATACTACTCGCAACTTAAAGACTTGTTAACAAACTAAATCGTACAACTTAGACGCAAATTACATTTTCCTCGCGTTCTTCACAGAGACTTTAAACCAAATCCATTAAAAAGATCTCATCGCATGAAGGTAACATCCAAAAGTTTTATTTCCCTACTACGTGGAGGCCAGTGTGCCCCCCCACAAGAGTAACCGAGCCAGAGCAGAAACGGGGGAAGAAGCAGGTTCAACCCCCAACGGACAACAACGTCTGGGAGTGACTAGAGCCTCAGTGCTCAGAGTCCACCGCAGGAACCACTGAGCTATCGGGTGCTCAAAGATCCAATTAAATATATTACAAACAAAATAAATTCCACAAATGTTCTGTGTTGCTCTACTTATCAGAGCAAACTCTACAGCAGATAACTTGAATTTGATGCACATCTTTAAAGACCTTATTTTAACTGTACTTTCAGTCAAATATGAATTGACTGAAGGAGGAGAGGCTCTTTCCCGAAACGTCATCTTAAAAGCAGAACAAGAGAAAAATATTCAAACTTAAATTTATATATTTATATACCCTGGGAAAAAAAAAATGGGTACTATATATATACGACAGGGTTCTAAATGATGATGAAATCGGGTCAAAGGTGATAGAGGGCCTTACCTGGAGCCTTTGTTTAACTTCGTCGAGGCCACAGCGGAATGCTCATGTTTTTCTTTCTTCTTTATCGCTTCAATCTTCTCTTCCTCGAGGCGTTGTCTCTCTACACGCTCTTCCTCGCCTTCCGCTCCAGGTACTGACGAAGGAGGAACGTATTAAACTCAATCGCTTCACACAACACAAAATATATATATATATATATACACACACACACCTTTGGTTAGCTTCCGCCCGAATTGTTCATTCTGACAGAGGTCAAACTTTTCACTCCACCTTAGACCTACAGTTTAACGTGGAATCCGAACCACGCCCCATCAGCAGCCCAGCGTCTTAACCACTAGGCCACCTAGGGCACCCATTTATCTGCCAACCACTTTTCTTTATTGTGTGGAAGGATGAACAGCTGGGTTTTGCTGCGCGCCGGCTGCCATCGGGTCTCGAACCCGGGGCCGATGGATTCGTAGTCAGCGACGCTAACCACTACACCACCGAGGCGCATATATATATATATATATATATATATATATATATAATAAAGAACGACGCTTTTGGAATTGTGTTCGCAAAAGAGGAGAGGAGAAAATTAGCAATGAAAAATGAGGTACCTCCCAGGAATCGAACCTGGGATCATCTGATTGCCGGTCAGCAATCTGACCGACAATCGGATGATCCGGGTTCGATTCCTGGGGGCCTCATTTTTCATTGCTCATTTTCTCCTCTCTTCTTGTGCGGACCACTTCTAAAAAGCGTCATTCTTTACATTATACACACACAACACACACACACACACTGTGTCGTTTTCGGTTAAAAAAAATTTATATATATATATATATATATATATATATTTTTTTTTAGTTCGGGAAGAACCGATTCGCCTCTATTAAAGGGCATATCTCAGCGGAAAAAACAAAGAAAAAGTGAGAGGAAAGACAGAGGAAAAAGAAAGGGTGGAGGGGACAGTCGAAGTGGAAAAAGACCAAGGATGACAAGGACTGCAGGGTCGAGCCCATCATCCTTGGGTGCTAGAGCCGGGAGGGCGCACGTGAAACCTCCAGGAACAAGCACGTACAAACGAGCACAAAGAGCACTCAAGAGCACGAGCTTAGAACCCCCTTGCGGGGATATATATATATATATATATATATATATATATATATATATATATATATAATATATATATATATATATATATATGGTGGCGCAAAAGTCGCACATCATAGGAATTTTCAGTGTTGACTATAATAATATAATCAGAGATGGGCAGTATTTAAATACATTTGTATTGTAATACTTGTTTTTATAAATACTTTTTTCGGTGTGTATTTAAATATTTTGAAAGAGTATTTGTTATTTGAAAATACATATTTTTAAATACATTTCGCAAATACATTTCTTAGCCTCAACTGTCCGATAACAATTTGCGCCCTGAAACAAAATACAAAATATTTCTAATCATCTAAGTCTAAGCCACCTGATCCAATTGTTATTGGATGGGCCAGTTGGTTGAATGCAGCGTTTTATTACGCAAGGCATCTTCCAAAAGTAAGACAGATTGTGGAAGGATTCGAGGGCAACGGGATCCTCGTTAAAAGAGCGAAAGCTGGCATCAAATCAGATGGGTTAGGTTTTCAGCTCTTACAGTTGCAAGAACAGTACTCTTCATTATGTTCTCTTTTAGAAAAAATGGAGCGCGCAGATTTTACTATCAAAGAAGCATACGAAGCGGTCAATACTATATATTTTGGAGATTATGATGTTAATATAAAAAATTATATTAAAAAGCGTTCGCAAACAAATGATATCAAGAATATAATTTTGATGACCAGGAATGCTACATCTCCATCATTATACGTTCTACTAAAAGACTGTCAACCTACCTCAACATGAGTCGAAAGAAGTTTTTCGATTCTTCGAAAACTCCTAGCCAAAGACAGAAACCTCAAATCCGAAAATGTTAAAAACTATATTGCGGTGTCGTACAATGCAGATGTGGAATAATTGTATTTAAAGATGTTAACTGACTGCGTGTGGAGTGTTGTATAATATATTAGTTTTATGTATCAATCTATAAATAGATTATACAATTTATCACTAAAATTACACAACTAATAGTTTGTAATCACGAAAATTGCTTTACAATAAGTCAAATTAGACAATTGAATGGTACATATTTATTAGGTCAAAGTCAATTTTGGAGGAAAATAAAGTCAATTTTGTTTTTAGGTCGATAAAAAAT
>JAJOZX010000323.1:1000000-1160000 GCA_023014485.1 Bathynomus jamesi | reverse complement strand
AAAGGTAGAATGCGTACTGTTCCCAAACTAAAGGCCAGACAAGGTACACTCTCAACACCGAAGGAAAATAACTTGGTTGCCAGGGGCCCCAAGACTATTCAACCAGCTTCCGAAGGAAATCAGGAACACTACTGGTGTCAACGTAGAAGTCTCGAAAAGAAGACTAGATGCCTGGCTCAGGACGGTACCAGATGAGCCGGGTGTGCCTGGTCGTGCGCGATGGAGATCGCGAGAGAGCGACTCGCTCCCCAACCAAGCCAGGCCTAGAGGCGGGGCCACCAGCTTGACCTTGCGTGGAGAGAGAAACGCACGGAACTATTACGAGATTATGAGTACTGTATATGCGCAGCACGTGAACCTCCCTCACTAATTATGCGTCTGATAATTATAAAGCATCTTAATAGGTGAACTGTCCCGCGCACTAATGGCGTAAAAAAATTCCTTTTATATAAAATAAACAAATAAATACATAAAATAAAAATTAGAACTGTTCCCATTCCCAGGCCATCGACCAATCGCGTAAGAGGAAGGAACGTCGTCCTCCTCGCCCAATCAGAAACGGTCTTTCAAGAGGCACTGTTCAGTCACGTGGTTGCACCGTCTAACAGCGTTTCAAACCGCAATGAACATCATTTCGTAAACAATCTATTACGTAACTCAAGAGCAAACTGCGCAGGCACTTCAATACTATTTTCCAAACGACTATTTTCTCCTCCGCCCCCACCCACCTCGCAACACTATCCAACTACGCTACCCGATATCCGAGTCCCGTTAGTGCTACGTAGTTCGCAATAACTCGGCTACCATTCTGGGTCGTAGTACTTCCCCGTTATCATTATACGTAGTTATTCTACAATAGTTAATAACAAAAACAACAACCACTATTATTTGGGTTGCGCCTGGTCCTATATGATGTACTATCATTCAGGGTAAACTATTTCGGTCACAATGCGCGCGACTTTCTCTTCAAGTTTACTACACGTTCCGAGGTCCCTTCCTGGATGGCGGATCGGAAAAAAAAATTCTTTTGCTTAGGTTCGAACCTCACGGTTACCCCTCCCAACCAAAGTGGATTTTTTTTTTTTACTTTGATTCATGTAAATAAATGACGCCACTCCGACAATTATTATAATTATTATTATTATAATTATTATTATTATAATTATAATTATATTATTATAATTATTATTATAATTATATTGCTCAATTAATTACGTCAGTAGAGTATTTTACGATACTTAATAGTTCAAGTTCTCTCTTTACAAGCTTATCACGTTTACTTGGCGGGGGATACCTACTTTACTAGTTATAAAAAAACTAGTTTATATATATATATATATATATATATATATATATATATATCGCTTAAAAACCTTTCTAAGCCCAATCCGGCGCCGCTATCCCCACTTTATAACCACCCCCTACTCCTCGAACGCCAAAGAGATCCATTATTCAATCGAAATTCTATTTCAATCTCTTTATCGGCCTACCGATAAGGCTCGGCTGATAATCAGACCCCAAATAAACAATGATGATGATGCGCAGACATGATGAAACGCGTTCAACCAACCAGTTTATCAAACACAAATTAAAAATAACTTTTTTAAAAAAAGGAAAGATGAACGAAGTCGGCCATTAAGTGTTTTTTAAGTTTTCAAGTGGTGCCTTGAATAAATAATAATAATAATATACAGTGTACAGTATAGTATAATATAGTATAATATAGTATAATATAATATAACATATAATATAATATATAATATAATATAATATATATATAACATATAATATATATATAATATAATATAATATATATATATATATATATATATATATATTATATATATATATATATAGTCAATAATAATAAGCCACCTTTTTTTTTACCATATAGTCGGATTTTGTTAGGTTAGATTAACTCGTTAGGTTAGCCTAACACAAATGAGACAGAGGGTGCGTAAAGTGTGAGGAAGCGTAAGGGACGGGTTATTCGACTTCGAAGTTTCTTAATTAAAATCCGAACGCGGGTGAAATTCGAAAAATTAATCATTGTAGGCCTTTCTCGAAACTTTTTTATAGAACCCTTCCCCTACTTCAACACAAGCGAAAGTGATTAACAATTGGAAAATAGGAATTATATAACCTGCTCGACATACTACGTAAAAAATAGTCACGGACGAAAATTTACACAAAATGGTCGACCAACTCGGGCATTTAGGAATAAAAAAAATAAGTATATATATATATATATATATATATATATATATATATATATATATATATATATATATATATATATGCGCGGCTCAAAGATAAATGTCGTTTTTCCTGGTCACCTTTCTATGCTGCTGAAGTTGTTTCTCTTGTTGTTCAGCGAGTTGCTGTTGCTGCTGTTGGAAGTGTTGCTGCTGTTGCTGCTAGGTGAATAAACAGAGACACGTTATATACACGCATACGGGATTAACCCAATCCAACCTAACCTGACCTGACTTAACTTAACCGGAAGACCATCTCAACGGTGAATACTGCCTATATACATACAGTGGCGCTCGTACGTATTCATAGAGAGAAATATTTCCGTTATATTTGTTCTTATCTTTTGTATCACGCATTGAATAGTTATGAAAAGTTTACCGTTCGTTTGGAACAAATTAATAGAAAAAAGTTAGTTTAACTCCAACATTTAATGTAAAAACATGGAAGAATTTGAGGGAAATAAAGAGAAAAGTTAAATATAAAAGTTGTCCTACATTTACTTAAAAAATTATTTAATACTGCGTGTATTAAATAACGCGTATTTGGCTCGAAGAATTTTAAATTTTTATCAGTAGTTGGCTGTTTATTGATTAGAGACTGTTGCAACTCCAAATTCTAGACTTTTTCGCCGTGAATCTTCACGGAAGACGATCACTTTACGAACCATTAGTAAGCAATGGGTGGTCGTGGTAAAGAACTACCTACGGATCTTAAGAGACGTAATTGCCGCGCGCGCGCGTCTGGAAAGCGTTATAGAACGATAGATCTTCAAATTCCATTTAGACGGTTGCCGCAAAATAAACAAATGGAAAAACTTTGGAACAATCAAAACTTGAACAAGGTGTGGACAACCTCTCAATTTAATCCAAAATTTAGAGTTACATTTGAAAAAAGTTGTCAGCCAGAGAAACCCTTCGAATCCGAATGAATTACGACAATTTTCTTAAGAATGAGCTAAAATTTCTACCGAGAGATGTCGAAACTCGTAATAAAAATACCTTAAACGAATCACTGACGTTATTCAAGCAAAAGGGGAACGCACAAAGTATTAAATAATTTTTTTTTTTTAAGTAAATGTATAAAAACTTTTGTATTTAATTTTTTTTTATTTTCCTCGAATTCTTTGATGTTTTACATTATATGTTGGAGTTAAACTAATCTTTTTTATTTGTTCAATTTTTCCAAACGAATGGTAAATTTTTCCAAATTATCCTATGCTTGGAACAAACGGACAAATATAACGGAAATATTTCTCTCTACAAATACTTACGAGCGTCACTGTGTGTGTGTGTGTATATATATATATATATATCGGGTGGCCCTAAAAGAAACGCCTCGAGATTTGAACATCAATAACTTCAAAAATATGCAGTTCACACTTCCAAAATTTACATAATTTTTACCTCAAGCTATTGATAAGTCATCATAAAAATTTCAGACCTCTACATAAAATACTTTTTCCACACATGAAGGAACAATGAGGTATGATGAAAAAAACGAATATCATAAATCCTAACTGTGCATAGCTGTACCTGGCAACTAACGGGTGCGGCAAAAATAACGCCCTTTTTAGTTTATTCTCTTTTATTGAAGGAAATAAATCAATTACAGCATTTTAAGAGAAATAACAAGGTTTTTAAGAAAAATACAGCATTTTAAGAAAAATAATAAGTACTTTCTCAGTAAAAACTAAAAAATAACAATGATACAATATAAAACTAAAAAATTATACTGTATAAAACTATAAAGATACAATTATTAAAAGGGCGTTACTTTTGCCGCACCCGGTTATTCTAAGACTTGTAGTAGTTCCCTTAGCCTATGGATAATCTGTTAGTCTCTGAAAAAACGTCAGATGATATAGGCCATCTTAAATACTGTTTTTTAAACTTACCCTTCAAATATGGTTCAAATTAATGACGAAAAAACGGTGATTGAAAAGTGTTTTCTTGGAAAAAAGATGGACTGGGCAACAATTTTGAGGGAATTTCCAGGAATAACTTGTAATGTTACGTCTGTGAAAAGAATAATTAAAAAACTTAAAGCAACCTGTTCGACGGCACGGAAGCGTGGAAGTGGCCGGCCTAAAACATTTTACATTCAAGACAATATAGCAATGATCGAAATGATGAGCCTATCTCAAGAGGATCGACCTGGGTCACGCTGCTCTCAGAGGAAAATTGCAAGAAATTTAGGTATCAGTCGAAGTTCCATACAAAGAATGCAGAGAACGGTAGGACTTAAAGCATTTAAAAGGATCCGTGTTTCAAGACGTGACAGCAATGTAAGAGCGAAAAGAAAAATTCGTTGTAGAAAATGGCTTGACAGATTTTCGTCCAATGATGCTAAAAAAATAGTTTTTACAGATGAAAAAGATTTCACCATCGAGATTGCTCGAAACTCCGGAACGATGTTGTTTGTGGTCGGCGTAAGAAAGATTTTCCTCCATCGAGACTTTACCACCAGACAAGTTGGTTTTCCAAAAAAGTCATGGTATTAGCAGGTGTATCGTGGAATGGAAAGACGAAAATTCATTTCATTTCAGAAAATAAAAAAATTAATTCAGAAACCTATGTACATCTCTTAGAGGAGAATCTTTTGCGTGATTGTCGGCGTCTGTATTATGGAAACTATTTCATACTCCAACAAGATGGTGCTACAGCTCATACTAGCAAGTTCACACAGGATTATCTACGACAGAATGTAGTCAACTTCATTGAAAAAAACGACTGGTCCCCGCAATCACCTGATTGCAATCCCATGGAGTATTGCATATGGAACACACTAGCTGAGAAGATTTATGAAGGCCAAACAGAAAAGTTCACAGAAATGCAATTAAAGAAAAAAATACTCGAATGTTGGGACAAAATAACATTAGCAGAAATCAGAAAATGTATCATGTCGTGGAAGCAAAGGTTAAGATTAGTTTGTAAGCAGGACGGCGGACATATTGATCGTATTTGTTGATAAGATGTGAATAATAAAAAATTTTCAGTTTATGATATTCGTTTTTTTCACCATACCTCATTGTCCCCTCAGATGTGGAAAAAGTATTCTATGTAGAGGTCTGAAATGTTTATGATTGCTTATCAATAGATTGAGGTAAAAGTTAAGTAAGTTTTGGAAGTGTGAACGTCATATTTTTTAACTTATTATGTTCAAATCTCAAGGCGTTTTTTTGGAGCCACCCGATATATATATATATATATATATATATATATATATATATATATATATATATATATATATATATATTATGCGCGCCTCGGTGGTAAAGTGGTTAGCATCACTGACTACAAATTCATCGGCCCCGGAATCGAGACCCGGTAACGGAGGCGACGCGTAGCAAAACCCAGCTGCTCATCCTTCCACACAATAAAAAAAAATGTTTGCTGATAAATGGGTACCCTGGGTACTAGTGGGTAGCCAAGCTTGACCTTCGTCAGAATGAACAATTTGGGCGGCAGCAAAACCAAGGTTTTATATATATATATATATATATATATATATATATATATATATATATATATATATATATATATATATTAGCGGGTGGCCCATAATTCAGGAACTAGAGGAATAACTGTTCTTTTTCCTAACAATTCTTGTACTTTCTAATAATGTTTTTTTCACTTTATTTTCTTTTTGATGAAAAAATCGAGTGGTGATATTTGGTGACCTGGGTGGCCATTCGATAGGACCTCTTCGGCCAATCCTCTGTTGAGGAACGTTTTATCAAGGTATTTGTGAACTTGCATGGCAAAATGAGAAGGTGCACCGACTTGCTGAAAAAACATGCCACGTCGTTTGTTTATCGGTACGTCATCCGGGTAATTCATCAAAAGAAAATAAAGAAAAAAACATTATTAGAAAGTACACGAATTATTAGAAAAAATACAATTATTCCTATGGTTCCTTAATTATGGGCCACCCGGTATATACCAGGACAAGGGGGCACAAGAGAAGAACAGAAGCAAAATTGCCTAGAATTTGTTATTTACGAATAACACGAACTTGATTGCTGATGTAAAAATAATCCAACCATTATCTCAGACCACAACTTAATCGAGATATCAACAAATATAGTGACAACATTAAAAGACAATACACATACTGAAGAAAGAAGCAAATTTGGGGCTTTTAACTTAAATTCCAAGACCATAAATTGGAAAGCAATCAGATCACACATGGCCCAAATAGAATGCACACACAGTTTTAAAGAATAAAACAACTGAAGAAATGCAAACCACTTTCGAAGAAAAGACGCTGAGAATTTTAGAAAAATATGCTCCAAAATCACAGCCAAAAGGAAAGAGGAACTGGCAAGAGAGGTAAAAGAGAAGAATATTCCGCATAAAAGAGTAGCGGCGAAGTTAGCTAATTGAGGAGACGACAATGCCAGGAAAAACGGCAGAGTATCGATAGGGAAATACAAACCCTGATTAAGGGCCACAGAGAGGGGGAAGAGGAAAAGGCAGTAGAAGCAATAAAGGAAAATCCAAAATACTTCTATAGCTATGCGAAAAGGAAAACAAAAACGCGCGATACCATCAGGCCCTTAAGGAAAGGAAATAATGAACACAAGGACGATCTAAAAGAAATACCTGAAACACTGAGAGCCCAGTATGAATCAGTCTTCAGTACCCTAAAATGTGACAAAGCGATACCTGACATAGATGTATTCTTTGAAAAGAAATTGCAAGGAGAGTGTATAACAGACTTTGATTTAACCCAGAAGATGTAGCGAGAGCTACAGGACAAATGAACCCACATTCAGCTGCAGGTCCTGACAACTGGAACGTATTATTGATTAAAAACTGGATATGGAGAAGATCCCTAGACAGTAGGGAAATACCGAGCATCTTGAAGAGCAAACATCGTCCCTATATATAAAGGAGGGAATTCATCTCAAGCAAAGAACTACAGATCAGCGTCATCGACGTCCCACCTCACCAAAGTATCTGAAAAAATAATTAGAGAGAAAATCTATGACTTCTTGGAAACACTGGAAAAATTCAACGAAAATCAGTACGGATTCCCATCAGGAAGATCATGTCTATCACAACTTATCGAGCACTATAACAATATCGTAGATTTACTGGAAGGCAATGAAAACTACTACGACAAATGTGATCATGGTATAATAACACAAACTATAACATGGGAATAACAGGCAAAGTGGGAAAATGGATCTACAACTTCCTCAGAGAACGTCTACAGGTCGTCAAAATTCAAGGTATATTATTATCAGAATCAGAAGTATGCAGCTCAGTACCACAAGGTACAGTACTGGCTCCACGCCTATTCATTATCATGCTAACACACACACAGACAGTAGGGTAAACAGCAACAGAATAGTAACATCCTTTGCAGACGATACAAAGATCAGCAGAAAAATCAGCGATGCAAATGAGGTGGAGACCTTACAGAAGGACACGAACAAAATATACAAATGGTCAGAAGACAACATGACATTAAACACCGAGGAATTTCAGCTCTTGAGATATGGTAGAAATGAGGAACTTAAGACTGTATATTATGCTCCAGATAGACAGGAAATTCAGAGAAGCACGAAAGCGAATGATTTGGGGGTTATGATGACTGATGATGCCAAATTCGAGACACAAAATCAGATAGCGATAAACAAAGCAAAAAAAAAGAGTCGTGGGACAAGTACTAAGAACATTCAAAAGAAGTGACAAGAAAGTAATGATTCCCCTGCTGAAAACACTAAGACAAGACCAAAACTTGAATACTGCTCAGTTTTGACGTCCCCATATAAAAAGGAAGAAACTAATAAACTACTGTAGAAGAAACGCGCACACATTTCACAGCCAAGATTGATGGTTGCAAAGAACTCAACTACTGGGAAAGACTACGTAAACTAAATCTGTACTCCCTGGTTCCAAAGAAGAGAGGTACACCATAATCTACATATGGAAAATGATCGAAAAATTGGTACTAAACCCAATTACCATCCAAACAACGCTGAAAAATAGGAAAGGCAGAATGTGTAGTGTTCCCAAATTGAAGGCCCGACAAGGGACCTCCTCAATACCGAAGGAAAATAGCTTGGCTATGAGCCAAGACTTTTAACCAGCTTTCAAAAACTTCAGAAACGTGACAGGGGTCAAAGTTGAAGTCTTCAAAAGAGGACTAGATGCTTGGCTCAGGACGCCTAGAGGCGGACCACCAGCTTGACTTTCGTGTGAAGAGAGACCAACACACCGAACTTGAACGGTGTGTGTGTGTGTGTGTGTGTGTGTGTGTGTGTGTGAGGTGTCCCGCGTCTTACGGTACCTAAGCGCCAAAATTAAAATTCGTCAGAAATCGCCTCCAAAGTTCAGCAATATTCTGGCAATAGTATCTCTGTTATAAATTGAACTAGAACGTTCATTTTTGGCTAAATTAGAGTTCTAAGTATACTAATGAAAATGTTGAGTTTTTGGAATAGATTTTCATATTTTATATACAGGGTGTACATAAAGTCAGGATCTATTTTTGTGAAGCACTTGGAAATTATATGGAATTCAATCATAAAATGATAAAGTGGTAACATTTATTAAATAATTAAGAGTAGGATTCGACGTGACGCCCATCAGTATCCCTGCACAGCTCAAATCGTTCCGCAGCATTTCTAAACACATTCTGGAGCATTTGCGGGGTTATATTATCTGCAGCAGTTCGTATACGTAAGTTTTCAACTCGTAATCTTCGTCTGATAGACGTGCGACTTGATAAAGCCCCATGCAAAGAAATCTAAAGGGGTTAAATCTGGTGATCTCGCTGGCCAAGGTCTGTTGCTTCCGCGTCCGATCCAGCGATTTGGAAAACGTCCATTTAGATAATCCTGAACAATTTTGGCATAGTGACAAGGAGCACCATCATGTTGATAGACGACGGGGATAGGATTGTTAGTACCGTCATCTATCAACATGATGGTGCTCCTTGTCACTATGCCAAAATTGTTCAGGATTATCTAAATGGACGTTTTCCAAATCGCTGGATCGGACGCGGAAGCAACAGACCTTGGCCAGCGAGATCAGATTTAACCCCTTTAGATTTCTTTGCATGGGGCTTTATCAAATCGCACGTCTATCAGACGAAGATTACGAGTCTTGAAAACTTACGTACACGTATACGAACTGCTGCAGATAACATAACCCCGCAAATGCTCCAGAATGTGTTTAGAAATGCTGCGGAACGATTTGAGCTGTGCAGGGATACTGATGGGCGTCACGTCGAATCCTACTCTTAATTATTTAATAAATGTTACCACTTTATCATTTTATGATTGAATTCCATATAATTTCCAAGTGTTTCACAAAAATAGATCCTGACTTTATGTACACCCTGTCTATATTTTTTTTATTTTTTGATTTTCTTATTATGCCGAACTTTGGGTGAACTTTTGGCTGGCGATAGAGGTGAAAAAGTAGTTCGCTTCATAAGGTTTTCAACCATACTTCTGGTGTCGTAAGGTCATTATAACCCAAACCACGCGATAGAGGAAGGGTGAAAATAGCGATATCCATCAAAAACACGTTTTCGCCAGTGATGGCGCTTAGGTACCCTAAGACGCGCGACCCCTCATATATACACGAATGGTTTGAACTATGGTTCAGTATCAACCTGCAGTCGCACTTCTTCAGCATCTCGCCCCATTTACGGGATTTGATGGAGAGAATTGGTTTTCGCCCTCCTCCTGCCCTCGTAGCCATTCACGTATGGCTGGTCAGGGACTTTGCCCAAGAACCTCTCCAGTTGGTTCTTAAATTATTCAGGTTGGTGTGCCGGAGGTCCCTCAGCTCTTTGGGCATGATATACTATATACACACTTTAAATACTTATAAAGGCAGTGTTTATTAAAATACATTTCATTTTCAAAATGTAATAGAATCTACAGACATTATTTAATTGTTTTGTCAACGCCTGTTTTCAAACTGACGTCCGTTCTGGTCCAGGCACTGCTGACAACGCGAAGCAATGGAATCGCAAACATCACGAAACATTTCGTTTGGTATTTGTGTGCATTCTCGTTGAATGGCTGCTCTCAATTCAGCGACTGTTGCAGGTTTTATAGCGTAGACTTTGTCTTTTAAGTATCCCCATAAAAAAAAGTCTAGTGGTGTGAGGTCTGGTGAACGCGGAGGGTATTCTACGAAACCCCTTCGTCCAATCCACATCCACATCGTGCCAAGTACCACTCGCAATACTCCACTCTTCGGTCCGGATCATCTTCATTAATAGCATGGACTAATCTTGGAATGTAACTTTTCCATTGACAGCGCTTCAAAATGCGTTGGACAGACGATTCTGAAATTCCTACCTCACGACTCTCGCTTGCCGCACAGATTTTCTAGGACTTTGGTGATACGTTCCCAGTACTCTTTCTTGCTTTGTGGGGCTTGTCGATGTCCGTGGTCTTCCGGAACGCTTCTTGTGGACATTCTGAACAGTTCCATCGGCTTCAAACTTATCTCTAATTCGAGTGATGGTAAGTCGCGTTGGTGGATCTGTTTGAAACTCCCTCCTAAACTGTCTTTGCACTTCAACTGCGTTTTCACACTTCCAGTAGCATTTTAGAATGAATTTCCTTTGTTCAAAGCTTAGTCTGACTGCCATTATTAATTCTAATGGGTTTAACTTGGAAAGAAAGAAACCAATTGAGCTATCAGCTGTTAAAGTGTGTATACATTTTTTTGGGACGCCCTATATATATATATATATATATATATATATATATATATATATATATATATATATATATATATATATATATATATATATATATATATATATATATATATATATATATATATATATATATATATATATATATATATATAAGCACACCGGACAAAAAATTAGTCACCCCTAATAGCACCGATAGTAGGAAGTTCAAGGTCACACAGAGGGCGCTGATGTAGCATTGGTAAGTGACAAGTAGCGGTGACGTAGCACACAGGATCAGATCTGTTTCGTGAGGTGGTGAAGAACAAAGTGTGTGTTGGATATAGTCTGCAAAATGGGTCGTGAGGCAGACGTTACTCAGTGGCAAAAAGGAGCCATCGTGTTTGGCAGAGCCCACGGACACAAAATGTCTGAAGTAGCCCAATTTGTTGTGTGTCAACGCGTACTGTCCAGCGAGTTTACAAAGAGTGGTGTAGTTCGCAATCAACTGACAATCGACGGCGTAACTGTGGCCGGAAAACAATTCTCGACAATAGGGGCCGCCGCCATGTTTCTCGTCTAGTAACTGCAAATCGTTTTCAAACCAGAGAACAATTGCTCCAAGAAACCAATGAGTTCTCCAGCGACCAATTTCCGAACGGACATTGCGACGAGAACTGCATGCGATGGACATCTGGAGCAGGGTACCACGGAAGAGGCCGCTGTTAACAGCAAGTCACAAATTGGCACGTTATAAATGGGCTCAGAGGCACAAAAACCGGACTGCGGCAGATTGGAAACGTGTAATTTGGTCCGATGAGTCCCGTTTTTGTTTGTTCTCCAATGATGGGAGGCGACGAGTACATCGCAGGTCCAATGAAGCCTTTAATCTTGAATGCGTCGAAGGTGTCGTTCAGGCTGGAAACAGAGAGTGAAGCGCAGGAATAGACACCCACGGACTCTGGCGGAACTTCGGGACCGGCTGATGAACGAGTGGCAGCAAATCGATGTTCAGTACATGCACAACCTCGTAGAGTCTCTGCCTCGCCGGATTCGTGCGGTTATCAAGGCCAGAGGCGCCGTCACACGTTATTAGGTACATTCTGAGAGGGGTGACTAATTTTTTGTCCGGTGTGCTTATATATATATATATATATATAACGTAAAGAACGACGCTTGTATAGGAGATATTCCGCGCAAAATGAGGAGGGAGAACGAAACAAATGAAAAAATGAGGTAACCACCCGGGAATCTGACCGGCAATCGGAAGACCCGGGTTCGATTCCCGGGTGGTTCTCATTTTTTCATTTGTTTCGTTCTCCCTCCTCATCTTGCGCGGAATATTCTCCTATACAAGCGTCGTTCTTTACGTTAATTATACTGCGTGTTTGCAGTTAAAATATATATATATTATATATATATATATATATATATTATACACACACACACACACCTTTGGTTAGCTTCGGCCCGAATTGTTCATTCTGACGAAGATCTACAGATTCTTAGATCTACAGTTTAACGTGGAATCGGAACCACGCCCCACCAGCAGCCCAGCTTCTTAACCACTAGGCCACCCAGGGTATCCATTTAACTACCAACCACTTTCTTGTGTGGAAGGATGAACAGCTGGGTTTTGCAGCGCGCCGGCTGCCGTCACCGGGTCTCGAGCCCGGGGCCGATGGATTCGTAGTCAGTGATGCTCACCACTACACCACTATATTACCGCTTAAAAGTTTGGACACGCTTGTTGGTTTTTTCGTTTACACTTCACACTTCTTTCATAAGGTGTCACATACGTATATCCTTACTGAAATGGATCTATGAATCCCAATTACATTTACAACGCTTAATATTTTAATATACGAGTAGTGCAGCGGGAAAGAGGATAAGCGACAAAATTGGTGAGATGCGTTTTCTGTTTGAAAAGACACCTTATTCTTCCCTCTATCACCTCCAATTGGCAGATATTCCATTTTGTGAGTGGAAACACCGTTTCCATAAACAAAATGGGATATCTGCCAATTGGAGATGATAAAGGGAAGAATAAACTCTCTTCAAAAGCATTTCACCAATTTCTGCGCTTATCCCCTTCTCCCGCTGCGCTACTTATATGCTGAAATTGAGTTTGATTTTATTTCAGAATTAAGAGAAC
Organism: Bathynomus jamesi; assembly: GCA_023014485.1. Lineage (NCBI taxonomy): Eukaryota > Metazoa > Arthropoda > Malacostraca > Isopoda > Cirolanidae > Bathynomus > Bathynomus jamesi. The sequence goes on along the minus strand of JAJOZX010000323.1, from coordinate 1,146,916 downwards.
GAGGAATACGTCAGAACGACATTAGTGTCCCCTCCTATATTTGTGACTTTGGATTTTGGTGTAATAACCTGAACCTCGCTCGCGACACACAGTCTTATGAGGATCCATGCGCGTGTATCATTAATTTATGACGGGTGGTTCAAAAGTTAGGCGCCGTGACGAAAATGCTCCATTTGACCTTTGACTTTTATTCGTGACCTAGATCTTTCGCGCAACGACCCGATTGTTGCCCGCAACACATCGCATTGTGGTGATATACGAATGTATGACATTTCATCAATTTACGTTAAACTGTTCAAAACTATGACTCGGACACGAAAGTGTGACGAACATACAGGCGGACAGACGAGCAAGCGCAATCCAGTATGGTCTTTCCGAATTGCGATTCAAGTTATCTTTAAAATGCGCATGACGGTAGAAGGGTTCGTTGGGATGGTGCCTCACGCAGTCGCCGAGATTGTCCACGCCCATGGTAAGCAACCACGAAGGGCACTGCCCCTCCCGCCTTCAAAAATAAAAATGCATCAAATAAAGTAGTGAACGAAACGGTACCTCGAAACAACAACCGTGACAAAACGCCACTATCACGAATTGCGAAGCGCACGTGACCGGAAGCTTACTGCACTCGTTCAGTTTTCAGTACATGGTCGTCGTTGCAGACGACTGTTAATTAGTGGATAGTTAACAACTGAACAGATCGTGATGCAGTCATCTTCCGTCAACGACTAAACAGTTCGTTTCGGCGATGTTACTTCGCGCTCACTATCACGTTCATTCGTACCTTTTCCATTGCTATCCACGATACCACGACCTTTCTCGACTACTTTTCTTAAAACATCGACAATCTCAGCAACTTCGGTCACAAAACAAACTGTCCACAAAAGGACACTTCTACCACGATGGCCATTTTAAGGTAATTTATATCTCGTTCAAGGATCGTTTGGTTATCTATCGGGAAAGAAAAAAAATCAACCTCAAGATATAAAAATATTACTCGTTCTACACGTAATAAGGGCGCATACATCGATTTGATACGGGACATAGCTAACGCCTCATCATCAAGTGTGAAACAAGAACGAGAAATCTACGGGGTCATCCAAACTTTTAAGTGGTAGTGAAATTTAAGGCAAGGACAAACGAAGGTTTTAAATTGCGAAGACGAGTTCTCGGTCCACTTTGTCTAGAGCACGCCCAACATAATTTATTCGTGAATGGGATGGATACACTCGTCGCCTTGGATAGGAAACAAATTTGTGGCGCATCTTGCTCCTAATAAATCACGCACTCGGACCCATAAAGCCAGCAGCATCTAATACGCAAATTAACCGCACGAACGCGGAAATGATTATGAATTTGAACGCTCATTCGATTATGATAATGCAAAGCAGCGTCACTTCCTTCGGAGAACAACCAAGTACGGAAGCCTCGTCAGTACGCTGACCCTCTATGTATTTGGCAATGATGCTGCGAGCTGCTCATACCCCGAATGGGTGCGTGGGTGCTTCGTGAAAAATAGAAGATTCCTCTACCTATTACTTAATGTATTAACGTATGTCAAACGCTTCAATAAAAAAAATATATATATATATAAGGGGTTTATTTTAACGGTCGTCCAGCAGTCGTCTGAAACTACAAAGAAGTATTCTAAATTAACGAGCCGTTAATTTTAACCCCAGGTCTCATCAGGAAAATTTATTTTAAATTAAATTTATAAAAGTAATACATTAAAACTAAAACAAAGGTTCAAATTGACGTCTTGTTTTGGAACCTTTTTTTTTGCAGGTAGAATAACACGCAATGGCTAATATGCAAGAGAGTGATAGATAGATAGATAGATAGTACTGTGCAAAAGTCAGAGACCACTGTCGATCTGATAACCATTAGATAATCTGTTTTATGAAAATTGGTTTTGATACTAAAATGCATATTAACTAGAACCTCTGGTTCATATTAACGTATAACTAAGGTATTACTTAAGTGTATAAAGTTGTATAAGTTGGATGACCCTCTAGTCTGTATAAATTGAACTTGAGGGTTGATTCATTATATTACTTATAAGAAATGACAAAAAAGTACAATTTCTGATGAAATTAGATATAAAATAATACATTTGCATGGTGAGGGACTGAGTCAAAGAAAAATAAGTGAATCTACAGGTGTTTCCAAAATTGGTGTACAAAAAATCTTGGCTCGTCACAGATCAAATGGGACCCCAGCTGATCGTCCTAGATCAGGGAGGCCCTCTAAGCTTTCTCCATCTGATCTACAATATCTAAAGATTACTTCCCTTCGAGACAGACGCAAATCCAGCACTTCACTCGCAGCGGATCTCGATAAAACAACATGTGTCTCAGTTGATCCTTCTACTGAACGAAGGAACTTAATTCAGTAGGTAGGTCTCAGATGTCCAACACTTGTGTTCCAAAGCACATTTTCTTCTCTCCTCTTTATTTCCATTCCTTAAGTGTTTTTTTTGCTGCAACACGTCTTTTAAGACCTACTGAGTTAAGTTTCCTTCATACAGTAAAGGGATTAACTGAGACACCTATTGTTTTTTCGAGATCCGCTGCGAGTGAAGTGCTGGATTTGCGTCTGTCTCGAAGGGAAGTAATCTTTAGATATTGTAGATCAGATGGAGAAAGCTTAGAGGGCCCCCCTGATCTAGGGCGATCAGCTGGGGTCCCATTTGATCTGTGACGAGCCAAGATTTTTTGTACACCAGTTTTGGAAACGCCTGTAGATTCACTTATTTTTCTTTGACTCAGTCCCTCACCATGCAAATGTATTATTTTATATCTAATCTCATCAGAAATTGTACTTTTTGTCATTTCTTAAGCCTGTGAAAGAAAAAAAAAACAGCATAGATTAGGATTATAATGAGAAACGTTTTGGATAAATTTGTTTTGCAGAATTTAAGTGAATATGTCAATACTTTTAATTGTAAATATTGATATAACAATAGCTTAGGAGCATTTACGCAGATCCATCATTAATAGTTCGCTAGATCTTTAAACACACGCGTTATAAGTAATATAATGAATCAACACTCAAGTCCAATTTATACAGACTAGAGGGTCATCCAGCTTATCCAACTTTATACACTTAAGTAATAACTTAGTTATAATGTTATAATGTTTCAGACCAACAAAGACCCTAGGATCCACTCATGGCTGGTCTACCTAACTGTGTTCGTGTATTGTGTATGTCCTCCGTGGTGGCGGAGGGGACCTACAATTTTACGTGGGTTCCGAACCACAAGAACATAAGAAATTTATGTAAAAACTGCCGGTAAATTGGCAACGACCAATTTTTACGAAACTAAATAATTATCAATTTAAAACTAATTAATTATCGATTTAAAACTAAAGATAGAATCTCTGATCCAGAGGATCAAGTCATAATAGACTACTATCCACAAATATGTTACACTCTATATCTATTTATAAAGGACATGCAAATATATCGGATCCAAAGAATCCAGTCAATTTCATTACGGTATCCTCAAGTCACGGTCCATATCGATAGCGGACCAAGTCAAAATTTACAATCATATACATTACAATATATACACTTACGAGAAAAATAGTAGGTGTGGCTGTAAAGACTGTACAGTAATGTAGAAATGTGTGTGCACCCATTTTGGGTCTCCCATTTAAAGGTGTTTGTGGGGCAAGTGAAGATCATGAGTTTTTCAATACCTCACAGTACTATGGGGGGCACCGCTCGGCAGAGGAATCTCTTTAAATGGGGTGTGTAAGGACAGAGAGTATCCCCTAACCCAAGACGCTGCCTCCCTATATCCCACAACACTCGTGTTGAGCTGTGGGATCTATCCCCAGAAAGCCTTAATTTTACTACCTTAAACTATACCCTTTCTATCAACATATGCGTCTAATCGATTTTTAAACATGTTTATAGACGTGCTACAACAGATTATCTAATAGTTATCAGATCGACAGTGGTCTATGACTTTTGCATAGTACTGTGTGTGTGTATGTGTGTGTATATATATATATATATATATATATATATATATATATATATATATATATATATATATTATATATATATATATTATATACGGTGTATATATATATATATGGCAAACAGGTAGAAACGGATTTCTTTTTTTAACACTGACTTTGATGTGAAGTTGAAGCTGTTTTTCGTGTACTTCCGATAACTGCTGTTCCCGCTGGCGATACTGCTGCAGCAAAATCTCCCGCTGGAACTGCTGCTGCTGTTTCAACTGTAAAAATAAAAAATCCTTACACACAATAATATAATTATTACACTAAGGCCATACAACTGTCAAGTGCCAAATACGAGGCACGAAGAAGTGCCTTTCAAGACAAAACTTACATTCCATTTCGACAATTTGTATGAAAAGGATCAAGACAGACACGCGCAATAACTAGAATTTGTTTTTGAGGAAAATGTGTGTGTGTGTGTGTGTGTGTGTGTGTGTGTGTGTGTGTGTGTGTACACACAGTTCTGGCATTTATTTATTTATAATCAATGTGAACTAAAATAATTGTTTTATCTTTTAAAAAGAGCTTTCGCCACCACGAACGTTCTCTCAAGTTAAAAATTAAATAAATATTAGTTTTAAACAAAGTATCAAATTATTTTATTATATATATATATATATACACAAACTATTGAATGCGGAAGAAAATACCAACAATTTCGACCATTTTCAAACGACCCACAATTGCCCCCCCCCCCCCCGTTCCTAAATAATGGCTCTGTCCAAAACCATTTAGTCTTTCTTACTTATTAAGAGAGTGCACGCGAAACTGAGCCAATTAGAGCTATTAATAGTTTAGCATTATCGTACGACTCGTAGCTGTAGTCGGTAACGTCGAACGAGATCCGAAGGACGCGCGTCGCCAATCATTTCGAAACGCACCGAGAAAATTTAAATACCATAACCCGCTCGTTAGTTCTACTACCTCTACTTCTAAAAAAAAAAAAAAAAAAAAAAAAAGATAGCGGCAGTAATTGCCAACGTCCGTAACTCAGTGGTTAACGTCGTTTTCCTATATAGGCGAAATGAAGACGCCGAAATCGGGGGTTCGACTCTCGACAGTGATGCTTAATAACAATGCAGGGAGTAAGCGTAACGTGTTGCATTAAGTTGGCATGAGAACTAAGCCAGATTCTGGCCCTCTCCTCCTCATTATTATTATTATATTATTATTATTTCCTGTTCAAACCGGTTAAAACTATTTTAAAACCCACTCTCCCACAATAAAGAACATTGTACATATATAAAATAAACCGTAAAATGCAGCGGAAAATGTACTACACTCTGAGAATAAAGCGTCGGTGTTAATAACCGCATTTCTTTTATTTATTTATTTAAATAAAAGGGACCGAGGACCTCCGTACTTCCAAATATTGCAAACGTTTATTTTCGTGACATAAACAACTAACATTGTGGCACTAAAATTGTTTGTTTTAACACATACTCAATTCTTGAAAATGGTTCTCTCTTACTTACACACACACACACACACTGACCTGCAGAAAAGCGGAGTTGATGGAAGCCATGGCGCTGGGGTCAGATCCCTCCCCCAATTCCAGGTGGGGTGAACCCAGGGGAGGACTGCTAACTTCTGGAAAAAAAAAAAAGTTCATATAAATATTACATCACATAACAACTAAGTGGTGAACGAACGCACTCTCCGCCAACCCCTAAGAACGACAAAGTAAGCGTCTTTAAAGAATTCATGAACTAAAAGATGTCAAATATATAAATCGAGTTTTTCATAAAAAAAAATTTTAAAAATAAAAAAAATAAGAAGAGTTTAGCCACAAAACGGAGGATTCCACCCCAGCAAATGAGTCTCATCAGCTAATCACTCCAAATTATATAGATAAAATTCCAGTCGCACCTTTCTCTTTCTCTACACGGTAATGGAACCACCGATTTTACCGGGCACCTCCATATTAACTGGTAAAGATGTTAAGTACTAATTCTTAACTAAGAATTCTAGAGTCAAAAGGCGCGTGACACCCTTAAAATCAAGTTTAAAACTTAAGACGTATCATAATTGAGTAGCGCAGCGGGAGAAGAGGATAAGCGACAAAACCGGTGAAATGCATTTTCTGTTTTAAATGACACCATTATTCCCTCGAACACCTCCAACTGGCAGATATCCAATTTCGTGACTGGAAACGCGTTTCCACAAACAAAATGGGATATCTGCCAATTGGAGGTGCTAGAAAGGAAGAGTCTTTTCAAACAAAAAATGTATTTCGCCGATTCTGTCGCTTATCCCCTTCTCCAGCCGCACTACCCAATTATATAGTCTATTTATTAAGTTGGAAAAAATACAATAACGTTCTTACTAAGACATAAATTAAAAAGTAGTCATCATCATCATCATCAAATATTTTTAACGTATCAAAGTTAACCAAGGTATCAAGGTACCAAAACCAAGGTTAACCAAGGTGTAATCGAACACATCGCGTCTTAAGACGTCGGGTTGACTCTTAACAAAAACCAAAAGTTGACTCGCAATCACAACGAACAAAACACAATCCTCGAATTATTAAATTTGTTTTTTTTTTTACTTTATTTTATTGGAAAATAAAGTTCAACTTTCAATAACTAACTTTTTCCCAAACGAAATCCTCACAATCGTCGAATAACGATTGTGGGGATTGGCCTGAAAAGTACAGTTCATCCGCACACGCCTCTCTCCACAATGTACGTCCGATTCCAGCTTAACATTCACGAATAAAAAAACAAAATGTCCACACACACACACACACACACACACACACACACACACACACAAATATGATAAAAAACACCCCTTCATTCAATAACATCAACAGTTCAACACCAGCAAATCTAATAAGCAAAAAAAAAATTATATATATATATACAATACATACATACATACACACACACACACACACAGGGTGTTTCATAACATGTGCGACGCACTTTCAGAATGGATTCAGGACCTGAAAACAATGAAAAAAGTTTATATAAACATATGCCCGAAATCGCTTTGTTTCCGAGTTACAGCCCGTTTTATGTTCCAGCAATTCTTTCCACAAAGTGTTTACAAACACCGCTTGCCGACAATGTTTGTGAGTGCGTACGAGACTTATTTCATGTATGGCCTTGCCAATTTGTTTCGTACACTTTATGACATGTTTTAATATCGTTGAGTGTAGAGCCATCAGTCAGTCAAAGGTGCATCGCGGTGTTTCACTATTCGTAACTTCTTAATGTGAATAAGTGCAGCAATCCAGTGAAAAAAAATCCTTAAAAGTTTTTGTGCTATTCAGTGATGGTGTGCATTTGAAGTGAGATTGGAGGCTTATTCAAACAGAAGAATGGCAGACACGCATCTCATGTATGGACTTGCCGAGTGTAATGCGGCCGCAGCAAGATGTCTGTATGTGGAAAGGTTTCCGAATCGCCGTCTGCCAGATAAGAACACCTTCCAGAGAATAGTGATACAGGATCATTCAACGAGCGAGTTTCAGATGGTGGTAGACCAATCAGCGCCAAAACTGTTGAGCTGGAGGTGCGGGTCCTGAATCGCGTGGAGGAACATCCTGGTGTCAGCACCCGAGGGATGGCAGCAGCAGAGGGTGTAAGATACACAACTGTGTGGAAAATTTTACGGGAACAACAGCTTTACCGGTATCACATTCAGAGAGTACAAGGCCTTACTGAAGCTGATTTCTCACCACGAGAGGCTTTTTGTACTTGATTCCTTCAACAGTGTGCTCGTGATCCTCTTTTCCTATCCTACGTGTTGTTTTCTGATGAGTCTGCCTTCACAAGAAATGGCGTGATCAATTTTCACAACACTCATCACTGGGCCGAAGAGAATCCGCATGCCATCATCCAATCAAGGCACCAACAACAATTTAATATCAATGTATGGGCAGGACTTATTGCCGACAACTTAACCGTCCTTTGATTTGCCTGGAAGGTTAACAGGAGAATCCTATTCCAATTTTTTAAGGAATAATTTAAGCGATTTACTAGATGAAGTTCCTCTTGGTGTCCGACGTCGTATGTGGTTTATGCATGACGGCGCTCCGCTTCATTTTAGTCGAGTAGCCAGAAACTATTCGGATGACCATTTCCCTGATAAATGGATAGGCCGTGAAGGACCCATTGCGTGGCCTGCTCGCTCCCCGGACTTGAATCCACTCGATTTTTACCTGTGGGGTCACCTGATATCTATCGTTTACGTAACACCCATTGACAACGTTGAAATGCTTCGCCAACGTATAAAACAAGGATGCCAGAAAATCCGAGCAATAACCTTGAATGTTTGAGCGTGTCAGGCAGTCTATGACGAGGCGTGTTCATGGGTGTATCCAAGCGCAAGGCGGTCATTTTGAGCACTTCCTTTATAGGTAAGGCGGATACTTTCCGAAACGCATAACGGGCTGTAACTCGGAAACAAAGCAATTTCGGCCATATGTTTATATAGACTTTTTTCATTGTTTTCAGATCCTGAATCCATCCTGAAAGTGTGTCCCACATGTTATGAAACACCCTATATATTGTACTCCCTCCAATTAAATCATTGTCGTAAACAATCGGGTGGTAAAGTGCAGAAAAATCGGTGCTACTATAGCGTGCGGTCTACAAAGATTTAGTCTACAAAAGAATTTGCGCTGAAGTGACCTGACCTGACCTGATCTTTGGGGACGAATGTAATGTCAAGGCGGACTATAAAAGGGGGAATTATGAAGACAAATATTGGTTCAATTACATTAAAACAAAAAATTTAAAGGACAAATAAAACAAAATTCATTCTATGGGACATAATGCCCGGTTAGGTCAACTGTACGCCCTTGACAAATGGTTAGGTTAAGTTGTGATATTTTCGTTAGTTTTAACGAAAATATCACAACTTAACCCAATCAATCGTCAAGGGCGTACAGTTAACCTAACCGGGCATTATATCCCATAGAATGAATCGTTTTATTTGTCCTTTTAATTTTTTGTTTTAATGTAATTGACTTTGTAAATATCTTTGTAGACCGCACGCTATAGTAGCACCGAAATCATTCTCTCTCTCTAAAAAGTTTTTGATTAAACTTTATTTAACTGAACCGAACCTAACCTCTGTGCCATCGGACGCAATTGAGAACTCGAACGGTGTTCTCTGTTAAGTCCTTAAATTTTGAGATATCTAACCTAACCTACTCAGAACCAACATCTCTTTTTTCCCACATTAAAAAGTTTTCGAGATTTCTTTTATGTACATTTTTTAATGTTCCGGGGTACCAAAAGCGTCGCCTCACAAAAAAATAATGACCCCACTACATTGTCATTTATAAAAATATTCACTCTCGCTTCAACCCAGTTGCTACACGCGCGCCATTTTATGTCCCGAAATAGCATTCAATGTCTGTTGATGCGTGATGGATCATGAGTCACAGATGTGTCACGGGAACTGGGGTTCCTCTCCTCTCGCGCGTAATGTAACTGCGAGCTTCCACTCAATTTACACTTCAATTAAAGTCACAGACAAAGGTCTTCCAACAGCGTAAAAATGTTCAAGTATAAAATGACATATTTATGAATGGTCAACAACAATGTCAACTAAGAACTTGCACACAAAAACCCAAATGAACAACTCCAAGGTGTGTGGTGTGTGTGTGTGTGTGTGTGTGTGTGTGTGTGTCCCTACTGAATCTTGACAATCTTTACGATACACACACAGCCCATCGCCACACGAACGTGCGTACCACATCAGCAGTGGCTTATCTTTGTAAATGCTATCTTTTATAATGAAAAAGGGGAATATAATTAAGGTTAGATTAGGCTGGGTTAGGTTTCATTAAATTTTAGTTTTTTAGATTGGGTAAATGTCACGATACAGAATTGAATGTAAAAATGTTGTGGTTTTCTAGAACAGCCAAACGTACGTACGTGCGTGTGCGTGTGCGTGTGCGTGTGCGTGTGCGTGTGTCAAACTATACGAGACTGCAAATTTTATCGAATGAAAAAAAGCAATGGCTTCAATTGGTTTTGTACTTTTTTTTATTTCTTGGTCGAAAATACGTTTGAACGAATCTTACCACAATAAACACATGAACAACAATAATTATGCGGTCACGCAGTTCCCACAAAACAAATTAAAAAAAAAAGTTATATATATATATATATATATATATATATATATATATATATATATGCGATGAATTTCACAATTAAACACTTGAAATGAATGAATGATGCAAATCCACAAGGAAAAAACTGTAACAATGTTAGACATTAGGGTAAAACAGCATAAATATGCGTGTAGAACAGCAAATAATTCTAATGCATTGTTTAACCATATGTATAGATGTAATCATAGTATCAAGTTGGATAGTTCTAAAGCGCTCGTTAAAAACAGATATAATTGAAAGGAATATTCTAAAATGTTCATTTATCCATTTTAAAAATAATTTCGATAACAGTGCGGAAATGTATAAAATTGACAATATCCTCAATATTCTGTTAAAATACCTTTTGCCTCTAATTAACTCCCATTAATCATGTGCTAATCTTATTGTTTTTCTGTCCTGTTGTATATATTTTTGTCATCCGGCCTTCAACCTTCATTCCCTGACGAGGTGTACTCCTGAATACACGAAAGGCCTTGGAATTATTTTTCTTTTTCCTTGTGAGTTTGCATTATATATATATATATATATATATATATGTGTGTGTGTGTGTGTGTGTGTGTGTGTGTGTGCAGCTACCGCTTACCCTGTGGACACACCGACCGCACACCATATATATATATATATCGAAAATTGTGGCCTCTCTTTCTAGATGATGATAATGATGCGCCATGCATGCCCCCATCAATGCCCATGCCAGACAGGACAAATTCCTGAGCGGTTATCTCGGACTAATCGATTCCGCGTGCCAAAATAGTCCTAATCTGGACCTGACCGAAGACCCAAAAATAGAACAAGCGTTCCTGCTTTTATATACCCGAATGCATTCGTACGTTCGTTCGTTCGTTCGTTGATGAGTTGGTTGGTTGGTTTGTTTGGGCAGTGCACTTCCCCGTGCCGATATTTACCAGACTTCTCGACTGTCGCGTCTCGTTTGTCCCTCGCGTAAACTAGAAGCGGGTAATCAATACAATTTATTATTATTAACTGAATTTATAATTAACAAATGACGAAACGCTACTCTCTTTCTTCATCACTACCACCAATTTAATCCTCCTCTCCCCCACCGCTGTTCCTCCCGCTTACTTCGGGTGGGTGGGTGGTGTCTTGGGGAAGCGGGGACAGGAAGAGATAATGTGCCAAAACGAAACAATGGCAATACAATACTGATTTTATATATATATATATATATATATATATATATATATATATATATATTTTGTACGAGGGGGCAAAAAATGTGGTTAGGCAACTTGCTCCCCTTTCCCATGATATAGTTTGGCCTTGAGAGAGAGTCGATATATAAAACACAAAAGCGCTCGGTCACCAACTTTTTTTTATCTTCACACACGCGCATACACAATGCGCGCATCTCGACATAAGCGAAGTACAACTTTTTCAAAACCATACATCATATAAACAAATTAATCTAATCTAACCTAACCTAATCTAAGCGCCACCCGAGCGAAAAGGACGTGATAAATAGACTTCAAAAAAGTTCGTACAAATTTTTATGAACTTTTTTGAACTTTTACGAACTTTTTGAACTTTTAATAATGTTATGAATTTTAAGTAGTTTTATGCACTTTTTGTAATATTATTATTAATAATATTACAAAAAGTGCATAAAATTACTTTAAAAGTCCAAAATATTAATAATTTATTAATATTTTTGACTTTTAAATAAATTTATTAAGATGTAGTTGTGCCAAAGAGACTGAACTTAACTTTCGAGCATATAGAAGAGAATATGATTCTTCAATGGAATAAAGATATTGCTTAACATGTTCAATAACTTCTGTGTTTGTTTAACGAATAAAGTAAAAGTTTTTCTTTCGAGTTTCATAGTTTTTATAATTTTGTATTTTTTAAAATCTAATTTTGTCTTTTAGCAAGTGCAATGAAGAAGTATGCTTTTTCATGTGTAATTCTTGATACCTATAATTGATAGATCTAATTGATATGTAATGAATTTATTATGAACTTTTTTGAACTTTTTTGAACTTTCAAGGCATTTTTTATGAACCTTTTTGAAGTCCCTAGTGATAAAGGTTTCGGACGCAATTGAGGGCTCGAGCGGCGTTTTCCGTTAAGTTATTAAACATGGAGGTTTTGTTCCTGCTACCTCTACTGAGGTCCAGAATTTATTGGTAAATTAAAAAATACAAGAAATAACATTCATAACATTCCTGTACCTATATTGAAACTTGTTAAAGATAAGATATCTGTAACTTTGGCTAAAATTACACTGCCCCCCAAAAAAAATTTTTTTGCTGCTAATTTAATTCTAAGACCTGTTTCTGGATAATATTGATGTGCTGATTTCAAAAATCACCTTAGATTTTGTCCATCACATCAGGTTTTCGTGCAATGCAATATGCCTATTTTGGGTGATCCATGAAGGGCGCTTATCAAAATTGATGATTTTTGAGACCTGTTAACAGCTGTTTTGCTGTTAAAATTTTATCTGTGGAATACGCAAATCTGTGCATTAAATCTAAAGGTCATGTACAACATATTAAAATCTTGGGTATCTGTGATTTCCCCAGGTGTGAACGTGACGTCATGATCATGGATTCATTTTTTGCTTATTTAAACACTTTTAATCACTTTGTGTCAATATTACCATTGTATATTAAAGTTCACTCCCTGCACAATTGTTTACTTTTCCATGCTGATTCTGAGTATGTAAAAACTTATTTTTTTGAAAAGAAAAAATTGGGCATAACTGCCAAAATGCGATATCTCCAAAATATCCGTATTTGATTGCTCGAAAACTTGACGTGATAGGCAAAAACTAAGGTGATTTTTTAAATTAGCACACCAAAGTTACCTAAAAACAGGTGTTAGAATTAAATCAGCAAATTGGTGTTGGGCGGTGTTATCAATCAAAGTATTTCCAAAGGAATATTCCCATCAATGTTAATGCTAAAAACTGGTTGTATAACACCCCTTTTTAAGGGGGTGATCCTACACTAGCAACAAATTATAGGCCGGTGTGTTCATTATCTGTGTTCAGCAAAGTTTTTGAAAAAATTGTAAAAAGTAGAATGCAGCGATATTTAGAATCCTACAATAGATTATCTCCAAATCAATATGGCTTCCGTAATAATAAAACAACGGAAATGGCTATTTTAAATCTTATAGAAAATGTAAATATAGCTAAGGAGAACAAAGAAATAATGATATATTTTTTTCAATATTTATGGATTTGAGTAAGGCGTTTGATGTAATAGACCATAATATTCTACTTAATAAATTATATTGTTACGGCTTTAGAGGAGCAATCAGTGATTAGTTTAAAAGTTATTTGTCCAATAGATATCATTTTGTATCAGTAAATAAGGTTTGCTCGACAAAAGCGCTTGTCAAACATGGTGTGCCACAGGGCTCAGTTCTGGGTCCACAGTTATTTTTATTATATATAAATGACCTTCCACGTTCATCTGATATACTGCACTTCATAATGTTTGCAGTTGATACAACTCTCTCTTTTTCTTGCAAAGATGTTAATAAAGCTAAGAATATATTTCATTCAGATTTCATCAGTGTAATGAAATGGTTGACCACCAATAAACTCTTCCTAAATACCAGTAAAACAAATTTCATGATTTTTACTAATAAAAGAAATGTATATCTTGATGAACTTAATGTTAATGAAAATCCATAAAGGAGTGTACTGTAACAAATTTCTTGGTATAATGCCAGATAAGAATTTACAATGGAGTGATCATGTAAATTATATCGCGAAAAAGATTTCAAGGAGCGTTGCTATAATGTTTAAACTTAGAAATGTAGTCCCTAAACAAGTTTTATTGACTCTTTATCATACTCTTGTTCTTCCTTATATAACATACTGCACCCTTGTTTGGGGAAACTCCGCTAACAACGCTGATTTCCCTGATCACTCTAGGCATTATTTAAAGAGCTAAACCTACTAAAGCTCAACGATATAACCAAACTGGCACATTTTATTTTTATTACGAGTGTAAGCAACAAAATCATTAATTTGCAATGGGTAAATAGATATTTGTAACTCATCGAGAAATCCACTCGTATCAGACCAGAAATAGATCAAAGCTCGTTATACCTCAATTTAGATTGTCTCATCTCAAAAACTACCCATTTTAATTGGATTGAAACTATGGAATGACTTAAATGCCGATACAAAAAATATTGTGAATGTAAATTTGTTTAAAAACCAAGTTGAAATCCCGATTAATAATGGCATACTAACAAAAATCTAGGATTAATGTCACAATATTATTTAATATTGTCCATTAATATTGTAATACATTTTTTAACTATTAATAATACTTATTTGTTTATTTATTATTATAAATTTATAACAACTAGCTGCTTATTTTTAATAAGAGCCCGGTAAAGCCCAAAGCTTAAGGGCCAAATTAAATAAATAAATAGTCGAGCTTCACAATTATTCCTGTCATTGTGAATTGAAAAATTTCTTTATTTTATTATTATTATTAATAAAGGTTATTCTATCATACTCGCTAATCTAGCCTACCCCAACCAAACCTTAACTAACGTAAGCGAGTGTAACTAACCAAATTGAACCTTAACTAAACTAAGCAAAACCAACAACTATCTATTTTCCAACAATAAAAGTATTCTACATTATTGTTGTATACATTTTTTAATGTTCTCATTTCTCACTTACCAAAATTATTACCTTACAAAAAAAAAAAAAAAATAAACCCACTTCATCCGTGAATTATCCACACTCGACCTCATTTATGCTCATTTGTTTTTTGCGTACGCGCGTGTACAAATCTTCAACTTCGTGCTTTCCAGCGGCGGACTGGACAGAGCTCGAGACCGCGGAGAAAGGGTAGAGGTGCAAAACCAGTGTCAGGAATCGCCAGCGACCCACGTGGAATGCGCGGAACCGCGACGCAAGGTGGAGGGAAGGGAGGGCGCAATGAAGGGGCCAATAGAGAAGGGTGGGAAGGGGCCTATGAAGAAAAAGGGTGGGAAGGGACCTACTGATGGCCCAAAGAAAACGAAGGATGTAGCTGCCGGTCGGGGTGGGTCGGGTGCTGTAAGTGCGGCCGAGTCTACGGGTGGCGACGGGTATCGAAAGGTATCGGGAAAGAAGGCTGCGAACCGAAGCCTGAGACCCCGGTTGCCGCTGTCAGGACCTCCAACCGCTTTAGTCTCCTGTGCGCGAAGGAGGAAGACACCGTTTTCATTGGGGACTCTCAGATGAGGGGCCAAAAGTACTTTGCTTCTGCAAACCGGGACAGGAGGAAGGTAAGGCGCTTACCCGGGCGGGGAACGGCGCACTTAAGGAAGGAGCTAGAGAAAGTGTGCGTGGCCAGTTAGAGGACTGCGATCGTTGTCCACGCTGGTGGCAACAACCTGTTCCTCAAAGGTGGTAGGGTAGGTTCGACCGAAGGGATCATCACCGAGATCATGTCTCTTGCGGATGATCTAAAACAAGACAGACAGGGGAATGCTGATGGGTATTTTATCGCGGATGAATGCCAGTGACCACGCGCCCAGTAAGGTCATTGTCATCAACGAGAGGGTGCAAGACTTGTGCATCCCACTGGGCGTGAGGTTTATTGACCCCTTCGACGCGTTTTCGGGTAGGTGGGACCTTTATCAGAGAGATGGTGTCCACCTCAATGACAAGGGTAAAAGTGTGCTTGGCGCGCTGCTCGACCGGCACCTAATACCGTATGGTGAGGTCAAGCCCGGGGATTGATGACGGGCCCGCACCGGAGAGAGTTGATCTTGAGCCGCTGTCGGACGTACCTTTAACTGAAGGGTGCGTCCAGGTACAGGTGGATGACCCACCTTCCACGTTGGAGGAGGCTTAGGCTCCTGCCGAAGTTGCCCCCTCGTTGGTGAGGGGCTCTTCAACTCCCGACAGCCCTGGCTGTTCGGGAAACGGGTCGAGCTAGGGGGCGGTCAGAATAGGGAAGGCTCCCTCCGTGCAGTGCTTTTTAATGCTAGGTCGATTAAGAATAAGTTTTGCGAGCTATGGGCGCTCTTAGCATCAGAATGCCAGGATATCGTTGCTGTCATCGAGTCCTGGATTCATACTGATCGTAGGGACTACGTTAGGGAGTTCGATATTCCCGGGTATAGAATGTTTCACAAGGACCGCACCCGTGGGGAGGTGGTAGGGGTACTAATATACGTCAGGGACACTGAGTCCGGTTGAGTACCAGTTCCAATCGGAACGGGAGCTGCTTGGTGTCGATCTGAACCTGGGAGAGACGAACTATAGGTTAATCTTGGTGTATAGACCTCCGCATCTCCTCCTCGAGGAGGATAGCCTTGTACACCTAACTCCGTAGCCTGCTAGGGGACAGGGTGTGTGTAGTTTTAGGAGACTTCAACTGTCGCGGCATAAACTGGGAAGACAGGACTGCTGATGCCGAAGGGAGGAGGCGAGTTGACTTTGCTGATGAGAACTTCCTAACTCAGTGGGGTCAATGGGCCTACACGAGGCGAAAGCGTTCTAGACTTGGTATTCACGACTGAAGATAACCTCGTAACTGGCCTCACTGTTCACGAATCGTTGGGCGGGAGTGATCACGGTCTGATTAGGTTATGTGTCTGCGTCTCTCGGGTGAAGCGTAGTTGTAACTCGAGAGGCAGTAAGCTCGATCTACATTGGGGGGGGGGTGGACTTTGTTGGCCTCTGGAATAGCGTAGGTGAGATGGGGTTAGAGCTTGGCGGCGATGTTGAGGGAGTGTGGAGTGCATTCCGGGACCAGTTTATGGTGCTGCAGTCTGCTGCCATAC
Source organism: Bathynomus jamesi (assembly GCA_023014485.1). Classification (NCBI taxonomy): domain Eukaryota; kingdom Metazoa; phylum Arthropoda; class Malacostraca; order Isopoda; family Cirolanidae; genus Bathynomus; species Bathynomus jamesi. The sequence goes on along the minus strand of JAJOZX010000323.1, from coordinate 1,129,972 downwards.
CCTCAAAACCGGTCACCCCTGCTTCAACGCAGCCTACATAAGTGGTTCAGTCGAGACATCGCTTCGGTTATCCGAAATAGGAAAGCTGCCTATAGGACAGCGAAGGCCAATCGTTCCCATGAGAACACTGAGGCGTATGTCCGCCTGTGCAGGGAAGCGAAGGCGAAGGTTAGGCTAGCCAAATGTAACGAACTCCGGGTGCCAAGCCTCTGCAAGGCGAACCCTGAGGAATTCTTCAGTTATGTTAATAAAAGGAAGCCCATTAGAAGTATGATAGGCCCATTAAAGGACCCCAGGGAGGCGCTGCGGTCCTCCGACGAGGACATCACTAATGTGCTGAACGAGTTTAAGGCTCCTGGGCCAGACCAGTTCCTCCCCAGAGTCTTGCGGGAAGTGCGCGACCAGGTGGCTCCCCACCTGGCGACAGTGTTCAACAAATCGTTGGAGAGGGGCCAGGTGCCTGGTGACTGGAGGGAAGCCAACGTGACCCCGATCTTTCAGAAAGGGGATCACGAAAGTCCAGGGAACTATCGTCCCATTAGTTTCACTTCGGTTGTAGTTAATTATTCGAGGGGATAATAGTGGAGAGTTAATTATTCGAGGGGATAATAGTGGAGAGGATCGTTGACCATTTGGATTCCTACAAGCTGCTTGGGGACTCCTAACATGGGTTTAGACGGCATAGGTCGTGTCTCACCAACCTGCTCGAGTTTTTCCACGTCATGTGGAGTGAGTACGATAAGCGTAGGGAGATTGATATACTTGGTCTTTCAGAAAGCGTTTGATAAGGTACCTCACCGCCGGCTAATGGCTAAGGTCCGCGCGCTGGGTATCGGTGAGGAAGTAGGTAGCTGGATTGGAAACTGGCTGAAGAATAGACGGCAGAGGGTTGTAATTAAAGGGGCTAGCTCGGGTTCGGCCTCGGTCACTAGCGGGATTCCTTCGGGTTCCGTTTTGGGGCCACTGTTGTTTATCATTTACATGAATGATATCAACGCTGTCATCGTCAGTAGGATCACCAAATTCGCTGATGACACCAAGCTTGGGGGCCAATGTTGGGACGCTCGAAGCGATCGAGCAACTGCGTGCGGAGCGACGTAGGATAGGAGTGATATCCGAAAAATGGCAAATGCCGTTTAAATTGGGTAAATGCAAGGTTATGCACATTGTCTACCCCAATCCCAAGTCAGACTACTCCATGTTGGGGAGTAATATCGAGGCGACTGATTTGGAAAAGGACTTGGGTGTGCTAATTAGCAGGGACCGTAAGTTTACGAAACAGTGCGTAGAGGTGGAAAAGAAAGCCCAGAAGCTGTTGGGTTATATCAGGAGGCAATTTCAGTTTCGCAACAAGGAGATTGTGCTCTCTCTCTACAATTCCCTGGTTCTGCCGCACCTGGAATATGCTGTGCAGTTCTGGTCGCCCACCCTCAGGAAAGAAATTGAGAGGCTGGAACGAGTGCAGGCGAGGGCCACAAAGTTAATCCCTTCCGTTAGGCATTTGGGCTACAATCGACGGTTACGTGCCCTGAACTTGTTTTCGCTGGAAACTCGGAGGCTGCGCGGTCAACTCATCGAGGTTTTCAAGCTCTTACGCGGGTTCAACGATGCCGATTTTAGAAGCATATTTAGTTTAAATGATAACCCAACTCGCAACAATGGTTGGTAGTTGGATTTGAAACGGTTTAGCACTAGTGTGTGTGGGAATTACTTTACGTATAAGATCTATGACACGTGGAACAGGTTACCTTCAGAAGTTGTAAACAGTTCCTCTGTGGATCATTTTAAGAAAAGGTTAGACCAAATCTTGCACACTATTTGAGGGTGTGAAAAATTTTCCCTGGCACCCGTTGCCATTGGTACCTCCTCGGTATGGGCCGCAAGGCCTTTTGAGGTACTTCTCTCTCTCTCTCTCTCGTGAGAAACTTCGTTTTTAAATTTAACTTGTTAATTTAACAATCATAATTCAATATTTATTGGAGCAATTGGTAACCAATTAAAAAAAATCCGTTATTAAGCCCACGCCAATTATTTATATATACTGAGTGGTCCAAAAGTCTGCTGACCCGACGCATTATAAACCTATGCGTAGGGGCAACAGACTTTTAGGCCACCCTATATATATATATATATATATATATATATATATATATATATATATATATATATGAAAATTATTTCACGAAAGTAACACGTGAAAAATATTTATGATGAATAAAACCACGAAGGAAAGGAAACACAAAACGGTGCTCAAGCGCTTTCGTCTAATGACATCCTCAGGAACACTGAAATACATAAAAGGTTACGGCCTATATATAGGTTACAGAAAGAGAAAAAAAAATATAAATAAATAACATACAAACATATATACATATATATATATATACATACATATCTACACACATACTGTATATATATAGGTTACAGAAAGAGAAAAAAAAATATAAATAAATAACACAAACATATATACATTATATATACATACATATCTACACACATACACACACACACACACACACATATATATATATATATATGCAATAAACGGAGAAGTAAAAATAAAACTTAAAAATTAAGGATTAGAGGATTAACAAAGAGGCATATCGATTTTTAGCACAAGATCAAATGAGTTATAAAAATAATACAAATTTATACTGGAGATACGCCCGGGTTTAACACTGCCTTTTTAGAGTCAAGTTTCGATATATATAAAAATAAATTGAAGATTAAAAGTTAATAAAGTAGCTTACAAGTTTACCAAAGATTAAGTGTCCTACCCTTTTTATCTAGATTTGTTTTGAAGGAATTCAAAACAACAGGATCGAGTTGAAAAAGACCTTTGCTTATGTTGAAGTTATTTGAAAGTTGAATAATGGCAGACTCAAGAATATTTCTATTGACAATGTTGCTCGAATGAAATAAAACTGAAGCATTATTCCAATCAATACAGTGGGCTAACTCTGACAAATGGACAAAAAGGGCACTGGACAACTGTCCTGTTCTAACGGAATATTGATGCTGTTTTATACGTGTGTGCAAATCCTTTCCCGTCTGACCTATGTAAAAGGAATCACATTGTTTACAACCAATTTTATAGATAATGCCTGAATTATTGGGAGGGCTATTTTTTACTATGATATTTTTCACAATATTGTTATATGAAAATACTACATTAATATCCAAAAGTTTAAGTACATTAGCAATGCCTAAAAAGCCCGGGCTTTTTAGGCATTGCTAATGTACTTAAACTTTTGGATATTAATGTAGTATTTTCATATAACAATATTGTGAAAAATATCATAGTAAAAAATAGCCCTACCAATAATTCAGGCATTATCTATAAAATTGGGTGTAAACAATGTGATTCCTTTTACATAGGTCAGACGGGAAAGGATTTGCACACACGTATAAAACAGCATCAATATTCCGTCAGAACAGGACAGTTGTCCAGTGCTCTTTTTGTCCATTTGTCAGTTATCCCACTGTATTGATTGGAATAATGCTTCAGTTTTATTTCATTCGAGCAACATTGTCAATAGAAATATTCTTGAGTCTGCCATTATTCAACTTTCAAATAACTTCAACATAAGCAAAGGTCTTTTTCAACTCGATCCTGTTGTTTTGAATTCCTTCAAAACAAATCTAGATAAAAAGGGTAGGACACTTAATCTTTGGTAAACTTGTAACCTACTTTATTAACTTTTAATCTTCAATTTATTTTTTTATATATCGAAACTTGACTCTAAAAAGGCAAAGTGTTAAACCCGGGCGTATCTCCAGTAAATTTGTATATTATTATTTTATAACTCATTTGATCTTGTGCTAAAAATCGATATGCCTCTTTGTAAATCCTCTAATCCTTAATTTTTAAGTTTTATTTTTACTTCTCCGTTTATTGCATATATATATATATATATATATATGTGCATGTGTGTAGATATGTATGTATATATATATATATATATATATATATGTATATATGTGTGTGTGTATGTATGTTATTTATATTTTTTTTTCTCTTTCTGTAACCTATATATAGGCCGTAACCTTTTATGTATTTCAGTGTTCCTGAGGATGTCATTAGACGAAAGCGCTTGAGCACCGTTTTGTGTTTCCTTTCTTTCGTGGTTTTAATCATCATATATATATATATATATATATATATATATATATATATATATAATATATATATATCAGTGGCGTGCGGTGATTTTTCGTCAAGGGGAAGCAATTCAAGCAAAAACAACAAAGATTATAAAATTGAGGCGTTGCGTGGAAGAAGGGCGACCTAGCCATTTTTGGCGAAAATGAATTATTGCTGATTTTCAGTAGCTTAATATAATATATTAAGCTACTGAAAACAGCAATAATTCATTTTCGCCAAAAATGGCTAGGTCGCCCTTCTACCTAATTGTCGATAAATACCTCTCCAACTTAAAATGCATTTTTCTCAAAGATTTGATTTTGGCTTGGTCGCCCTTCTTCCACGCAACGCCTCATTATAAGATAAAAATAAACTTTAAAATACTCGTATATAATAAAAACAAAACACATATAATCATCTACTTACTTTACTTATAGGTTAATTCTATTCTTCTTTCTTTTTTATTAAATATATCTATTATTTCTTCGTAAAAGGCATCGGTTTTCATATCCTTAAGAAGCTTTTTCTCAATTGAGATTAAAGCTAAACTTGCAAGCCTTTCTTACCCTTGCGCATTTCTAGCGTAGTTATGTATTCGCTTTAAATGAGAGAATGACAGCAGACAGCACGTAAAGCTGCCAGATATTTCAAGAAAATTAACTATAAGATCTGGACAGCGATTTCTAAATTGCTTCCTTTTTGACATAGGGAAGGATAAAATAACGATAAATATATATTCTTTTTCGCTATATACTATATATGAAACTTGTTGTATTCAATAAATACTACATTATTAAACATTAAATGAGTTTTTAGAATGGAAAGAAACAATTTGTAACAGTAAAAAAAAAGCGAGTCATTTGGGAAAAAGGATGCATTTCGTCAATTGTTGTCCAACTCGAGATTTTTTGCGTCGGCTTTCTTGAAGGTTTTTGCACGAACGGCAACCAATGTATATACTATGTATCCACCTGATTACCAATCAAATGCTATAAATAGTATAATAAAATAATTTTGTACAAATTATTAACACATATTGAACTGTTTAAACTTTAAAGTATAATACAGCATTTTCTTCTTTCTTTGAATAGGGAAGCATTGCTTCCCTTGCTTCCATGGACCGCACGCCACTGATATATATATATATATATATATATATATATATTTTAACTGCAAACAACACACAGTATAATTAATGTAAAGAACGACGCTTGTATAGAAGATCGTTCCGCACAAGATGAGGAGGAAGAACGAACAAATGAAAAATGAGGTAACCACCCTGGAATCGAACCTGGGATCTTCCGATTGCAGGTCAGATATGCTATCCACTACACCATGGGCCTCGATTAATCAGAAGTCGTAATTCTCCTACATACGAGCAGAAACCAATGCCCTGAGGGGGCACGTCCCGCATGCCGCACATATATATTGAGGCCCATGGTGTAGTGGATAGCATATCTGACCGGCAATTGGAAGATCCCGGGTTCGATTCCCGGGTGGTTACCTCATTTTTCATTTGTTTGTTCTTCATCCTCATCTTGTGCGGAACGTTCTTTTATACAAGCGTCGTTCTTTATATATATATATATATATATATATATATATATATATATATATATATATATATAAAATGATACACACAGACCGTGCATGGAACAAGGAACTCTTGTGGGAAAATTAAATCCACTATAATCTGAATAATTAATCGTAAATAACAAACACTATAGTTTTTCTTTTCATGATGTTAGCCCGACGTGGGTAACGGGTCACTCGCAGAGAGGCCCCAAACATATAGCTTCCATCACCAGCTATAGTATTTGTCATTTACCATTACTTATTCGGACTATAGTGGCTTTAATTTTCTCAGACGAGTTCCTTGTTCCATGCACAGTCTGTGTGTATCACGAAAGAACCTCGGAACCATTCTGAGTTCAATCCCATATATATATATATTTATTTTAAACACAGACCGTGGCATGGAACAAGGAACTCCTCTGGGAAATTACATCTACTATAGCTCGAATAAGTAATAAATGACAAATACTATAGTTTTTTTCTTTTTCATGATGGAAAGCCCAACGTGGGCACCGGGTTACTCGCAAAGAGGCCCCCAATGGTCCCCTGAGAAACTTATATGTTAAACACAAACCGTTTCTCAAGGGACCATTCTGAGTTTTTGTATATTAAACGGCGTGTTAATGTGCCTTGAAAAGTGGACGCTCAATGTCCCGGTTGAGGTTTAAGTCTTGTTTTTTGGCTACAAATACAGGGTGTCCCGTAAGTCTGGACCCATAGGGCAAAATTAATAAAATTACAAAATAGTCCGTTTCGCTGGACATGCGTCGAAGTGACTTCTTGGGACTGACAGCGAAGCTAGCCAACACATTGGTACTGGTTTCGTCTTCCGTAACAGTCCTTGAAGGTCCTCTGCGAGGCTTGTCAGCTACGGATCCAGTTTCCTTAAATTTGGCTATCAACTTGCCAACACATCTGTGTGAGATTGGTGCGCGGTCTGGTTGCATATTGTTGAATTCTTCGGCCACTTCCCGGTGACTGCGGGTCCCGACCAGCAAAATAACTTGAACTCTCTCCTCTCTAGTCAGTGACATGGTTTACCTGCAACATAATAAAAAAAATATATTATAAATCCCTATGGGTCCAGACTTACGGGACACCCTGTACAATAGTTAGCCCTTTTCTTTGATGTATTCAATCCGACGTGAATGCAACGAGTTTCTTGCGTATATTGAGGTTCTGAATGTAGTAGGCTAGGTGTAAGCTGTAAACCCTAGATCCTGTCCCAAAGCTGGATCCTATCTGCTTTGCAGATAGCTGATGAGGGGAGCTATATTTTGGGGCCTCTTTGCGAGTAACCCGGTGCCCACGTTGGGCTTTCCATCATGAAAAAGAAAAAACTATAGTATTTGTCATTTACCATTACTTATTCGAACTATAGTGGATTTAATTTCCCAGAAGAGTTCCTTGTTTCATGCACGGTCTGTGTTTAACATATAAGTTTCTTAGGGGACCATTCTGAGTTTGTGTGTGTGTGTGTGTGTGTATATTAGTTAGAGATAGAAGTGTTCTTCGGGAATCTTATCCTCAACAGGAATATAAAGACAAGAGACACGACTCTCAACATTTACTGTATTGGCCAAACGTTTCGGTCCATTCAGGGGACCATCTTCAGTGACTAAATGAAGACATCAAAATTAGCGAAACCAAAAAAAAAATCAATAAAATAACTAAAGAAAGAAAAGTAAAAAAAAAAAAACGTAAGATAAATATAGTGTTATAAAACTTAATACAATAAGTAAAATAGTTAAAAAATAGCTTAAATCTTTTTTTCTGGATTATAAGACAATTAAAGAATAAAAATGAAACCCATTAAAAATAAAACACGAGAATAAACTAAAATTTAAAACGATTAACCCGGATGGTAAGAGTTGCAAATGACAACTGGAGGGAAAGGAAAGGAGTAAGAACCTAAATTAGCGCGTTAATTAGGTTGAAAAAGGTGTTGGTTGGTTGATTATGAAGTACGTAATTTTATCGAGGAAAGGCCGTCATTTAATTCTGGATTTAATTTCCTGATAAAGAAGATTCTAAAATTTTGAGATCGAGCGAATTAGAAACGGACAGTCCAGATCTCGCACCTTCCGATTTTTACCAGTTTGGACCACTAAAAGACGCTTTGAGAGGTTAGCGATTCCGAGGCGATGATGACATAAAGGAGGCGGTGCGTGACTGGCTACGCGCACAGCCAAAACCATTCTTTTATGATGGCATTCAGAAGCTCGTAGATCGCTGGACTAAGTGTATTGAGAAACGCGGGGAGACTATGTTGAGAAGTAGTGTGTTTATAATCTATCAGATGTGAAAATAAAATTGTGAAAATAAAAAGTGCGGATACTCATTGAATTACCCTCGTATGTATCTACAGATCTACAGAAGCTAAGGCTAACAAAGACCCTAAGATCCACTCTAAGGTTAGTCCGATATATATATATATATGGGCTACGTCGGGGCCAATATCGTAACACCGGTTCCCGGCGATCAGCGAAGTTAAGCGACATTGGGTCTGGGTAGTAGTTGGATGGGAGACCGTCCTCCGCGCCCAATTATGTAGCGACCTGTGGTTCGGATCTCACGTAAAGCTGTAGGTCCGTCTCTTCCGTCATATGACCTTAGATGTTGCGAAGGAGGTTAAACAACCCCAATAAAAAAAATATATTATATATATATATATATATATATATATATATAAAGGAAATAATGAACAAACACACGATCTAAAAAAAGGAAATAATGACAAACAGACGATCTAAAAGAAATATCCGAAACATTGAGAGCCCAGTATGAATCAGTCTTCAGTATATACTCCAAAACCTGACAAAGCGATACCTGACATAGATGCATTCTTTGAAGAGAAATTGCAAGGAGAGTTTATAACAGACTTTGATTTTACCCGAGAAAATGTAGCGAGAGCTATAGGACAAATGAAATCACATTCAGCTGCAGGCCCGGAAAATGGAACGCACTATTGATTAAAAACTGTAAAAATGAAATAGCTACACCCTTATACTTGATATGGAGAAGATCCCTAGACAATGGGGAAATACCGAGCATCTTGGAAAGAGCGAACATTGTCCCTATATATAAAGGAGGGGATAGATCTCAAACAAAAAACTACAGATCAGTGTCAATGACATCTCACCTCACCAAAATATTTGAAAGAACAGTCAGAGAGAAAATCTATGAATTCTTGGACACTGGAAAGATTCAACGAAAATCAGTACGGATTCCCATCAGGAAGATCATGCCTATCACAACTTATAGAGAACTATAACAATATCCTAGATGCATTGGAAGGCAATGAAAACTGTCATCATATACAAGGATTTTGCTAAAGGTTTCGAAAAATGTGATCATGGTATAATAACACATAAAATGAAACACGTGCGAATAACAGGCAGAGTGGGAAAATGAATCTACAACTTCCTCAGAGAACGTCTACAGGTCGTCAAAATTCAAGGCGTATCATCAGAATCGGAAGTACGCAACTCAGTACCACAAGGGACAGTACTGGCCCCACTCCTGTTCATTATGCTAACAGACATAGACAATGGAGTAAACAGCAACAGTATAATAACATCCTTTGCGGACGATACAAAGATCAGCAGAAAAATCAGCGATGCATATGAAGTGGAGGCCTTGCAGAGGGACACGAACAAAAGACAAGACAACAACAATATGACATTTAACACCGAGGAATTTCAGCTCTTGAGATATGGTAGAAATGAGGAACGTAGACTACAGATCATGCTTCAGATTGACAGGAAATTCAGAGAAGCACGAAAGCGGTCGACTTAGGAGTAATAATGACGGAGGATGCCAAATTCGACACACAAAATCAGACAACGATAAACAAAGCAAAGAGAGTCGTAGGACAAGTACTACGAACGTTCAAAAGGAGGGACAGGACAGTAATGATTCCCCTAGTGAAAACACTGATCATTAGGGTGGATCGATTTTACATTTTTTTCGATTTCCATATTCTAATAGAGACAAAAACTTGCGCATGCATGAGAAAATAGCCTCTGCAAAATCTTAGCTTAATAGGTAATCATCATCTGCCCCCGGCAGAGCGATGAAAATCATATTTTAGTAGTAAAAAACGTATTTTTCTTAAAATTTTTAAAATATTTCAATATGCATCAAAATTATTCCTAATAACTATAAAGTCGATGAAAAAGACCTCATATGATCGTTTTTCCAAGCGCGTTGTCCTACGTTAATATCTTTTGCCCCCGGCAACAACGTCAAATGTTGAAAAAATAGGTAATTTATATACATATTTTCAGATCGGCTCTTTGTCTTAAATAATGCATTTATATATTTCCCATAGCATTTATATCGTTGCTTAGGCATGAAATAACACACACGCAAAATTTTATGACTCTAGGCTAGGGTTTAAAGGTCATCTCTGGTGAGTGCTGCCAGCAGCAGCTGCCACTGACGCGCCAGTACGCACTGCGCAGTTCCCTCAGTTGCCTTTTGACAGCGTCGAAGGCAGGTGTGTATTTTGCAGCTGGCTCCTCGAGTCCTCAGTGTGTGTGTGTGTGTGTGTGTGTGTGGCTCCTCGCTCAGTCCTCAGTGTGCTCAATCTCTCTGCTCATATCCTTGTTTGTTTTTCTCATAACACTGTTTTTTTCGATTTTATTGCGTAACAGAACAATACATTATTCTTTAATCTTTACAGGATGGCTACCGCTACAACTAGAAGATCGGTTACGTGTCCAATATTTGGTGCTGGGAAAGATTTGAATTTGCGATGTTTTCCCACATGTGAAGATGTGATGCAATACTACCATCATGTGAGAACTGAGTTGAGATCATCAAAGAAGGAACCTCCATTCAAAGACATCGCCGCTGTGGTCACGGAGAGACTGGAATACTTGTGGAAATTAGCTTCCATTCTAACAGTTTCGACAGCACGGATAAATCAAATGTTGAAAAGTTAGTGATAAAATGGCTAACATCATCAAATCACTGAACGCGAAAAAGAAGAACGAATCGTTACAGAAAAATCTTGAGGCCTTCAAGAAATCAACTAAGACCACCTTATTTGACATATCGGCTTGTAAATGCCCTGATTTGACAAAATGCAGCTGCCCTCGTGAACGACGAGTACCACTGAAAGAGCAACAGTTTTTACTCGACCAAAGAAGTGATCGCAAAATGGCAATAGGAACTTTGGATGTTGAAACAACAAATAAAAACGAGATGACTCTTGCAAGAAGATTGGCGATATTGAAACAAGAAGGAATAGCAGAACATCAAGAGCCGTCGACTAGTAAACGACAAGAAACCTCAAGAACAACCTTCTTCGTCAGCCTCTAGTGAAACCGAGGATACATCTATAGAATCATCGTCATCGTATGAACTAACACCGAGATATAAACATGACATGAAGGAAAAAACACGAATGAAACTCCAGGTACTTGCTGAAGCTTGTGATCGTACGGGCGTCTCAGACAGAGCTGCTTCATTTATTGCTTCTTCGTTGTTAGAGGATGTTGGCTGGATACGAGATGATGATGTCAGTTCAGTGATTGATCGAAATAAGATAAGAAGAGCCAGAAAAAGAGTTCGTTCTGAGCATCAGCAAGATGACAAGATCACGCTACCATTACAGGGCATTTTCTTTGACGGACGTAAAGGTAAAACAATGACACAAGAAGAAATAGACAATGTGAAGCATAGAAGGACTGTGGTAGAAGAGCATATAGTTTTAGTTCAAGAACCAGAATCCCAGTACATGGGGCATTTCACTCCTGCATCAGGTTCTGCCACTGCAATAACATCAGGTATCATCAACTTTCTAGAGACTAACAATATTAGCACGGACGACATTGTGGCTATCGGCTGTGATGGTACCGCAGTGAACACGGGTCGAAAGGGTGGAGCCATTCGTATGATTGAAATGAAACTACAAAGGCCAGTTCAGTGGATCATATGCCTATTACACGGTAATGAATTATCACTGCGACACCTCATTCAAGACTTGGACGGCAAAACAACTGGGCCAATGGGCTTTACTGGACCAGTTGGAAAACAACTGAACGACTGCGAAAAACTTCCAATTACAGAATTCGATGCCATTCCATCTCCCGACATTGACATAGATGATGGCGAGTTGAGCACTGACCAAAAATATTTGTTAGGCATCTACAGAGCAGTGTCGAGCGGTAGCTGCTCTTCAGCTCTCGCGGCTCGAAATCCAGGTAAGATGGCGCATTCCAGGTGGCTGACAACAGCAAATAGATTTCTGCGCCTCTATGTTTCAACCAGTGAACCCTCCAGCACCTTCAACGAAATTGTGCGATTCATTATGACAGTTTACGCACCAATTTGGTTTAAGATAAAAAAAACTCCAGTTTCACTGAAGGCGCAAAACATTTTTTCGAAATGATGCGTCTCTCTCAGACCATGCCTCAAAGATCTAAGACAATCGCCAACAAAGTCCTCCGTAGAAATTCTTTCTTTGCTCACCCAGAAAATATTTTGATCTCCATGCTACATGCCGATGAGCAACACATAAGAGAATTGGGATGGAGAAGAATATTAAAAGCACGATCAAAACAATCACCAGCGGGGGAAATTCGAGCCTTCGCCATACCTGAGCTGCTCTACGATAGTCAAAACTATTACGAAATGATCAACTGGCAAACGGCTGAGGTGACCGAACCCCCCGTTACAAAAACAATACCTGATACCCGAATAAAAGAGTTTGTTGAGACGGGAGACCAGCCTGATGGACTGATCCCACTATTCCCTTGTCATACTCAAGCGGTCGAGAGACTCATCAAATTAGTAACCGAAGCCTCTGCCAGTGTAAGTGGAATAAAAGAGAGGGACGGATTCATCCGCTCCCATCTTCACTCCCGAACAAAAATTCCACAATTTGATTCTAAGAAAGATTACCGTATGTAAATCGACATGCAGCCAAAGGAAGGGTGGTTGGAGCTGGATAGGGTGGAACTCGACGTACAGCCACCTCCTCGTGGTGAGTTCTGGGTTGCTAATTTTATAAAATTAGCAAGCGAGGAGCTGTACTTAGTACTTATCGTACTTATAACATCGCATTAACGTAATTATAATCCACACTTAGACTTTTCTCGGGGACAGAAGATATTACTCTAGAGTCATAAAATTTTGCGTGTGTTATTTCATGCCTAAGCAACGATATAAATGCTATGGGAAATATATAAATGCATTATTTAAGACAAAAAGCCGATCTGAAAATATGTATATAAATTACCTATTTTTTCAACATTTGACGTTGTTGCCGGGGGCAAAAGATATTAACGTAGGACAACGCGCTTGGAAAAACGATCATATGAGGTCTTTTTCATCGACTTTATAGTTATTAGGAATAATTTTGATGCATATTGAAATATTTTAAAAATTTTAAGAAAAATACGTTTTTTACTACTAAAATATGATTTTCATCGCTCTGCCGGGGGCAGAAGATGATTACCTATTAAGCTAAGATTTTGCAGAGGCTATTTTCTCATGCATGCGCAAGTTTTTGTCTCTATTAGAATATGGAAATCGAAAAAAATGTAAAATCGATCCACCTACCAGTGATCATACCAAAACTTTAATACTGCTCAGTTTTCACGTCCTCATATAAAAAGGAAGAAAATAAACTAGAAGAAACGCGCACACATTTCGCAGCCAAGATTGATGGCTGCAAAGAACTCCGAGTACTGGGAAAGACTACGTAAACTAAATCTGTACTCCCTGGAAAGAAGGAGAGAGAGGTACACCATAATCTACATATGGAAAATGATCGAAAAACTAATACCAAACCTCAAACTAAACCCAATTACCATCCAAACAACGCTGGAAAATAGGAAAGGCAGAATGTGTAGTGTTCCCAAATTAAAGGCCCGACAAGGGACCTCCTCAACACTGAAGGAAAATAGCTGTCAAGACTTTTTAACCAGCTTCCAAAGGACCTCAGAAATGTTACAGGGGTCAAAGTTGAAGTCTTCAAGAGAAGACTAGATGCCTGGCTTAGGACGGTACCAGATGAGCCGAGTTTCCCAGGCTGTGCGGTGGAGCGCGCAAGAGAGCATCTCGCTCCTCCACCAAGCCATGCCTAGAGGCAGGGCCACCAACTTGACCTTCGTGTGAAAAGAAATTAACATACGGAACCTGAACGAGATTAATGAAGTATACTAATATACATATATATATATATATATTACTCGTATATATAAATATAAATTAAACAATAATTAAATACTAGGTTTAGAGACCGCTGTCAATGCACCTCATCCGCCCATGTTCCACCTTACCTCACCCAAATTCTCCACACCTCACAACCTCCCAGAGAGAATTAGTCCGTTAAAAGACGGGGGGTGACCGAATATACAAATGACCCACAGAAAAATGAACCGACTGCTTAAGGAACAATCCAGACGGGTGTTTAGCACCCCTAAGTCCTGAGAAAGAAAGTAGAAAATCTAGATAAATTCTTTGACATAGAAACAAATCACGCAAGAACAAGTTCTAACACGAATCTATTGATAGATTTAGTTCTTGGAAGGAGACGTAATTAAGACTATCACAAATACGAACAAATTTAGCACCAGGCCCAAACACATGGAGTACCACGTTTCTGAAGGAATGTAAAGCGAGTATGGTCAAGCCAATATACTTACTGCGGAGAAAATCACTCGACACGGGACAAATTCTACTTCCATTAAAGAATGCGAACATTACCTCTTCATTCAAGAGAGGCAACAGAACAATGCCTAATAATTATCGACCAATAATTCTCTCCCACCTTCGAATGGGTGATTTAGAGGCAAAATTGCTTTCTACAAGAAAAGAAATTATTCAATCCGAATCAACATCAGTTCGCGGGGCTGTAAAATTATGCCTATCACAGTTATAAGATTCACCGAGAGAAAGTACTGGAAATATTTTGTCGAGGTGAAAAACATAGATGGAAAAAATACTGATTTTGCTAAAGCCTTCGATTAATGTGACCATGGAATTATAATACAAAAACTAAAGAATACGACAATTACTGGAAAGTTGGGACGATGAATATTTAATTTTCAGACCAAAAAGAACGCGAAGAGTGGTTGTAAATGGAGTCAAATGTAAAGTCTCAGAAGTCGAGAACTCCGTCCCACGAGGTACAGCATTAGCTCCTTTACCGTTCATAATAATGATTGTAGACACTGATGCGGATATTAATGACGGTATGATATCATGTTTCGCGGATCACGCGAAGATATGAAAGGAAATATCAAACGAAAGTGACGTAGAAAAATTACAAAACGACATTGAAACATTATTCAAGTGAGCAGAAGACAACAAATATGAATTTTAACGAAGAAAAAAAAATCCCAACTTATAAAATACAGTAACAACCAGGGTTGTGGAGTCGGTCCAAAATTTTCCGACTCCGACTCCACACATTGTAAAAATTCGACTTCGACTTCGACTCCGACTCCACACATTGTAAAAAATCTAAAAATCCGACTCCGACTCCTCACATTTTAAATATACGACTCCGACTCCTCTAGTGTTTCACTCATTATCATAATAATAAGACATTTCATCACCACCACACTAAGTGTGAAATTTTATATTTTATATTTTATATTTAAATAAATATTAATTGTATATTCTGAAAATGTAAAAAAAAAATATTAAAAAAGCTTAATCTAGGGGCTATCAATGAATAAAGTTTATTGACCAAAAAAAACTAAATAACCTAAATGTTAGTATTTAGGATTTAGAAATTAAGGGTGACACAGGACACAGAAATTGGAGTCGGAAGTTTTTTACCGACTCCGCCCTGAAACGTGCGACTCCACGACTCCGACTCCACGACTCCGACTCCACGACTCCGACTCCACGACTCCGACTCCACGACTCCGACTCCACGACTCCGACTCCACGACTCCGACTCCACGACTCCGACTCCACGACCCTGGTAACAACAAGGTGGTACAGAATCGACCGCAAAATATTTCTAGCCAAACGGATAACACCAAACCCACAACTCGGGGATCCCCGTGTAATAATGTCATCGGATGCGGAATTCAGAGAGCGCAAAAACATTATAAAAACTATAAAAGTAATGGGAATTACCCGTTGTTGTTTTCCACAACACGAAAGAAGACACGTTTAAATTACACTGGTATGCATCAATTTTGCTGTCAAGGGTTTTGTAAGTGATTCTTATAGAGTTTTTCCTGCTGATTTCGAATCTGCAATCCGTTTTTCTCAATCAGCTCAGGTTATCTGGCTATGGCCTCATAAGTAAAATAGAATTTTTCGTGATTTTGTCAAAGCGGAATTGGAACAGTAACATCTATCATCACTTGTTTCACTTGTATAATATCTTTTTTTACTTTTCAGGCATATAGATAAAATATTTCATAATGAATAGAGCGTGTAAAAATTATCCCAATAGATTCTGCTACATATGTGGGACGGTTACCATGCCAAATAACCAGTCCCAAATCACTAAATTTGTGAAGACTGAAGACAATGTATAGAGCATACTTTGGAGTTAAGCTAGGGGGCCAGGACAAAAATTTCGCCCCTCATATGTGCTGCAAGACGTGCATTGAAAATTTGAGAAGATGGAGCAAAGGCAGAGCGAAATCTTTGCCTTTTGGAATTCCCATGATTTGGAGAGAAGGAAAGGATCACGTGACAGATTGCTATTTCTGCATGACAAACCTCCAAGGTGGGCTTATAAATTTATTTTTCTTAAATATTTTGAAATCCTCGTATGAAACTTGACATAATATTCACCATAATGTAATATTCACCATATATAGCATAATATTCACCATAATGGTAATCATACATTTACATATACATATTGTTATAGAAAATACATTTACACATACATATTGTTATACAAGTTACATTTACAATGATTATATATTTTTTCTTTCTTTTTCATTCATATTGTCCCCGAAGGGACAATATGAATGAAAAAGAAAGAAAATATACAGACTCCATCGACCTATTTCATATCTTACAGACCGCAGCCTTCCCTCACGAGCCGCCACTGTCTGAATGCTTCTTCTATTTCATATGCAAGTTTTATATCCATGTTTCTGTGTTTCTATTTTCAGGAGTTAACAAGAAGAATAAACACAGTGTTGTATACCCTGACATTCCTTCTGCTATGAGATCTGTACCCCATGGTCCTGGAATTCCAATACCCGACCCACCTCAAACCCTGGACTTCGATGATTCTGATGATGAATCAATGACCAATGTCAATTACCAGTCCCAGTCGTATATACGTCAAAATACCGCTTCAAATGAGCCGAGCCCTCTCAACCAGGCCAAACTTAATGATCTTACCAGGGATTTAGGACTTTCCAAATTAGCTGCCAAGATCTTGGGCTCACGACTTCGAGAGGACAACTTGCTGGCTCCGGGAACAACATTCTCCTGGTATAGGAAACGAGAGGAAGAATTCCCCAAGTTTTTTGCAGAACACGAAAATACCTCTTCCTTAGTGTACTGCTGCAATGTTGAGGGGCTAATCGAATCCTTGGGCCTGCCATATAACGCATCAGAATGGAGGCTATTTATAGACTCGTCTAAACGAAGTTTGAAAGCAGTACTTCTCAACATTGGGAATAGGGTTGCATCAGTCCCTGTAGCACATTCCGTACAACTTACTGAGAGCTACGATAACATGAAAATTTTACTGGATGCTCTCGTATACGACCAACATAACTGGAGGATCTGTGGAGATTTGAAGGTAATACTAATATCATAAGTAAACTATTGCTATTGACTATGTTGTTTTTCCAAAGGTTATTTGAGAGCGTATAAGAACACTTAACTTCCCCACAGAAGTGATACAGTCCAATGCATAGATTTTTTTTATCTGATAGAACAAATTCTTTAAATTCTTTAAATATTTTCATTTTTTTTCAGATTGTGGCATTTGTATTGGGAATGCAAGGGGGATACACGAAATACCCATGTTTCCTCTGCAAATGGGATAGCCGAGCGGATGAGAAGCACTATGCACAGCGTGAATGGGCATCCAGAGAGAATTTTGAACCTGGGTCGCATAATGTCGTTTCAGTGCCCCTTGTACCACCAACAAAAATTTTGCTCCCACCAC
This sequence comes from Bathynomus jamesi, assembly GCA_023014485.1. Lineage (NCBI taxonomy): Eukaryota > Metazoa > Arthropoda > Malacostraca > Isopoda > Cirolanidae > Bathynomus > Bathynomus jamesi. Next base: position 1,112,132 of record JAJOZX010000323.1, on the reverse strand, counting down.
TTCATATTAAGCTGGGCTTGATGAAAAATTTCATAAAATCAATGAATAAGGAGGGTTCAGCATTCCGATATCTCGAGAGTAAATTTCCTCATATATCTGATGCTAAACTAAATGCTGGGGTTTTTGATGGTCCTCAAATTCGAACTTTGATCAAGGATACTCAGTTCGAAAACGCAATGACTCCAACTGAGAAGAATGCCTGGCAGGCATTCAAATCAGTTGTCACTGATTTTCTTGGCAAGCGTAGAAGTCCAGAATACGAGTCCGTTGTCGAAAACTTGATGGAATCTTTCAAAGCTCATGGGTCGCGCATGTCCATAAAAATGCACTTTTTGTGGTCCCACTTGGACTATTTTCCTGAAAATTGCGGGGATTATAGTGAGGAACAGGGTGAACGATTTCACCAAGATATCAAAATAATGGAAGAGAGGTACCAGGGAAACTGGGATATCAATATGCTGGCGGACTATTGCTGGTGTTTGAAGCGAGACGTGCCCGAAGAAAAACACAGACGGAAAGCCAAAAAAACTTCATTCCTTCCTCAATAAACTTTTTTCCATATTCATTGTATGAATAAAAGTATTTATTCACACAATGTGTTCATTTTTCACGAGTGTTTTTATAATATTACTCGTATCTACAGTGTTTAAGCTAAAAAAATCAATAAATTGGACTTATAATAAATGGCCAATAGAGAAAAAACCTGACCTGATTGAGGAAAACCAATGTCATTTTCGAATTCAGCATGGTCGAATTATATAATGAGTTGAAAAAACCCTCACAGCAGACAAAAAAATTTCATATGCATACCAGTGTTATGAGAGAGTTTAGTCCTACCAATAACTGAGTACTACTCACTACTCAGTACTCAAAAGCCCACACAGGAAACGGGAAACGAGACACTGCGAACACAGAAGCCAAGCGAAGGACTTTTACGTCTAAGATAAAGGAAACGAAAGATGAACACTATTTTGGTCTCGACTACAATTCCCGTAACTTTACTTCCTGGAAAGAAGACGAGAGTGGTAAGCAATAATATACGTATGGAAAATAGTCGAGGGCTGTCTCTCTAACCTTAGAAATGAAATCGAATCACGTTGGAATAAGAGAAGAGGCAGATTCTGTACTGTTCCAGAAGAGCCATAAAAACAATGGTGGAAAATACCCTCAGAATACGAGGCTAGAAACTTTTCAATGCACTACCAAATGAAATGATAAACCTCCACCACACCAACCTGAATAATAATTCTAAAAACTAGCTGCACAGATTCTCGTGTAAAGTCCCTGACCGCTCATGTATGGCTGGCTACGAGGTCAGAAGGAGAGCGGAAACCAACTCTCTCCTCCACCAAATGAGGCGGAATGCTGCAGAGGAGTCGACCGTAGTTCGATCGTGAACCGTCATTCGAAATGATCAAAAAGCACCCAAAGGTGTAATATATATATATATATATATATATATATATATATATATAATATATATATATAACCTTTGGTTAACCGTTGGTTAGCTTCCGCCCGAATTGTTCATTCTGACGAAGGTCAAGCTTTTCACTCCACCTTAGACCTACAGTTTAACGTGGAATCCGAACCACGCCCCATCAGCAGCCCAGCGTCTTAACCAATAGGCCACCTAGGGTACCCATTTATCTACCAACCACTTTCTTTATTGTGTGGAAGTATGAACAGCTGGGTTTTGCTGCGCGCCGGCTGCTGTCGGGTCTCGAACGACGCTTTGTATAGGAGAATTATCCACGCAAGATGAGAGCGAAAGAACGAAACAAATGAAAAAATGAGGTACCCACCCCGGGAATCGAACCCGGGATCTTCCGATTGCCGGTCAGATATGATAACCACTACACCACAGGCCTCACCCAAACAAATGCCGTAATTCCTCTACATATGCGCGTATGTAGAGGAATTACGGCATTTGTTTGGGTGAGGCCTGTGGTGTAGTGGTTATCATATCTGACCGGCAATCGGAAGATCCCGGGTTCGATTCCCGGGTGGGTACCTCATTTTTTCATGTTTCGTTCTTTCGCTCTCATCTTGCGTGGACGTTATATATATATATATATATATATATATAACGGCCTTCGGTGGTGTAGTTAGCGTCGCTGACTACGAATATTCCCAATGCTAAAAACTGGTTGTATAACACCCCTTTTTAAAAGGGGTGATCCTACACTAGCAACAAATTACAGGCCGGTGTGTTCATTATTTATCTATCTGTGTTCAGCAAAGTTTTTGAAAAAATTGTAAAAAGTAGAATGCAGCGATATTTAGAATCCTACAATTTATTATCTCCAAATCAATATGGCTTCCGTAATAATAAAAACGGAAATGGCTATTTTAAATCTTATGGAAAATGTAAATATAGCTAAGGAGAACAAAGAAATAATGATATATTTTTTTCAATATTTATGGATTTGAGTAAGGCGTTTGATGTAAAAGACCATAATATTCTACTTAATAAATTATATTGTTACGGCTTTAGAGGAGCAATCAGTGATTGGTTTAAAAGTTATTTAGTCCAATAGATATCATTTTGTATCAGTAAATAAGGTTTGCTCAACTAAAGCGCTTGTCAAACATGGTGTGCCACAGGGCTCAGTTCTGGGTCCACTGTTATTTGTATTATATATAAATGACCTTCTACGTTCATCTGATATACTGAACTTTATAATGTTTGCGGATGATACAACTGTCTCTTTTTCTTGCAAAGATGTTAATACAACTAAGAATATATTTCATTCAGAATTCATCAGTGTAATGAAATGGTTGACCACCAATAAACTCTTCCTAAATACCAGTAAAACAAACTTCATGATTTTTACTAATAAAAGAAATGTATATCTTGATGAACTTAATGTTAATGAAATCGCCATAAAGGAGTGTACTGTAACAAAAATTTTTGGTGTAATGCTAGATAAGAATTTGCAATGGAGTGATCATGTAAATTATATCGTGAAAAAGATTTCAAGGAGCGTTGCTATAATGTTTAAACTTAGAAATGTAGTCCCTAAACAAGTTTTATTGACTCTTTATCATACTCTTGTTCTTCCTTATATAACATACTGCACCCTTGTTCGGGGAAACTCCGCTAACAACGCATTAAATGGTATCTTTGTCATCCAAAAACGAGCAATAAGGTTATTATCTGATGCTGATTTCCTTGATCACTCTAGTGCATTATTTAAAGAGCTAAATCTACTAAAGCTCAACGATATAACCAAACTGGCACATTTTATTTTTATTTACGAGTGTAAGAACAAAATCATTAATTTGCAATGGGTAAATAGATATTTTGTAACTCATCAAGAAATCCACTCGTATCAGACCAGAAATAGATCAAAGCTCGTTATACCTCAATTTGGATTGTCTTCATCTCAAAAACTACCCATTTTAATTGGATTGAAACTATGGAATGACTTGCATGCCGATATAAAAAATATTGTGAATGTAAATTTGTTTAAAACCAAGTTGAAATCCCGATTAATAATGGCATACTAACAAAAATCCAGGATTAATGTCCACTAATATTGTTTAATATTGTCCATTAATATTGTAATACATGTTTTAACTATTAATAATACTTATTTATTTATTATTATTAATTTATAACAACTAGCTGTTTATTTTTAATAAGAGCCCAGTAAAGCCCTAAAGCTTAAGGGCCAAATTAAATAAAATAAATAGTCGAGCTTCACAATTATTCATGTCATTGTAAATTGAAAATTTATTTATTTTATTATTATTAATAAAGGTTATTCTATCTATCTATCTATCTATCTATCTATCCATCGGCCCCGGGATCGAAACCTGGTGACGGCAGCCGGCGCGCAGCAAAACCCAGCTGTTCATCCTTCCACACAATAAAAGAGTGGTTGGTAAATAAATGGGTACCCTGGGTGGTCTAGTGTTTAAGACGCTAGGCTGCTGGTGGGGCGTAGTTCGGATTCCACGTCAAATTGTAGGTCTAAGGTGGAGTGAAAAGCTTGACCTTCGTCAGAATGAACAGTTCGGGCGGAAGCTAACCAAAGGTATCAAAGGCCAAAGGTACCAAAGGTACCAAAGGTATACAGTGAAGATCAAAACAAGTGCAATTACACGTATTTATTACTTGCGGAGCTTTCTAAATTAAATTAATTTAAAGAGAAAAATAACACTCAATTATTAAGAATTACAATTAAAAAGATTAAAATAGAAGGGCTTTACCAATTCCTCCTATCGCAATAATTATCTTTTAAACTTAAATATGAAGGACATTTTTGTTGCCTCATCGAATAGAAAGACATTCAAAACACGCTCACGTAAAGTGTGACGCCGAGTTGGTTGGTTGGTTGGTTTTGTTTGTTTGTTTGTTTATATCAAAGAATATTACGACTACGGAAAGGGGTATAATCGTTTGGTTCCGGTTTACTCCCGCATATAACTATAGTTTCTAGCAATGGGAGATCAAATTTACTGCCAGGGCCGTGCCGATGGGCGAAGCGGCGAGGCGGCCGCTTCAGGCGCCTTTGGGAAGGGGCGCCAAAAACTTGACAACGATAAAAATGTAAAAAAGCTAACTTTAGAAATGTCAACACGGAAGGGTGACGGATCATACGCGAGAGCATAATAGATTGAAGATCGAACGACGCTTCCTTCCCAATTAAAATTGTTTCCATGTCGGGTACATTTTTCTCAAAATCCGCTTTTAACGTATAAAAACAGTATTTATAACGCTGCTAAAATCCTGGTTCTCGCTCGATATTTAAAATTGAATCTAAAAACTGCAAAATGAGGAAATTTCAATCTTCAATCGCGTAATATACGCGAGATTCTATAGACTCTTAAAATAATTAATGTTTTCACTTTTCCAGCACGATTTACAATAAGAGTAAGGCGCAAAAGGAAACAATTTGATTATGAAGCAAATGATATAGTAGTTGTTGATCCAAAAGAAAAATTCAAAATAGATTTCTTTAATTTTTTACTGGATGTCACGATTAATTTTTTAGAAGAAAGATTTTCGAGCATAAATAAACATAGCGAAACATTTCAAATATTTTACGATGTTTATAACATCAAAAATATGGATTAAAATACTCTTAAAAAAAATTGTACACGCATCCACATTGCTCTAATGGATGGAGATGATATGGATGTAGATGGAATGGAGCTTAAATTTGAATTGGAGAATCTTTCACCGTTTTCATCTCCACGAATGACTTCCATTAGAGGTATTAAATTATATCTATTCTCACGATTTCGTCAGTTTTTTTCGAATACGTTGGTTTGTCTCCGTATCCTCTTAACTCTGCCCGTAACCGTTACCAGTGGAGAAAAGAGTTTTTCAAAACTAAAGATAATAAAAAATTACCTAAGAACAACTATGGACCAAGAAAGGTTAGTAGGTTTGGCCATATTGTCCATTGAAAGCGAGATGGCAAATTCTTTTGATTATTTGGATACAATTGATACTTTTGCCAAATTGAAAGCTCGCGGAGTATGTTTTTGAATTTCTCTCTTTTTCTCTTCCTTGATTTTTATACATAAATTAATATTTAATTACGAGCAGAGCCTTCGGCTCCCTGCCCTACGGACAGGGTTTGCGCTTCGCAAACTCGCCTACGGCGAGGGCGCGTTAGGGTTACACCTTTGGGGGGGGGGGGGGGAGATCATTCTCTCCCCCCTCCCCAAAACCCACTCACCCCCCTTTACGCAACTCGGGGTACTACAACCCCTATTGTTCATCGGTTCTGATCCGCAGTTGGCTAGTTGTTATGCCAATATACGATGATGTACAATCGCCACAAATATATTTATACCTGACCGATGAACAAAGAATATCGGGAACACTACCCTTAAACTTAGAGGGGGAATTAATTCTTCTACCAAGAGTAAAGATGAAGTTAATTTGCGTTTGTGGATAAAATTTATTAATCAATTTTGTAATTTTACTCCTCAATACAATACTAGCAGATCGATAGAGTAAAGGGGACTAAAATTATTTTTAACCTCATTACTAAATTTGAAATTTACACAGTTTGAGAATGGTATCATCTATTAATCTTATCGGAAATCTATTACCATTTAAAAACTTTCTCAAATATTCACGTTCTACGTAAAGTGACTTATAGCTCGAGCAAATTTCATATGAACGATTTTTTCTTTAATGCAGAAAGGAGGGGGCCAAGGGCGAATGCCCACAAAAACCATAGAGGAAGAAGAGAGCCAAAATCAAGGTCCAAACTTCTCGAGATGTCTGGACACCGCGTTTCAAAGATTAGAGGTCATAGACAGGAGGAAAGATGGATCGAGGAAGATTGTTCCAGAGTTGACTGGTTGAGTTGATGAAAGATTAAAAATACCGATTAACCCTCGCGTTAGAAAGACAGAATATATATTAAATTACATTTGTATTTTAAAGGTGCGAAAGTGTCAGGTTTGCGACAAACTTAAGGTTTTCGCAACCCGTAATATCGTGGGCTCTCGCTTCTGACCATTTCTGCGCAGCCCCGTATAGTAATCTAAAAAGCAAATGAGTGTTGTCCACATAATGATGATAAAGAACTGGTTTGAATTCGAAAGGGAAAATCAACGAGCCATCTTTTTTTCCCATGAAATTACAAAAAATAAGTTAGAGTCGGGACAAGTGAACTGCCCACAGCGACACCATCCAGAAATGTATATTGTTGACCATTAAATAAGAAATTACAACCTTTAGTCGCTATTTCCAGGAGTGTCTTTAAATTACACAGGCCTCCGAATGAGAACTTTAAGAGTTGTTTTCTTACTAATAACTGATTTTATATAATTCAACTACGCTGATTTCGAATAAGGTGTCCATTTTTTTCTATCACGTAAGATTTTCTGCAAACTGGAAGGGAAAAAACAACAACACAAATATTATTTATTTCAATTTACATTAGGTACCTATTTCGCTTTGTTATACTAATTACAAATGTAAACAACTTTAAAAAGAAAGACTATTAACGTCAATTACATATTCATCTTTATTTGTCCCGAGTTTTTTTTTTGAGAGATTTATGCCTTTTAATCTCGAATGTACGTGCTGTTCCTTTCCTTTTATGTAATAATTCTGGAGTATCCCGTTTCAACATCCAGCAGTAATCAGCTATCATGCTGATGTCCCACCTTCGCTGATATCTGTTCTCCATTGGTGAAACCATTCTCCTTGTTCTTCGCTGAGGGCTCCGAGATTCTCAGGGAAGTAATCCAAGTGTGAATGTAAGAAATGTAATTTTAAACTCGTATTACAACCCGACTCTTTGAACTTATTTAGCATGTTGTTCACGATGTTTTGGTAATTTGGGTCCTTGTTGTTCCCCAAAAATTTGCTGATAACATCCTTAAAAGCAATCCGCGCTTCTTTTTCAAGATTGTTCATTGTTCTTTCAAAGTGTTCAACCAAAGTCACTTTTCTAATCTGGAGACCAACGAAAATTCCTTCTTTCAATTTTGCTTCCGAAAGAGTTGGGAATTTACCACAAAGATACTTAAAACAATCTTCATCTTCGTCCAAGACCTTAAACAAATTGCTTCGTCAAGCCCAATTTTATGTGAAGCGGAGGTAAAAGGACTTTCCTTCGTATCAATCAAACTTTCACGTTGAATGTTTTTAGAACCAGGTGTCAGGTTGACTCTGCGTGGCCATTCCTTTTTTATCCAGTGCTGAGTTCTTGCTCGTTATCCCATTCATACAAAAAACATGGAAACTTCGTATAACCTGGTTGTTGACCTAACAACATACGAATCACTTTCGAGTCTCCATAAAGTAGCCAACCGTGTTCTTTGCATTTAACCTTAGCTAGAAGCAGCTCAAGATTTTCGTACGTTTCCTTCAAGTGAACCGAATGAGCCACAGGAACGGATGCGTACAAGTTACCGTTGTGAAGGAGGACGCCTTTTAGACTTCTTTTGGAGGAATCGATGAAGTCTCCCCTCATTTGGGTCATAGACTGCAGCGTCTAGCTTAAGTATTAGTTCCGAAACATTGTTGCAATATACCAGTGAATTTTCTTGAGAAAAATATTGGATGAATTCTTTTTCTCGATTTCTGTACCAGTAAAATGACGTCCCGGGAGAAAGCGAGTTCTTTGCACGAAGTCTGGATCCCAAAATCTCTGAAGAATCCTTCGGGAGACACAAATCTCTTACCAAATCATTAAGTTCACTGTGTAAACAATTGGGGTTCACCAGATGTTCCGGTTTGAAAACAATCAATATCATCGTTTCCATCGTCATCAGACACGGAGTCAAATGAAGTTATATCAAGAGTAATTGGTTTAGTAGGTACAGGTATACCAGGTCATTGAGAAACAGGAACCTATAGCAGACAAAGTTTGGATAAGAAATTTCCTTTTTATTTTCAGTATTGTAGCCTTGCACGTTACATGAACAAAAATAGCAGTCATTGCTGTGATTTCTAGGCTTACGCCAGACTTGGAATCCCAAAAGGTAAAGAACCCTTTTTACCTTTACTCCACAGTCGTTGTTTAACACAAACACTACAAACTTTATGTGAAGCCCATGATTTGTTTTGATCCCCAAGTTTCATTCCGAAGTACGCATAGTATGCTTTCTTGACGAAGTCTATAGTATCTCGCCTTTGTTTTTTCACAGTAAATTTTCCACAAATATAACAGAAAATGTTTGGGCTATTTACACACCCTCTGGTCGCCATAGCGACAAATAAACAAATTCCAAAAGAGAAATATAGTCACCGCGCACCTTTGAATAATAAAGAAATATAATCTCGCACGCACTAGACAGACTGACTCATCTCGTGGCTTGTCAATCGCTTATGTACTAGCGGTGCGTTTCTCGAATGTTCTCGAAGACGCGATGAAGTCACTTCTGATCTGGAAGCATTTATAGGCAGTAGTTTTTAATCAAAATTTAATCGAGTCAATTTTAATAAAAATTACTTACAAACGTAATATGAAATATGACATTGTGAAAAATCTGTACGTGATGAAAAATGAATATTATTTTTGGAATCAGCGTGCAAAAATTACTATATATGTGATAAAATATTTCGGATAACAAAACCATCGCAGGCCTGTGTTATTTAATCCAAAGTTCAAGGCAAAGGAGAAATCATGATCAGTTTTAGGCAAATATTTATGGCTTCATTGGGTGGACTATTAGTAAATAAGGATTTGCCATCAAAACTAGCCATAATTAAACAATCTGCGTCATTACTCTCAACTACTTCCTCAACAAAAGAAAAGGTACCTGTGGTCGTATATTCATTTAGGCTTCAGCAAATTCTGATAAAAATCGAACAAAGAATTTTGCTAATTTATCGTTAAAAGTATAAAGAAGAAGCATGGGACGAGAGGCGAGACAATTTTTGCTTATTTCACACCAGATTGGGAACCCGGTGCGAACAACGCTTTATACTGGGAATCTGTAATTCTATTTTCTCTTTAACTTAGCCAAGATACAATTAAGTTCATCTTCCATCTTTAATACATTGTTAAGCGGTGCACCAGAAATCTTAGCAAATTTAGAACTACATTCAAAATGGCATACATCTTACTAAAATAATAATCCTCGGTCAGTAAAACTAACCCATTACATTTATCCGGTTTACAAATAATGATAACTCAGTCAAAGCAGTTGGCTCGAGATGATAGTAAGTTCAACTTTAGTAAAAGATTGGTTAAAAGTTTATACCCAATAAATTTATAAAAAGACATCACGAGGGGGGACCAGTTACCATCCAAAGGAATTATACCGAAAGTAGACCCGCCATGAGCGAAGAAAAATGCTACACGGAAAACTTGCGGAGGTATGTATCAGGTCATCCCATAAGTAATGTCGTTTTTTACGATAGATTAAGTTTAAACTAGTCCTACTCGGTTTAAGCATAAATTTTCATAGTCAGGGGGGGGGGGGGGGGGGGGGGGGTTAATCCAAAAAATCACCCCGATTGTTCCCTTTGTTCCAAAAGTACCATTTTTTTTTACCAGGGGTAGATATGACCATAAGCATTCATTTTTTTGCGGGAGCCAACATGGGCTCTCCCTGTGGCGGCCATTATGGACGAATCCATGATGGCCGCCATCTGGTCTGACATTGGGCGATAAAATAACAACCAATCATAGTAGAACAGCAAATAATGACACTTTTTGTATGTTTTTGAGTATAGAGAATCCAGTTCTGATATTTGTTTTTTAATTCAAGATATACGTCAGGTCGTATATATCCACAGTTGATATTATTTTATAAGAAATGTACATTTTATGTCAATTGAATCATGATACATAATTAATTATTGCACTTAGATTTGTGGTTGTAACAGCTATATTAACTTTTACATTGGATTTCTACTGACATTTTGTCCACTATTAATCTATTTTTTTATTATTTTTGCAGGTGTTGGCATACCTGTATTCCTCTGAAGCAAGTCTATGCGGTGGTGGTCTTCTTCACATTCTAGTCTCTTCAGGCCTGCAGATATGAAGATCTCGTTAGTGTGTAGTTAGTAGTGTGTAGTAGAACATTAATACCTCAACATGTCTACTAACATAACTGGAATTAATTGGACACTGTGTTGCCTATGTCAGTCCAGCAAAGACGAGGCATTACAACAGCCAAAAGAACAGGGATATTCATCTCTTGAAAGAGATCTGAATGATTTTGTGCAGCTCAATGCTGTTCCATCTGGTATCAAGGTTAGTGAGCTCGATGATGGCTCAGGAATTGCAGCAACCCTCCAATCACATGCTGCAGTGTATCATAAAAGTTGTAGGAGTGCATGCAACAGTTACAGGGTAAAGCGGGCACGAGGAAAAGTGGCCACGCAAGATGAATGTGCAGCTGGGATAAGTCCGAAGAAACTCAGATCAAGTTACGGATCACCTCCAGAAACATTATTCTGCATCATATGTCTGGGTGAGGATCAGCATGATCTCCATAGAGCCTTAAGTGACAACATTGATCAAAATCACTCAGAGCTGGAAATAAATCAGACATTCTTGCATGTGTCAATGCACCAACTGGATCTGCCAATCCTGCTAAACAAGTGACAGTTCAGTTGTATGACATGGCCGCCATCGTCCACATTGTGCGTCCAAGTAGGGCATCAACATTTGCTGAATATGTATCTCTACACATCATACCTTTCATTAAAGCACAGATGACTGACACAGTTGAGCGCGTCGATGCCGTGTGGGATACCTATCCTGAAGACAGTCTGAAATCACTTGCACAGCAGCGGCGTGGTTCAGGAGCACGTACTCGACTTGATCCAGATAGTGATGGTACCACACCCATTCCCAAACGAGACTGGCAGTCATATTTGAAAAATGTGGAAAACAAGAAGGAACTGTTCGTCTTTATCAGTAAACAGCTGATCAAGATTGACATGGGTGGAAAACTCCTCCTCAGCACTGAATTAGAAACTGTGCTCTCCAATAAAGCATTTGATATATCAGGGCTCCAACCATGCAACCACACAGAGGCAGATACGCGGATCATTCTGCATCTTGCTCACGCATCATCTCAGGGTCACAAGAAAGCATTCATCCGCACTGTTGACAGTGACATAGTCGTTCTTGCCATTGCTTTCTTTCAACAGCTTGACCTAACAGAACTCTGGATTGGTTTTGGTAGTGGCAAATATTACCGAGACATCCCAGTGCACAGCATTCAATCACAGCTTAGTCCATCAAAGTCGCTGGCTCTACCTCTGTTCCATGCACTAACAGGCTGCGACACTACGTCTCAGTTTCTTGGATGTAGGAAGAAGACAGCATGGACTGCATGGAATAATACACCAAACTTAACTGAAACCATGATCAAATTGACTGAAGACCCGAGTCCTTCAGTCTAGTATCTCCTGAAATGACACACATTGAGAGGTTTGTTGTGCTCATGTACAGTAAAACATGTGGACAAGCATCTGTAAACGTAGCCAGGCACCATCTGTTTTCTAGTGGCAGTCGATCATTGGACAGCATACCACCTACCCAAGCTGCCCTCTTCCAGCATATCAAGAGGTCATTGTTGCAGGCAAGTTTTGTGTGGAAGCAGTCAACCACATGCCATCAGACACTCCCTGCTTTTGATAAATGGGGATGGGAATATGACAAGCGCAGCAACCAATGGCTCCCTTTCTGGACAACTCTCGCTGATGCCAGTAAGGCATGTGCTCTTCTCCTTCATTGCGGATGCACTAAAGCCTGCAGAGGGAATTGCAAATGCAGTAGTGCTGGAATTCGATGTACGACACTCTGCAAGTGTGAGGGTGGCTGCCTGAACAATGACTATTAATCAGTGAACAGCCATCTATTGGATAGACATCATGAGATGCAGTACTGTGAGTAAAAGGAATAAAGAAGATTGTACCTGCGTATATACTAAAGTTTAATAGCAAAAGATGTTGATGCTGACTCTTATTTTTTATCAAGTTAACTATGTAACCTGTACTAGTATTGGTACTCAAGTGGATGTCATTTTGGACAGCGGCCATTTTGATTTGGCCAATATGGCCGCCACAGTAGGAGCCCAGCTTGGCTCCCGCAAACATTCAAATTAGTATGGTCATAGCTACCTGTGGTCCAAAAATGGCACTTTTGGAATGATTTGAACAATTATATGATTAAGCCCCCTGACTATCAGAAGGTTATATCTAAGAGAAGATCTATCGTGTTTCGCTACATACTTTACAGACCTTGACTAGTGAAGACGTGTGTTTTGCTTTGTGAACCCCTTATAAACATGGCGGTATCAGAAGAGCATATCAGGCATATAATGCTTTACGAGTTCAAAAAAGGGAATAGTGCTACTGAAGCAATGCGAAACATTCAGGACGTTTATGGCAACGATATTCTGAGTGAGGAAATGTCAAAGATGGTTTCAGAAGTTTAGGAATGGTGACTGCTGTTTGACAGATGCAGCACGTTCTGGACGCCCTGCTGAGTTTGATGATGACCCGCTGTTAGCCGCACTTGAAGAAGACTGTTCAACAACTGTCGAAGAATTGGCCCAGAAACTCAATTCATCCCCGTCCACCATCCATCGACATTTGCAACAACTCGAGAAAGTGCCTAAGTTAAGAAAATGGGTGCCACATGAATTGTCGGTCGACAATCTGAGGGTGCGGGTAAACATTAGCACAGCTCTTCATTCCCGTGAACTCCAAGATCCGTTTTTGCACCGTTTAGTGACTGGTGATGAAAAGTGGATACTGTACCAGAATGTTAAGCGCCGTCGACAGTGGGTTTGTGCCGGAGAACCAGCGACACCACAGCCAAAACCAAATCTTCACCCTCGGAAGGTGTTGCTTAGTGTTTGGTGGGATAAAGGTGGTGTAATACACTTCGAAACCTTACCACACAACTAAACAATCACCGCTCAAGTCTACTGTCAACAACTGGATCGATTGAACACTGCACTAAAAGAAAAGAGACCACCTTTGGTTAATCGGAAAGGAATCGTGTTCCACCACGACAACGCACGTCCTCATACCGCTCGGATCACTTCTGCAAAAATTGAGGAGCTTGGGTGGGAAAAACTTCCACATCCTCCATATTCTCCAGACCTTGCGCCTTCAGATTATTTATCATCTCTTCAGGAGTCTGCAAAACTATCTTGACGAGAAACAGTATACTTCTTTAGATGACCTGCACACCAGTCTTTGTACGTTTTTTGCCTCAAAACCGCCTGAATTTTATAAACATGGCATTGAAAAGCTTGTAGGACGTTGGCAAAGTGTCATTGATTCCGATGGAAAATATACACTACATTAAAAAGTTTCAGTCGAGTTTTTTTTGTCCTTCAAATTCCGATCTAAAAAACGACGTTACTTATGGGATGACCTAATACAAACTGTCGTACAGATGTTAGGCAGTATAAGCATACCGCAGTAATGCGAGCAGTTCCTGGACAATTCGTGCGTGCCACAGCTGTGGGGACATTTGGGAGATGACCGTGGAAACTCAGCTGCCAGCCCCGCCGATTTCTTATACGCCCTGGAGGAGGAGGAGGAGGAGGAGAGAGCGCGAGTCCTGTTGAACGCGTGGAGGGATGCCAAGCGCAAATTTTTTTCTACCAGGAAAGCGAGGAGAAATTCCTTCTAATGTGGGGAAGTCTCATGGATGAAACCGAAATCTGGAGGAGGATGTATACCGCCAACGGAGGAAAGGGTGAAAGACAACGTGTTAGCAACGAGGTTGGTAAGTTTAGGTAATGCCTAAGTTCAGGCTATAATCCTATAATACGACCCATTAGAGATGTTATACTTAAGGACGCGTTCAAGTTCGTTCTACCAGGCAGAGTACGTTCGTAATTTCATCAAAGGAACATCCTTTCGGGAACGTTGCTTGAGGTCAATCAATTTTTCTGCAAACAACCTGAACAGAAGACCACGAGACGAAGATGTTCTGAAGAAGAATCGCCGCAAGACAGAAGCCGAAAACTGTAGAAACTGTACAACCTTACCACATCCTGGGACTATAACTCACGCCGTTGGCAAGTCCATTAAGATGGAAGAGTTAAGGAAGAAATGTGACATTTGTCACAGGAGGAAGCATATCGCGGAAGAGTACTACAACAACCCCATCAAGAACAAGAAGCGAAATCGAGCCGAGTCAAACGAAGGCAAGGACTCAAAGATTGAAACAACTGAAGAATGAGGCAAGTGCAAGATTTGCCAGCAAATGGGCCGTTGAGATGAGACGTGTCCTCGAGCAAACATTCAACAGGACTTCCGAGGAAAAGCTTCCCGAACAGCTTCAGTTGAATTTGCGGCGAATCGTCGACTAGAACTGATCACTCTACCAGTATTCGTGGGTCAACAAACCTTCACCGCGCTGGTCGATGGTGTAACTACGTCACACAAACACCAGTTACGCACAAGAACATCGGGAGCCTTCTTTTGACAGTCACCGACATCTCGGTGCACGGTTGGACAGGACCCGCCTATTCGTGTAAGGGGAATAGAATTTAGTCTGACTATGAGGAATGGGAATTCAAGAGTTCTTTTGTGGCTATATAATTCCACAGGCCCCGTAGGATTTGACCTCAGGTGTACTGTTTTTGAAAACGTATGAAGACAAAGTAAAAAAGGCTCAGAAAAAGGGAAGGACCGTCAATGAATGAAGAGGTAACAAGACCAGGAATGGGAGCGGACAGAATAAAGCTGGCGTGATTCTTACAAGGTCAGAATGAAACCTGGGAAAGTAGTTATTCTGGACGTCTAACTCTCCGCCGCAGGATATGCAGAGAGACTCAAAGTGATTTGAAAATATCGGAGAGCGGAAATCCCAAGGGAAGTTAAAAAGGAAGGGAATCGGCAGCGAAGAAGCACGGATACTTACGAAAAAGGTCCGGATGAAACCAAGGGATATAGCTCCCCTGAACGTCTATTTTGCGCTGCATAGGATTTGCTGTGGGGGTCGAAGGAATTCGTAGATGCACCCCACCCTGAGTCGAATTTCCGAGGGAATAGTGAAATTACTCGACAAATAAAAGTGACGAGGACTATACCTTGAAGATAAATACGTCGGCATGGCGGCTGTGGGAAAGACGACAGGGAGGGTAATCGGAACGGCCGTTCGAGGCTCCGCTCAAAATGGAACGAGTGTCACCGAGAAAGAGTCAAAATTCGGATTTCGACGTCCTCTCGTAAGGAAACAGATGCCTCGAAAGGGGAAACGGTTTTAAGCGAATTTCGATCTTAAGTCCCCTATGTTATCAAAAATTTTCTTTTATTTTGGTACGCCTCACCACAAAGGTTCGTCATATTTTGGTACGCCTTACCACAAAGGTTCGTCAGAGTTCACGAAGGATATTACAAGGAAAAGAAGTACCTCAAAAGGCCTTGCGGCCCATACCGAGGAGGTACCAATGGCAATGGTTGATTTTAGAGTTTATTTCCTAGTGAGAAGGGAATAAAAAAAAAAGAGAAACCTTCCTGGTTCAAATTATCGAGCGATTTTGAACGATCGTTTAAAATAATATAATTTTTTTACGTCTTTTTATAAAAACTTTCTGAAACTAAAGATGGTAAACGGATTAATTTTGGTTCTTTCTCTATTTCGTTTGTAATAAAAAATGATCGCTCGCTTAATGACTTGTTTATGGAAGTGACCTTTGAGTTTGAGAGAAATAATTCTTTTTCCCGAGAGTTGGTGTCACGTCATATCTTTACTTGAGGGAAATACGAGGGTCGGAGGAACTTCGTTTTCGTTTCCAGGAACTTAATTTAAATTCAATTTTAAGTTCAAGTTAGAATCTCTGAAGTAGTAGTTTTCCTTGTAATTCTGGCCAATAAAATGGCAGGTTTTTCGGCGAAACCCAATGAGAGAAAAAGGAAAATTGCTTAGTCTTTGTATGGTTGAGAATCTTGTTTAGCATAAACTGAATTGTCCCTTGGCTCTGTGTGTGTGTGTGTGTGTGTGTGTGTGTGTAAACGACATCAATGTCCACGACTACATTTCTGACCATCACCTTTTTAAATGTAAGGCACTGATTCTTGCTCGCGGAACACACTTATCAATTTATGCCGATCGGTTCAAAGTTCAAACGTTTTATATGGCGTGGACCTCCATTTGACCTTTATAACATTTATTGTGACCTTGACCTTTGATGTAAGTATTCGCTTCTTGCTCGCGACAAAAACATACTGTATTTGTATAAAGTTTCATCAATTTATTTTAAGCGGTTCAAAAGTCAGAGCGTGAACACGAAAGGACAGACGAACGGGCGAGAGCAATCCAGCATGACCCCCTCCAAATTTATTTTGTGGGGTCACGGTCGCTGCGATGTGCGGGGCTTCCATTCTGTCGATGTAAAATCACACGCGACTCGAGCCGTCACGACCTAAGTGGTCAGTCGTGAGTAGCAAGACGATCTTGCGCGCGGGCGGTCTCGGACTTTGTAGGCTACGAAGTAGATCGAAAAATTTAACTTCCTCGATTTCACGCTCATCAAGTCACGCAACTGCCGCGCATGTCTTAGCAGTTTTTTAACCACCTCCGCAACATCTAAGGTCATATGACGGAGGGGACCTAGAGCTTTACGTGGGATCTAAACCGTGGATCGCTTCATCATACGGACGCGGATGACGGTCTTCCATCCAAGTACTCTCCAGACCCAATGTCACCTAACTTCGCTGATCGACGGGAAGCGGTACTGCGATGTAGGCGCGACGTAGGCGCGACGTAACCCCGACCCAATTTGCTGTCAAACGTTGTTGTACGTTGAGCGACATCCTCTTTCTTAATTTAGTTAGTTAATTCATGTACTTAATAGTGCATTCCATGACAGATCACGCAGTGGTGTACACCAATAAATCACAGATTTGCTTCAAAATTTCTATGTAGGGTATATATTTGACCTCCTGACCGTGAAAATTGTAATTAAAATTTATTTGAACAAATACTATGGGAGATATGGAGCCCCCCCCCACACACCCAAAAAAAATGGGGATCCGCAAAAAAGTACTAAAGTTCCAAGTGTCACAACTTTGCTTCTAATTGGGTTACAGTAAAGATTTAAACTGTTTATGGTAGATAGGACTAATATTTTGGAAGTTATCATGATTTTATTTTCTGGCGGGGCTCGTATCCCTCCATGGGCAATCAATACAAAATTTTGTTGATGCAAAAAAGTTCCCTTAACATTTGTGCATACGCAGGGTTAATAATAATACTATAATTTTGTGTAGTTATTGTATTTTTATGCTCGTGAATAATGCATTATGGAAGAAAAATTTCTGAAATTTTGTTTTTCAAATGGCAACACTAACCTATTGACTATTTTACAGATAATGTATTGAAACGGGTCAACTGTTTATACAAAAAAAAATTTAACACTTAAAAATGTTAAAAATAGGTATGGAAACAAAAACGATACTTTGTTCAAAAATTTATTTATTTTATTAATTACAAAAGAAATTATACGATTCCATTGACGTTATCAAGTAATACTAAGAGAGACTAACATAATTTTGGTACTTTGAATTAAACAAATAAAAGCAATATTTGTCCTTTGCTAAACGCAACGGTAGACCATACTACTTCGAATGGAATGCATTAAAGCAGTTTTCGGCCTTCGTTAAACATAATGGTACGTCACACTTTCCGCGAGAGTAGCCCTTCATACAGTTCCCGCATCTCTTTTTGGGTTCTGAATGCCCGGGCCAATGTCCAAAACACTGCCAGATATTACTACACAGTTAATTGTCCATCAATATTTACATTTTACTCGTGAATGACTATTTAAATTTTTAGATGATACCCGTAGTCAAAGGAAGTCTAGAAAAGTCGCTCAGAGGGACAACAAAGCAGCAGCATCATTGAAACGGAAATTAGAAAATGCCTTTTCCACATCACTGGAAGAGGCTGGACCGTCAAAAATCAGCAAAATGGACAAGAGAATTGAGATGTAATACATTATTATTTATTATAGAGAAATATAAATGTAATTGAGGAACTTATAGCTTATAACTATAAATTTAATTTGAACGATGTCTACGCAACATCCAGTAGTACAGTTGGGGATATATATATATATATATATATATATATATATATATATACTCAACAAAGGAAAAAGTTTAAATGACAATAGGGATAAAAAATAACAATTGGAACAACAAAAGGAACGCAATAAGCGAACAAGAAATTTTTTTCAACATCGCGGACACCTTACAGATGCTAAATGTCATCCACATGCAGTTGACACAGCTGAAACCCCCGAGCCAAATCGCTACCGGGCAAGAAGCTAAGTAGTATAGCCGCAAAAGGGGAGAGTGCAGGAATGTTGCAGGTTATTATGTAATGTTGCAAAGAGGGGTGGGGGTTGTTGCAAAGGGGGTGGGGGGAAACTTGGAGGCGGCGTTATCCCCCAAGAGAAAGAAGGAGGAGGAGAGGTGTTCACCTGGCAGGAGCCAAGTGCACACTAAGACTTCCAGCCGGGCTGGCGTTGTTTTATAGGCTCCTAATCAGCCAGAATCAGCCAGTTGGCTGAGCCAAGGTGAGAGAGACGCCTGAAGGAGAGAGAGACAGCTGAAGGAGAGAGAGCTGAAGAAGAGAGAGATGCCTGTAGGAGGGAGAGACGCCTGAAGGAGAGAGGATAGGTACACATGCAGGAGGTACACATGCTGGAGGTACACATGCTGGAGGTACACACACATACGCACACATGCAGGAGTACACATGCTGGATGTACACATGCAGTACACATGCTGGAGGCAAACATGCAGTACACATGCTGGAGGCAAACATGCAGGAGAGAGAGAGAGAGAGACACCTGAAGGAGGAAGATACATGCAGGAGAGAGAGAGAGAGAGACACCTGAAGGAGGAAGATACATGCAGGAGAGAGAGAGAGAGAGACACCTGAAGGACAGAGTGGAGTTCTCCCCCAATTTATTTTCGTTTCCCTAACCTAAGAGGCCACTAAGGGGTTTACCAAAGGGCCAGAAATAGAAGGAGCAGAGCTCCTTACTCGGCCGGAGCCGAGGGGGAATGGTTCTTCACCAGCTTCGCGATCTTTTATAATCCTCTATTCTGGCTGAGTTGCCAGATAGCGCAAGGTATTCCAGATAGCGCCATGTGTCCCATTAATCGTGTAACACGTATATGACGGCTGTTATTCCAAATGTACTTGTATATATAATAAACTAATGAACCATATAAAATACCACAATATATATTTATATGGTTGTTCAAGATTCAACCGTATAAAATAACACAAGCGCCTCTTTCATTACGCTTTAATAGAATTAACAAAGTTACCCTATTTCGTTAGACAGAAAACGAATTTTTATAAGGGTTACCCAACGAATTATGAGAGCATCACCCGAATTAAAACTTTTATGGGTAACTATATCGACATAAGCTTATTATTGTAACGTTTGCTCCCAATATAAATTTTCCTAAATAACAGTAAAACCAATTAATTTATTAAATAATTATGAAACTTCATTTAAATAATTTACGATACAATTCCAACAAACGAGATGAAAACTTATGAAACATATAGCCTCATTCCTGCGACGAAAAAATGAAAAAATGACGAAAAATAAAGAAATTATTCATTTGGAATTGCCCAAGCCACTATAGCGGGGTCGGACGGAGAATATCTGTTCTTTTAAACATCTTATTTCTGCTTATTAAATAACTTTTTAGACACTTGATTTTTATTATAAATATTTAAGTCACGAATAACAGTGGGAAAAACGTCCGGAAAAGAAAATTATGAAACATCTCCTTCCAGACCACTCTTGATATATATATATAATATATATATATATATATATATATATATAATAAACAACTCATGCACACACACACACACACACACACACACACACACGATGAAAGGCAGAAGCTAAATCAGTTCGAATCGTGTCCCTAGAGAACTTTTTCGTTCGATTCGTGTCCCTAGAGACCTTTTTCGTTCGATTCGTGTCCCTAGAGACCTTTTTCGTTCGATTCGTGTCCCTAGAGACCTTTTTCGTTCGATTCGTGTCCCTAGAGACCTTTTTCGTTCGATTCGTGTCCCTAGAGACCTTTTTCGTTCGATTCGTGTCCCTAGAGACCTTTTTCGTTCGAATCGTGTCTCTAGGGACCTTTTTCGTTCGCTGTTCGAGCAGAAACCACCACAGACTCCAGATATTAATTTTATCATTGTTATTACTTCTACAAATATTTACGCGTATTTTGTATGGTGTCATATAGAAATATAATAATGAGATGCTTTTTTAAAATATAATTTGAAGCCAATTAAATTCTACTTATTAATAAATAACTTTTTACACACAAACTACATCTTAACTGCAAACACCTTGCACATCAATTCTTATCATCATTATTATTATTTCTACAATGAAACGGGGTCGGGCCGAAGAACGGGTGAGAGATCTCCCCCCCAATATATATATATATATATATATATATATATATATATATATATATATATATATAAATTGAATTTACCGTGGTACACCATGTTTGGCAAACGCTTTAATGGTGCAAGCCTCATTTACTGATGCATATTATATCTATCGGGCAAATAACTTTTAATTCAGTCACTGATTGACCCTCTAATACCGCAACAGCACAAATTATTGAGTAGAATGTTGTGTTCTATTACATCAAACAACTTACTCATACCCACTGCCATAATTTTCTTTTATCATAACTCAGCCGAGCAACTACGTTAAGCGACGTTGGATCTGAGTGGTAGTTGGATGGGGAGTCATCCACCGCAGCAGATAATTTACATTCGATAAATGTAATGAAATAATTAAATAAAATATGCATTTATTTTTATATCACGGATGGAGTCGATGTAGACAATGCAGGTCCTGAGCTTAAATTATCTAAAACCATAACAATACAAATTATTTCAATAGAATATTATGGTCTATTACATTATTACACCTTGCCCAGATCCATTACCAATAACCTCAATTTAGTAATAATAACAATTATCTCTCATACACTATATATATATATATATATATATATATATATATATATAGAAAGAGAGCGAGAGTTTTGTTCAAATAAAGGATTCAATTTATAATGAAAAGGTACGACTTGGGATGTCATTCGATTACTGAGAGTTATTAGCAATGAAGTTCAGTAGAGATTACCCCATAGGACACGTAGGGTGCCCATTTATCTGCCAACCACTTTCTTTTATTATGTGTAATGACCACCTTAGACCTACAGTTTGAACCATCAACAGCCCAGCGTCTTAACCACTAGGACACGTAGGGTGCCCATTTATCTGCCAACCACTTTTTTTATTATGTGTAATGACCACCTTAGACCTACAGTTTGAACCATCAACAGCCCAGCGTCTTAACCACTAGGACACGTAGGGTGCCCATTTATCTGCCAACCACTTTATTTTATTATGTGTAATGACCACCTTAGACCTACAGTTTAACGTTGAAACCGAATGTTATTTTAAAATATAATTATGATATATTTCTTTATACCCTCTCGATTACATTAGTGACTAATGATGCGGGAAATTGAGTAAATGGAAATATTATTTTCTCGAAAACTATGGGTGATAGAAAACTTCTGAAACCATATTTGGAATCAATATCAAAAGTTCTATACGAATCACCAAATAATTTTCAAAGGAGAATAAGAGCATTAATTCTATTAGTGAAAATATAAAGATGCAATTACTCGTCCGTACCCGTTATAGCGGAATGGTACACGTCATAGCTCCACCCAGCTACATCGGCAGCCAATCACGACGAACATCTGGTCTTTTGGGCGGAGCTTGAACTATCTGTGAAGTGTAAAAGGCTCTTTATTTCAAGAAATCGATTCGGGACAATGCTCTTTTTACAATATCAATGCCCAAGTCTTCTTCATTTGACCAATAATGTCCTTCAGAGGGCAATCGATGGTATCCTGTGAATAACAGTATTCCAAAAAATTGCTTTCATTTCATCCATGGACACAGTAATACAGCACTGAATAGAAGCTAATTATAAAAGAAAATGGGCCTTTGGTACAACTTGCATAATTATGATAGAGTCCTAGTCCAAACGTATTTGTCACGCAGTTTACAAATTAGTTGACAAATTTATGAAAAAAGTGTGTGGAAACCATTCATGTGCAAAAGTCTTAGTTTGATAAAATATGGTAAATGTGGTACACAGTAGCTCTTTAGTTAATTTCAAGAAAAATTTAGACACTTTCATGAGTGAAAGAGATAGTTTGTAGATTGTATATCGTGTATATCCTTAGTTTCAGTTTTGTAGGCTCTTTTGGTGGATGTAAATAGTTGTATATTAATTAGCTAGTTTGAGGGTCTTCCGGAACGCTTCTTGTGGGCATTCTGAACAGTTCCATCGGCTTCAAACTTATCTCTAATTCGAGTGATGGTAAGTCGCGTTGGTGGATCTGTTTGTCTCGTCATGATATACATTAATATAGTGATAAAAATACTTAAGATTGTCCATGATCACGAGATTCACATTTTCAGTCGTAGGGTATGAGTAATCGACATGGTGTAGCATGACGTAATGCCGCTTGTCACACCACCCATCCGCAAGACTCATTATCCATACCTGCTGCTTCTCTTCTGCACGCGTTGTTTCTTTTACTTTACGGTATATGTGAGACTTTATAAAGTTTAGCTCTGCAGCATACTTCAGCACATCGTCAGTGCAACGAAAGCCTTCAATGGTCTCACCAGAACATCCGTAGAGTATTTGTACATCTTGGAACTTCACACAATCCAATGTGGTTTTAAAAGAGGCATAGGAGGGGGAATAGGAAGTTTTTCGGTATCCACCACATCCTGGCACTTTGCTGAATACCATTTCATAAACGTTGTACAAGCAATATTAAAGGTAGCCATTGAATACACGTCTGATTTTTCTTCTGAATACACGTCTGATCTCTCGGTCTTACTGCAGTCGACTGACCACGCAGGGAATCACAGATAGTAGCATGACTCACGGTCTTACAGTGGGCGGAGCTTAGAATTTTCGCCTGTGCACACACAAAGGAGAAAGTGAAACGCTAATTGAAACATGAGTTATTTAATAAACGAGATATTCAGTTAACACAAGAAATAACAGAAAACACAAGAAAAAACAAATGCTTAGATTTGGTGATCACAAACAACAGAAACCTAAAGAAACCTGTACTCGATATGAAGGGCTTTCATATCGTTCAGTAGTATTTTTGTTCCCACTTTACAACCGGATGGTAAGTCATCTTTAAATACGTCTAGAATACAATCAAAAGCACGCACAAAGAGTTCATCGTTAGTTACATTATTAAACACAAGTTTATAAACACGCTTTTCCAATCGAGGGTTTATTTCTACCGACCCGAGCTTTTCAATCGTGAACACGTCTTCACTCAACATAGCGGCAATTGAAATAATCTTCTAAATCGTTACGACAACTGCGCGTTATATAAAGAAATAGTTCTTCAGGATAATTTTCACGAACTAGGCATATTTTATAATGTTTTACTAAACATCTTCATACACCGGCGCATTATTTGAGAGGAACATATGCTCATATTTTTCCTTTCTGCCCGTCAAACGATACTCATCTCTAAAGTCTGTTAAAAACTCACGCAGGACACTAGCCACAACCTCACTACGAACCTCGTCATGATATACATTAATATAGTGATAAAAATACTTAAGATTGTCCATGATCACGAGATTCACATTTTCAGTCGTAGGGTATGAGTAATCGACATGGTGTAGCATGACGTAATGCGGCTTGTCACACCACCCATCCGCAAGACTCATTATCCATACCTGCTGCTTCTCTTCTGCACGCGTTGTTTCTTTTACTTTAGACTTTATAAAGTTTAGATCTGCAGCATACTTCAGCACATCGTCAGTGCAACGAAAGCCTTCAATGGTCTCACCAGAACATCCGTAGAGTATTTGTACATCTTGGAACTTCACACAATCCAATGTGGTTTTAAAAGAGGCATAGGAGGGGGGGAATAGGAAGTTTTTCGGTATCCACCACATCCTGGCACTTTGCTGAATACCATTTCATAAACGTTGTACAAACAATATTAAAGGTAGCCATTTGAATACACGTCTGATTTTTCTTCTGAATACACGTCTGATCTCTCGGTCTTACTGCAGTCGACTGATCACGCAGGGAATCACAGATAGCAACATGACTCACGGTCTTACAGTGGGCGGAGCTTAGAATTTTCGCCTGTGCACACACAAAGGAGAAAGTGAAACGCTAATTGAAACATGAGTTATTTAATAAACGTGATATTCAGTTAACACAAGAAATAACAGAAAACACAAGAAAAAACAAATGCTTAGATTTGGTGATCACAAACAACAGAAACCTAATACTTTAAAGAAAGCATTCTATTAAATACTTTTAGCCTATGTTCACGAATTAATACCGGTTTTAAAATAGATTCGACAAGAAGACCGGCTGGACTGATTTTATAGAAATTCAAGGATTCCAAGTTGATCACGAGAGAAGTTATGTAGTCATCTTCCATGCTGCAAAATCTCATCGTTAGCCTGCCTGCTCAGAGCACCGACAAGAGGTAAAATCGAATCCACATCAACACAAAATTTTAGTCGCTAAAATAACAGCCTGAGTATTGTTCATGTTCTAAATTATCTTTGATTCGTTTTGATAAAATTGAGTAAACTGCAGCCTTTGTTTCCTGATCAGAAACTCTCCGTCTTTTTCTGGTATGGTGCAAGGCTTCGTTGCAACCATATTCACTGCACGAGTCTACTTCACAGTCGTTGCCTTCTAATCTAGATTTACACTCTTCACTAATGCATTCGATGGGTGAATAATCATCTTGGTTGATATTATTGACACCACATTCGAGAGGGCTCACTGGGGTAACGGACACTTCAGGTAATGGCGCGGACGCTTGAGGTGGGTCGGGGACAATCTCCTCAGGTTGCCCTTGTGGCGGGGCAAATATTGTGTGGGGGTAATTATGTGTTGCTTCTAAGTAAACAAAACGGGCCTTATGTAACACAGTGGCAATTAATAATGATTTATGCAAAGATGCACCAGCTCTTCTGGAACGTCTGGATGCAATTTTACCGAGCGATATATTTATCAACTTGTATGCTTCAAACCCGTTTGGAACGTCAGATATCATGTTCACCACCTAGGAATTGGTCAAGGCACAGAGAGCTAACTAACACGACTCTATCCTCTATTACCAATCTTGTAATGAGTTAAAGTGAAAGTTTCGCCTGCCTTTATACAATGTCGTTCTGACGTCGTTATCAAGCTCCACACAGGGAACTTCCAGGAAGTAACATGAATCACGTTGCTGTTCTTTCACCTGTACACACGCACACACACACACACACACACACACACACAAAGGAGAAAGTGATACGTTGGTTGAAACATGATTTATTTAATAAAAGAAATATTCAAGCTATATATATATATTTACAAACACGTGTAATAAATAAGTTAACAACAGACATCAATGATTATATTCAAGACATATATATTTAAAACATGTGTAATAAACAAGTTAACAATGAATTATGTAACCCGAGAGACGACGGACGGAGTCATTACAAGCTCGGCGGAGCCGAGCTTGTAATGACTCCGTCCGTCGTCTCTCGGGTTACAGAAATTCAATTGTTAACTTATTTATCACACGTTTGTAATATGTCTTGAATATAATCATTGATGTCTGTTGTTAACTTATTTATTACACGTGTTTGTAATATATATATATATAGCTTGAATATTTCTTTTATTAAATAAATCATGTTTCAACCAACGTATCACTTTCTCCTTTGTGTGTGTGTGTGTGTGTGTGTGTGTGTGTGTTGTGTGTGTGTACAGGTGAAAGAACAGCAACGTGATTCATGTTACTTCCTGGAATTCCCTGTGTGGAGCTTGATAACGACGTCAGAACGACATTGTATAAAGGCAGGCGAAACTTTCACTTTAACTCATTACAAGATTGGTAATAGAGGATAGAGTCGTGTTAGTTAGCTCTCTGTGCCTTGACCAATTCCTAGGTGGTGAACATGATATCTGACGTTCCAAACGGGTTTGAAGCATACAAGTTGATAAATATATCGCTCGGTAAAATTGCATCCAGACGTTCCAGAAGAGCTGGTGCATCTTTGCATAAATCATTATTAATTGCCACTGTGTTACATAAGGCCCGTTTTGTTTACTTAGAAGCAACACATAATTACCCCCACACAATATTTGCCCCGCCACAAGGGCAACCTGAGGAGATTGTCCCCGACCCACCTCAAGCGTCCGCGCCATTACCTGAAGTGTCCGTTACCCCAGTGAGCCCTCTCGAATGTGGTGTCAATAATATCAACCAAGATGATTATTCACCCATCGAATGCATTAGTGAAGAGTGTAAATCTAGATTAGAAGGCAACGACTGTGAAGTAGACTCGTGCAGTGAATATGGTTGCAACGAAGCCTTGCACCATACCAGAAAAAGACGGAGAGTTTCTGATCAGGAAACAAAGGCTGCAGTTTACTCAATTTTATCAAAACGAATCAAAGATAATTTAGAACATGAACAATACTCAGGCTGTTATTTTAGCGACTAAAATTTTGTGTTGATGTGGATTCGATTTTACCTCTTGTCGGTGCTCTGAGCAGGCAGGCTAACGATGAGATTTTGCAGCATGGAAGATGACTACATAACTTCTCTCGTGATCAACTTGGAATCCTTGAATTTCTATAAAATCAGTCCAGCCGGTCTTCTTGTCGAATCTATTTTAAAACCGGTATTAATTCGTGAACATAGGCTAAAAGTATTTAATAGAATGCTTTCTTTAAAGTATTAGGTTTCTGTTGTTTGTGATCACCAAATCTAAGCATTTGTTTTTTCTTGTGTTTTCTGTTATTTCTTGTGTTAACTGAATATCACGTTTATTAAATAACTCATGTTTCAATTAGCGTTTCACTTTCTCCTTTGTGTGTGCACAGGCGAAAATTCTAAGCTCCGCCCACTGTAAGACCGTGAGTCATGTTGCTATCTGTGATTCCCTGCGTGATCAGTCGACTGCAGTAAGACCGAGAGATCAGACGTGTATTCAGAAGAAAAATCAGACGTGTATTCAAATGGCTACCTTTAATATTGTTTGTACAACGTTTATGAAATGGTATTCAGCAAAGTGCCAGGATGTGGTGGATACCGAAAAACTTCCTATTCCCCCCCTCCTATGCCTCTTTTAAAACCACATTGGATTGTGTGAAGTTCCAAGATGTACAAATACTCTACGGATGTTCTGGTGAGACCATTGAAGGCTTTCGTTGCACTGACGATGTGCTGAAGTATGCTGCAGATCTAAACTTTATAAAGTCTAAAGTAAAAGAAACAACGCGTGCAGAAGAGAAGCAGCAGGTATGGATAATGAGTCTTGCGGATGGGTGGTGTGACAAGCCGCATTACGTCATGCTACACCATGTCGATTACTCATACCCTACGACTGAAAATGTGAATCTCGTGATCATGGACAATCTTAAGTATTTTTATCACTATATTAATGTATATCATGACGAGGTTCGTAGTGAGGTTGTGGCTAGTGTCCTGCGTGAGTTTTTAACAGACTTTAGAGATGAGTATCGTTTGACGGGCAGAAAGGAAAAATATGAGCATATGTTCCTCTCAAATAATGCGCCGGTGTATGAAGATGTTTAGTAAAACATTATAAAATATGCCTAGTTCGTGAAAATTATCCTGAAGAACTATTTCTTTATATAACGCGCAGTTGTCGTAACGATTTAGAAGATTATTTCAATTGCCGCTATGTTGAGTGAAGACGTGTTCACGATTGAAAAGCTCGGGTCGGTAGAAATAAACCCTCGATTGGAAAAGCGTGTTTATAAACTTGTGTTTAATAATGTAACTAACGATGAACTCTTTGTGCGTGCTTTTGATTGTATTCTAGACGTATTTAAAGATGACTTACCATCCGGTTGTAAAGTGGGAACAAAAATACTACTGAACGATATGAAAGCCCTTCATATCGAGTACAGGTTTCTTTAGGTTTCTGTTGTTTGTGATCACCAAATCTAAGCATTTGTTTTTTCTTGTGTTTTCTGTTATTTCTTGTGTTAACTGAATATCACGTTTATTAAATAACTCATGTTTCAATTAGCGTTTCACTTTCTCCTTTGTGTGTGCACAGGCGAAAATTCTAAGCTCTGCCCACTGTAAGACCGTGAGTCATGCTACTATCTGTGATTCCCTGCGTGGTCAGTCGACTGCAGTAAGACCGAGAGATCAGACGTGTATTCAGAAGAAAAATCAGACGTGTATTCAAATGGCTACCTTTAATATTGCTTGTACAACGTTTATGAAATGGTATTCAGCAAAGTGCCAGGATGTGGTGGATACCGAAAAACTTCCTATTCCCCCTCCTTTGCCTCTTTTAAAGCCACATTGGATTGTGTGAAGTTCCAAGATGTACAAATACTCTACGGATGTTCTGGTGACCATTGAAGGCTTTCGTTGCACTGACGATGTGCTGAAGTATGCTGCAGAGCTAAACTTTATAAAGTCTCACATATACCGTAAAGTAAAAGAAACAACGCGTGCAGAAGAGAAGCAGCAGGTATGGATAATGAGTCTTGCGGATGGGTGGTGTGACAAGCAGCATTACGTCATGCTACACCATGTCGATTACTCATACCCTACGACTGAAAATGTGAATCTCGTGATCATGGACAATCTTAAGTATTTTTATCACTATATTAATGTATATCATGACGAGACAAACAGATCCACCAACGCGACTTACCATCACTCGAATTAGAGATAAGTTTGAAGCCGATGGAACTGTTCAGAATGCCCACAAGAAGCGTTCCGGAAGACCCTCAAACTAGCTAATTAATATACAACTATTTACATCCACCAAAAGAGCCTACAAAACTGAAACTAAGGATATACACGATATACAATCTACAAACTATCTCTTTCACTCATGAAAGTGTCTAAATTTTCTTGAAATTAACTAGAGCTACTGTGTACCACATTTACCATATTTTATCAAACTAAGACTTTTGCACATGAATGGTTTCCACACACTTTTTTCATAAATTTGTCAACTAATTTGTAAACTGTGTGACAAATACGTTTGGACTAGGACTCTATCATAATTATGCAAGTTGTACCAAAAGCCCATTTTCTTTTATAATTAGCTTCTATTCAGTGCTGTATTACTGTGTCCATGGATGAAATGAAAGCAATTTTTTGGAATACTGTTATTCACAGGATACCATCGATTGCCCTCTGAAGGACATTATTGGTCAAATGAAGAAGACTTGGGCATTGATATTGTAAAAAGAGCATTGTCCCGAATCGATTTCTTGAAATAAAGAGCCTTTTACACTTCACAGATAGTTCAAGCTCCGCCCAAAAGACCAGATGTTCGTCGTGATTGGCTGCCGATGTAGCTGGGTGGAGCTATGACGTGTACCATTCCGCTATAACGGGTACGGACGAGTAATTGCATCTTTATATTTTCACTAATAGAATTAATGCTCTTATTCTCCTTTGAAAATTATTTGGTGATTCGTATAGAACTTTTGATATTGATTCCAAATATGGTTTCAGAAGTTTTCTATCACCCATAGTTTTCGAGAAAATAATATTTCCATTTACTCAATTTCCCGCATCATTAGTCACTAATGTAATCGAGAGGGTATAAAGAAATATATCATAATTATATTTTAAAAATAACATTCGGTTTCAACGTTAAACTGTAGGTCTAAGGTGGTCATTACACATAATAAAATAAAGTGGTTGGCAGATAAATGGGCACCCTACGTGTCCTAGTGGTTAAGACGCTGGGCTGTTGATGGTTCAAACTGTAGGTCTAAGGTGGTCATTCCACATAATAAAAGAAAGTGGTTGGCAGATAAATGGGCACCCTGTGTCCTAGTGGTTAAGACGCTGGGCTGTTGATGGTTCAAACTGTAGGTCTAAGGTGGTCATTACACATAATAAAAAAGTGGTTGGCAGATAAATGGGCACCCTACGTGTCCTATGGGGTAATCTCTACTGAACTTCATTGCTAATAACTCTCAGTAATCGAATGACATCCCAAGTCGTACCTTTTCATTATAAATTGAATCCTTTATTTGAACAAAACTCTCGCTCTTTCTATATATATATATATATATATATATATATATATATTATAATATATATATATATATATAGTGTATGAGAGATAATTGTTATTATTACTAAATTGAGGTTATTGGTAATGGATCTGGGCAAGGTGTAATAATGTAATAGACCATAATATTCTATTGAAATAATTTGTATTGTTATGGTTTTAGATAATTTAAGCTCAGGACCTGCATTGTCTACATCGACTCCATCCGTGATATAAAAATAAATGCATATTTTATTTAATTATTTCATTACATTTATCGAATGTAAATTATCTGCTGCGGTGGATGACTCCCCATCGAACTACCACTCAGATCCAACGTCGCTTAACGTAGTTGCTCGGCTGAGTTATGATAAAAGAAAAATTATGGCAGTGGGTATGAGTAAGTTGTTTGATGTAATAGAACAGAACATTCTACTCAATAATTTGTGCTGTTGCGGTATTAGAGGGTCAATCAGTGACTGAATTAAAAGTTATTTGCCCGATAGA
Organism: Bathynomus jamesi; assembly: GCA_023014485.1. NCBI lineage: Eukaryota > Metazoa > Arthropoda > Malacostraca > Isopoda > Cirolanidae > Bathynomus > Bathynomus jamesi. The sequence goes on along the minus strand of JAJOZX010000323.1, from coordinate 1,080,984 downwards.
TATAATATGCATCAGTAAATGAGGCTTGCACCACTAAAGCGTTTGCCAAACATGGTGTACCACGGTAAATTCAATTTATATATATATATATATATATATATATATATATATATATATATATTTTGGGGGGGGAGATCTCTCACCCGTTCTTCGGCCCGACCCCGTTTCATTGTAGAAATAATAAAATGATAAGAATTGATGTGCAAGGTGTTTGCAGTTAAGATGTAGTTTGTGTAAAAAGTTATTTATTAATAAGTAGAATTTAATTGGCTTCAAATTATATTTTAAAAAAGCATCTCATTATAGTTCTATATGACACCATACAAAATACGCGTAAATATTTGTAGAAGTAATAACAATGATAAAATTAATATCTGGAGTCTGTGGTGGTTTCTGCTCGAACAGCGAACGAAAAAGGTCCCTAGAGACACGATTCGAACGAAAAAGGTCTCTAGGGATACGATTCGAACTGATTTAGCTTCTGCCTTTCATCGTGTGTGTGTGTGTGTGTGGTGTGTGTGTGTGTGTGTGTGTGTGTGCATGAGTTGTTTATTATATATATATATATATATATATATATATATATCAAGAGTGGTCTGGAAGATGTTTCATAATTTTCTTTCCGGACGTTTTTCCCAGTTATTCGTGACTTAAATATTTATAATAAAAATCAAGTGTCTAAAAAGTTATTTAATAAGCAGAAATAAGATGTTTAAAAGAACAGATATTCTCCGTCCGACCCCGCTATAGTGGCTTGGGCAATTCCAAATGAATAATTTCTTTATTTTTCGTCATTTTTTCATTTTTTCGTCGCAGGAATGAGGCTATATGTTTCATAAGTTTTCATCTCGTTTGTTGGAATTGTATCGTAAATTATTTAAATGAAGTTTCATAATTATTTAATAAATTAATTGGTTTTACTGTTATTTAGGAAAATTTATATTGGGAGCAAACGTTACAATAATAAGCTTATGTCGATATAGTTACCCATAAAAGTTTTAATTCGGTGATGCTCTCATAATTCGTTGGGTAACCCTTATAAAAATTCGTTTTCTGTCTAACGAAATAGGGTAACGTGTTACACGATTAATGGGACACATGGCGCTATCTGGAATACCTTGCGCTATCTGGCAACTCAGCCAGAATAGAGGATTATAAAAGATCGCGAAGCTGGTGAAGAACCATTCCCCCTCGGCTCCGGCCGAGTAAGGAGCTCTGCTCCTTCTATTTCTGGCCCTTTGGTAAACCCCTTAGTGGCCTCTTAGGTTAGGGAAACGAAAATAAATTGGGGGAGAACTCCACTCTGTCCTTCAGGTGTCTCTCTCCCTCCTTCAGGTGTCTCTCTCTCTCTCTCTCCTGCATGTATCTTCCTCCTTCAGGTGTCTCTCTCTCTCTCTCTCTCTGCATGTTTGCCTCCAGCATGTGTACTGCATGTGTACATCCAGCATGTGTACTCCTGCATGTGTGCGTGTGTGTACCTCCAGCATGTGTACCTACTGCATGCGTACTCCTGCATGTGTGCGTATGTGTGTGTACCTCCAGCATGTGTACCTCCTGCATGTGTACCTATCCTCTCTCCTTCAGGCGTCTCTCCCTCCTACAGGCATCTCTCTCTTCTTCAGCTCTCTCTCCTTCAGCTCTCTCTCTCTCTCTCCTTCAGGCGTCTCTCTCACATTGGCTCAGCCAACTGGCTGATTCTGGCTGATTAGGAGCCTATAAAACAACGCCAGCCCGGCTGGAAGTCTTAGTGTGCACTTGGCTCCTGCCAGGTGAACACCTCTCCTCCTCCTTTCTCTTGGGGGATAACGCCGCCTCCAAGTTTCCCCCCCACCCCCCTTTGCAACATTACATAACCTGCAACATTCCTGCACTCTCCCCTTTTGCGGCTATACTACTAAGCTACAAATACAAGTAGGCGGAAACGGATCTCTTTCGGAGGATCATAGGGCAACGAATCAAGCGATATCGAAGGAAAAAGAACTTGAAATGCGCAAGGGGCAACGAAAAACAGAACAAAAATTGTCCTGGCTAATATTCAAGGAATAAGACCAAACCAATCACTCAAAGTTTCGTACCTGAAAGGATTTATGGACGAAACAAGGGCGGACATCGCATGCCTCACAGAAACTCACCTTAAAGATTGCCAAGGAAACTTTGAAAACTGCGAACATTTTATTGATAAGAAAGAGATAAATATAGAGGGCTTCAACTTACTAAGAGCGAAAATAAAAACCCACTCTAATAGACAGAGTTTATTTCCACAACAGTTTCAACGCCCACTGGCATCCTCCTCTGGTGGATACAGAAACACGTGTTTCTGTATCCACCCGAGAGGATGCCAGTGGGCGTCGAAACTGTTGTGGAAATAAACTGTCTATTAGTGGGTTTTATTTTCATATTTTGACCTTCACGTAGAAAAAAGAAGTTTTTTGCATTTATTACTAATAGCGGACAGAACGACGAGGCGGAAAGGTGGCTGTGCTATATATGTACAGGAAGGTCACATGACAGAGACGATAATTAGTAAATCAAACAGCTATGTGGAACTCCTAGCAGTGAATATAGAAAAACTAAACTTGATAGTAATAGTCATCTGTAGACCTCCAAGCACCCCAACCGAAAAACTCTCGGAGGCCATTGATGACCAGAAAGCTAATAAACGCCATAAACCCTCCATCCCCCAATATAATGATCTGCGGAGACTTTAACTTCCCATTTATAAAATACAAAAAGGTGGATAGGAATATATATATATTCACCAGGACAAGGGGGGCACAAGAGAAGACCAGGAGCAAGCAAAAATGTTGATGGCTCTCACAAATGAGTTTATGCTGACACAGGAGATAACAGAAAATACCAGAAAAAATAACTGCCTGGATCTGGTATTCACGAATAACACGAACTTGATTGCTGATATAAAAATAACCCCAACCATTACCTCAGGCCACAACTTAATCGAGATATCAACAAATATGACGACAACATTAAAAGACAATACACATTGTGGAAAGAAGTAAATTCGGGGCCTTTAACTTAAACTCGAAGACTATAAATTGGGAAGCAATCAGATCGCACATGGCCCAAATAGAATGGAGAACAATTTTCGAGAATAAAACAACTGAAGAAATGCTAACAACCTTGGAAGAAAAAACGCTGAGAACTTTGGAAAAATATGCTCCGAAATCACAGCCAAAATGAAAGAGGAGCTGGCTAAAGAGGCAAAAGAGAAGACTATTCCGCAAAAGAAAGAGAGTGGAGGCGAAGTTAGTTAACTGCGGAGATAATGACAGGAAAGCAATAAAAGAAAAACTGGAGGGTATCGATAGGGAAATACAAGCCCTGATTAAGGACCATACAGAGAGGGAAGAGGAAAAGGCGGTAGAAGCAATAAAGGAAAATCCAAAATACTTCTATAGCTATGCAAAAAGGAAAACAAAAACGCGCGCCGCTATTGCGCCTTTAAGGACGGGAAATAATGAACTAACCGACGATCCAAAAGAAATATCTGATACATTGAGAGCTCAATATGAATCAGTTTTCAGTACCCCAAACAGTAACAAAGCGATACCTGACATAAATGGATTCTTTGAAGAGGAATTGCAAGGAGTATATATAACAGACTTTGATTTTACACCAGAAGATGGAGCAAGAGCTATGGGACAAATGAAACTACATTCGGCTCCAGGTCCGGACAATTGGAACGCATTATTGATTAAAAACTGTAAAAATGAAATAGCTACACCTTTATACTGGATATGGAGAAGATCCCTAGACACTGGGGAAATACCGAGCATCTTCAAAATCAGCAAACATTGTCCCTATATATAAAGGAGGGGACAGATCTCAAGCAAAGAACTGTACACCAGTGTCATTGACGTCCCACCTCACCAAAGTATTTGAAAGAATAGTTAGAGAGAAAATTTATGATTTCCTGAGACACGGGAAAGATTCAACGAAAATCAGCATGGATTCCATTCCGATCAGGAAGATCATGCCTATCACAACTAATAGAACACTACAATATCCTAGATGCATTGGAAGGCAATGACAACTACGATGTTATATACACAGATTTTGCTAAAGCTTTCGATAAATGTGACCATGGTATAATAGCACATAAAATTAAATATATGGGAATAACAGGCAAAGTGGGAAAATGGATCTACAACTTCCTCAGAGAACGTCTACAGGTCGTCAAAATTCAAGGTATATTATCATCAGAATCGGAAGTACGCAGCTCAGTACCACAAGGGACGGTACTGGCCCCACTCTTGTTCATTATCATGCTAACAGACAGACAGCGGAGTAAACAGCAAAAAAATCAGCGATGTACATGACGTGGAGGCCTTGCAGAGGGACACGAACAAAATATACAAATGGTCAGAAGACAACAACATGTCATTCAACTCCGAGAAATTTCAGCTCTTGAGATATGGTAGAAAAGAAGAACTTAAACAGACTGCATATTATGCTCCAGATAGACAAGAAATTCAGAGAAGCACGAAAGCGATTGATCTCGGGATAATAATGACAGATGATGCGAAACTCGAAACACAAAATCAGATAGCGATACATAAAGCAGAGAGAGTCGCCGGACAGGTACTAAGAACGTTCAAGAGAAGGGACAAGACAGTAATGATTCCCCTGCTAAAAAACATACTTATACCAAAACTTGAATACTGCTCAGTTTTGACGCCCCCATATAAAAAAGAAGAAACTAATAAACTAGAAGAAATGCAAAGGCATTTCACAGCCAAGATTGATGGCTGCAAAGAACTCAACTACTGGGAAAGACTACGTAAACTAAATCTATACTCACTGGAAAGAAGGAGAGGTGCATCATAATCTACATACGGAAAATGATCGAAAAACTGGTACCAAACCTAAAATTAAACCCAATTACCATTCAAACAACACTGGAAAATAGGGAAGGCAGAATGTGTATTGTGTAGTGTTCCCAAATTAAAGGCCCGACAAGGGACCTCCTCAACCCTGAAGGAAAATAGCTTGGTTGTTAGGGGGCCAAGACTTTTCAACCAGCTTCCTAAGGACCTCAGAAACGCAACGGGGGTCAAAGTTGAAGTCTTCAAGAAAAGACTGGATGCCTGGCTCAGGACAGTACCAGATGTGCCGGACGTGCCTGGCTATGTACGGTGGAGAGCGCAAGAAAGCAACTAGCTCCTCCACCAGGCCGTACATAGCCAGGTACACCCGGCCCATCTGGTACCGTCCTGAGCGAGGCATCTAGTTTTCAACTTTGACCCTTGTAACGTTTCTGAGGTCCTTAGGAAGCTGGTTGAAAAGTCTTGGCCCTCTGACAACAAAGCTATTTTCCTTCAGTGTTGAGGAGGTTCCTCGTCGGGCCTTCAATTTGAAAATACTACACATTCTGCCTTTCCTATTTTCCAGTGTTTGAATGGTAATTGGGTTTAATTTTAGGTTTGGTACCAGTTTTTCGATCATTTTCCATATGTAGATTATGGTATACCTCTCTCTTCTTCTTTCCAGGAAGTACAGATTTAGTTTCCGTAGTCTTTCCCAGTAGTTGATTTCTTTGCAGCCATCAATCTTGGCTGTGAAGTGTTTCTGCGTTTCTTCTAGTTCATTAATTTCTTCCTTTTTATATGGGGACGTCAAACTGAGCAGTATTCAAGTTTTGGTATAATCAATGTTTTTAGCAGGGTAATCATTACCGTCTCTTCTTTTGAACTTTCTTACTACCTGGCCCGCGACTCTTTTTGCTTCATTTATCGTTATCTGATTTTGTGCTTCGAATTTCGCATCATCTCTCATTACACTGGCCAACAAAATGAAACTTTTTTTTCTCATCACAAACATGATCACACTTTTCTTAATGCATGTTTCGCGCTGATTCCGAATCTGGTTTTATTTTTTTTCTAGCACGTAGAGTTATATAGATACACTGGTTTTGATATTTTTAAGTTTTTGATATTGCTATAAGAAAATTTATGGATGTATAGATCACACTTAGGAATGCTAAACAACAAATACATCATATACTTTATTCAATGTACTTATAAATAAAGAATATATACATTATTTTATTAAAAGCGCTGTGAGTGTGATTTCCTTTTGTAAATTTGGCCTGGATTGTCACGATACAGCATCCAACAATGGTCCGCCATCATGTTTTCATTCCAATATCCTTGGTAGCGCTTCTCCATCATCTGAATATCTTGATGGAAGCGCTCTCCTTGCTCGTCACTCACTGCACCAAGGTTTTCAGGAAAGAAATCTAAGTGGGAATGCAGGAAGTGAATATTTAACGACGTTCGACACTCCATTTCTTTGAAGGTATCAAGGAGGTTCTTGACTCCATCCTTATACGCAGGTGACTTGTTGCTTCCAAGAAAGTTTTCACATATCCATTTGTGAATCCTGACTGCATACCCATAAGCATTCCTATAACTTTTAGATCTCCACAAACATTCCATTGATGACTCGTATTTGATTGCCTTAAGTAGTATATCCATATTGTCATATGTCTCTTTTAGATGGACGGAATGGGCACTGGGGATGGATGGCATTATATTACCATTATGCAAAAGAACTGCTTTCAGGCTTCTCTGCGACGAATCAATAAAAAGGCGCCACTCAGATGCCACATACGTCTGAGATATGGCTGTAAATAGTCCATTGATGTCATGGCAATAACAGAGAGGACCGTCTACTGAAAAGAATGCTGTTAATTCAAAATTCCGGTTTCGGTAGTAACTAATACGAACATTGTTCTCAAGTAAATTGTTCTCCTTTAGTCTTGAGGCGAGAAGCTCTGATTTCTCTTTAGACAGCGATAAGTCTCTAACAAGATCATTCAACTGTCCTTGGGTTAACTTTTTAGGCTCTAAATGTCTACCTTCAAAAGTGTACTCTGGTTCTGTAGATGGTCCGGAAACGCCAGTTGCACCTTCATCACTTTCCATGTCATCTATGATAGAGTCTAGCCTATCGCTTGGGGGAATTGGAATGGGCAATGTTTCATCATGTTTTACTGGTCTACGTGCTGAATCCAAGTTTGGATATACAATCTGGTGTTTGTTCTTGGCAGAAAACCCCATTAAGTTCACACTACAAAAATAACAGTCTTCATGATGATCTCTCGGCTCCCTCCATATCATGGGTATGGCAAATGGCATTGAAGCTTTCTTTTTGTTAAGCCAATCACGTAATCCATTTGAACAGCCAGAACAGATTTGATGTGGCGCCCATGGTTTATCTTGGTCACCTAGATGGCAACCAAAGTATAGCTTGTATATTTTCTTAATGTCGGTTGTAATACTTCGTCGCTGTGTTTTAGTTGTGAACTGGGCGCATACGAAACAGAACTTGTCGGGGTCATTCTTACATTGTCGAGGCATGTTGACTGACCTGAGCAAACTATAAATTCAAGAAAAATGTACACCAACTTGACACAACAAGTTCTTGGACTGGACTGATCTTTTGACACACAAAGCACGGCGTTGTTGCCTGAATCACAATGCTGCTAGACGTAAAAGCTCACACCTGAAATACATAAGATGTATAATTAAGATAATTGAAATAAATAAGATGAATAAACTAAAAAAACACAATAAAATAAACACAATCAAATGTTGAAATATTAGTATTTTGCCTATTTAAAATGGTTAAATCTGTGTTTTTATATATATGCCTTCATCTTGAAAACTATACGTGCTAGAAAAAATCTGAATGCAGTTTTGGAATCAGCGTGGAAAATGCTATCCAGCCAACACAAATTGTACTCTGATGAAAAATCTTTGTTGACCAGTGTTATTAGCCCCAAATCGATCGCTTTCGTGCTTCTCTGAATTTCCTGTCTATCTGGAGCACAATATGCAGTCTGTTTAAGTTCCTCTTTTCTACCATATCTCAAGAGCTGAAATTTCTCTGTGTTAAATGACATGTTATTGTCTTTTGACCATTTGTATATTTTGTTCGTCCCTCTGCAAGGCCTCCACTTCATTTACATCACTGATTTTTCTGCTGATCTTTGTATCGTCTGCGAAGGATGTTACTATACTGTTGCTGTTTACTCCGCTGTATATGTCTGTTAGCATGATAATGAACAGGAGTGGGGCCAGTACTGTCCCTTGTGATACTGAGCTGCGTACTTCCGATTCTGATGATATACCTTGAATTTTGACGACCTGTAGACGTTCTCAGGAAGTTGTAGATCCATTTTCCCACTTTGCCTGTTATTCCCATATGTTTCATTTTATGTGCTATTATACCATGATTACATTTGTCGAAACCTTTAGCAAAATCTGTGTATATGACATCGTAGTTGTCATTGCCTTCCAGTGCATCTAGGATATTGTTGTAGTGTTCTATTAGTTGTGATAGGCATGATCTACCTGATTGGAATCCATGCTGATTTTCGTTGAATCTTTCCCGTGTCTCCAGGAAATCATAAATTTTCTCTCTAACTATTCTTTCAAATACTTTGGTGAGGTGGGACATCAATGACACTGGTCTAGTTCTTTGCTTGAGATCTGTCCACTCATTTATATCTAGGGACAATGTTTGCTCTTTTGAAGATGCTCGATATTTCCCCACTGTCTAGGAATTTTCTCCATATCCGGTATAAAGGTGTAGCTATTTCATTTTTAGTTTTTAATCAATAATGCGTTCCAACTGACCGGACCTGCAACTGAATGTAGTTTCATTTGTCCTATAGCTCTTGCTACATCTTCTGAGGTAAAATCAAAGTCTGTTATACACTCTCCTTGCAATTTCTCTTCAAAGAATGCATCCATGTCAGGTATCGCTTTGTCACTTTTTGGGTTACTGAAAATTGATTCATACTGGGCTCTCAATGTTTCAGATATATTTTTTGGGTCGTCGGTTAGTTCATTATTTCTCTTCCTTAAGGAACCAATAGCGGCGCACGTTTTTGTTTTCCTTTTCGCATAGCTGTAGAAGTATTTTAGATCTTTCTTTATTGCTTCTACCGCCTTTTCCTCTTCCCTCTCTGTATGGTCCTTAATCAGGGCTTGTATTTCTCTATCGATACCCTCCAGTTTTTCTTGTATTACTTTTCTGGCATTATCTCTACAGCTGCCTAACTTCGCCTCCACTCTCTCTCTTCTGCAGAATGGTCTCTTTTGCCTCTCTAGCCAGCTCCTGTTTCCTTTCGACTGTGATTTCAAAGCATATTTTTCTAAAATTGTCAGCGTTTTTTCTTCCAAGGTTAGCATTTCTTCAGTTGTTTTATTCTCTAAAACAGTTCTCCACTCTATTTGGGCCATGTGCGATCTGATTGCTTCCCAATTTATAGACTCGAGTTTTAAGTTAAAGGCCCCAAATTTGCTTTTTTCCTCAATATGTGTATTGTCTTTTAATGTTGTCGTCATATTTGTTGATATCTCGATTAAGTTGTGACCTGAGATAATGGTTTGGGGTTATTTTTATATCAGCAATCAAATTCGTGTTATTCGTGAATACCAAATCCAGGCAGCTATTTTTTCTGCTATTTTCTGTTATCTCCTGTGTCAACATAAACTCATTTGTGAGAGCCATCAACATTTTTGCTTGCTCCCGGTCTTCTCTTGTGCCCCCCTTGTCCTGTTGTGTGTGTGTGTGGTGTGTGTGTATGATACACACAGACCGTGCATGGAACAAGGAACTCTTCTGGGATAATTAAATCTACTATAGTCCGAATAAGTAATGGTAAATGACAAATACCATAGTTTTTCTTTTTCATGATGCTAGCCCGACGTGGGCAACGGGTCACTCGCAAAGAGGTCCCATAAATATAGCTTCCCTCACCATCTATCTGCAAAGCAGACAGGATCCAGCTTTGGGACATGGATCTAGGGAAAGCAGCCTAGCCCTGCTACATTTAGAACCTCAATATAAGCAAAAGACTCGCTGCCTTCACGTCAGATTGAATACATCAAAGAAAAAGGGGTAACTATTATATTTTTAGCCAAAAAACAAAACTTAAACCTTATATTGAGGTTCTAAATGTAGCAGGGCTAGGCTGCTTTCCCTAGATCCATGTCCCAAAGCTGGATCCTGTCTGCTTTGCAGATAGCTGGTGAGGGAAGCTATATTTATGGGACATCTTTGCGAGTGACCCGTTGCCCACGTCGGGCTAGCATCATGAAAAAGAAAAACTATGGTATTTGTCATTTACCATTACTTATTCGGACTATAGTGGATTTAATTATCCCAGAAGAGTTCCTTGTTCCATGCACGGTCTGTGTGTATCACAAAAAACTCAGGGGACCATTCTGAGTTCATTCCCATATATATATATTCCTATCCACCTTTTTGTATTTTATAAATGGGAAATTAAAGTCTCCGCAGATCATTATATTGGGGGATGGAGGTTTTATGGCCTTTATTAGCTTTCTGTCATCATCAATGGCCTCTGAGAATTATATATACACTACCAGTCAAAAGTTTAAGTACACCTACTAATTTCCAATGTTTTGCTGCTTTGTTCATGACAAACTTCAAATGTAAACTTAACAGGTACTAGAGATGAATTTGCTTACCTGGCTTTCATATTGTATACTTCAGTGCATCTGCCCTATGCAGTGTGTTGTAACGCAGAAGCTTCTTCAAAATAGCCTTCAAAATGTGTTAATTGACGTCTAGCATGCAACCTAAAATTAATGCCATTAGCTCTGCACAAAGGTCAAACAGTTTAAAAGTCTTTTCTGTGGTAGTGTGCTTTTTCAGGAATATGTTAATACATGTGTTCAGTTATTAACATGCGCTGCAGGTCTTTACATATAAAATCCTTGCAGAGGAGCTAACTGTGTAGTTTAAGGTATATTTCTGTTTCAAAAAGCAAAAATGGATGCCAAAGCTCAGTTAACAACAGAAAAAAAGACAGTCGATTGTAACTTTGAGAAATGAAGGCCAATCACTGAGGCAAATTGCAAAAAAATTAAAAGTTTCTGTGAATGCGGTTGCTTGAGCCATTAAACGGTACGAAGAAACTGGTCAAAATAAGGACAGAAAAAGGTCAGGGCGACTAAGAACCACAACAGACTCAGAGGACAAGTATATCCGAGTCACCAGTCTGCACAACAGACGCCTCACAGCACCTGAAATCAAAGCCCAGCTGAACAACTCCAGAAGTACAACAGTTTCAACATCAACTGTTCAGAGAAGACTAAGAGAGGCAGGATTCAAAGGACGAACTGCAGTAAAGAAACCAATGCTGAGACTCCAGAACAAAAAGAAAAGGCTAGCCTGGGCTAAAAAACACAAAAATGGACTGTTGAGCAGTGGAAGTTTGTCCTTTGGACTGACGAATCAAATTTCGAAGTTTTTTGATCCAAATGCAGAGTATTTGTGCGGCGCAGAGTGGGTGAAAGAATGACACAGCAGTGTGTTGTGCCAACAGTGAAGCACGAAGAAAGTGTGATGGTTTGGGGATGTTTTGCAGGGGAGCAAGTTAAGAGATCTCCACAGAGTCACTGGAATAGGTACTGAACCAACGTGGCTATCACAGCATTCTACAGCGCCATGCCATCCAATCTGGACTGCGACTAGTTGGCCAACAGTTCATAATGCAGCAAGACAACGATCCTACACACATTTCCAAGCTGTGTCAAAATTACCTGAAGCAGAAAGAACGGCAACGTCAGCTCAGTTATAAAATGGCCAGCACAGTCCCCGGATCTGAACCCCATCGAGCTAGTGTGGGATGAACTGGATCGACGAGTGAAAGCCAAGCAGCCATCCAGTGCTCAGAAGCTCTGGGAACTCTTACAAGAATGCTGGCAGCAGTTTTCACCAGACTATCTTCTTTCTCTTGTTGAGCGAATGCCTCGAATTTGTTCTGCTGTAATTGCTGCTAGAGGCTATTCTGATGAATCTAAAATTTAGACTTTGCTTTTGGTAAATTGTCCTGATTTGTTATTTAAGTTCCCATGTTTGTGCTTGTGAATTTGTGTCATGATAACTTAGTTAATAAATAAAAAACTAAAAAAATTTGAAATTTATGTATATTTCAGGGTGTACTTAAACTTTTGACTGGTAGTATATATATATATATATACATACAGGGTGTCCGAGAATTATCTGTACAATTTTTGGCTGTTATTAAGTCAACCATGAAGTGTAGAAATTCCAGTGTTGTCCCAATTTTACAGAGAATCTCTAAGTTTTTCTGATACCAAGTTTTGACAAATTTTTTAGAAATTCCAGTGTGTCCGAACATTATCTGTACAATTTCATCTTTTAACAAAATTTTTGATAACACGTAAAATTCTTAAACAAGATTATTTAGAATCTGTATTTTCAAAAGTTTCTTTTATTAAAGTAACGTTGTTACAAACATTCGATATGTGCACCATTAGTGATTCGCAAAACATCCAATCGATACTCCAAATGTTGCCATGTACGCTGCAGCATATCCACATCAATTCGCTCAATAGCAGCTGTGATTCTTGCTTTTAAATCATCAATGTCTGTCACGCGCGTACAAAAAATAAAAAACTTGTCAAAACTTGTTATCAGAAAAAACTGAATGAGTTTCTCTGTAAAATGGGACAACACTGGAATTTCTACACTTCATGGTTGACTTTTAATAACAGCCAAAAATTAAATTGTACAGATAATTCTCGGACACCCGTGTGTGTATATATATAATATATATATATATATTATATATTATATATGAAAAATTATTTCACGAAAGTGACACGTGAAAAGTATTTATGATGAATAAAACCACGAAGGAAAAAGAAACACAAAGGGGTGCTCAAGCGCTTTCGTCTAATGACATCCTCAGGAACACTGGAGTGAAAGGACAGATCAAGGCAATATATAGGTTACAAAAATAAACATACATACATACATATTCACATATATATACATATATATATATACATATATATATATATATAAATATATACATATATATAGTAAGCAGAAAAAATTGTGGGAGGAGCCAACATTTATATGGTCACAGAAGAATAAAGAAATAAAAATAAATATAAATTGAGAAAAAAATTAATTACAAAATAGTGCCTTAGTGATATATATGTCACAGCCTAAATAATCATAAAGAAATAAACAGGCAAATAAAAAAAACCATAAATACATATACATATAATATATATATATACATATATATACACATATATATATATATATATATATATATATATATATAAAGACACTTTTAGCACTTTGGCCGACCTTCCATATAAATTCAAATGGCTTTTTTATGGAACAGGTCACAAAAGAATAAAGAAATAAAAATAAATATAAATATTGTAAGTGGAGTCTACCAATTCAAGCTCAAGAGGGAGGTTTTACAATCGATTAATAGATGCTGCCAATTGATATATATGTCACATTATTAAAAAATAAAAATTGAAAGATAAATTTTAAGAGAGGCACACCAATTTATAAGGGAAAAATTACCACATATGCATATTATAGTCACAAACGAATACAAAAATACAAGAAATATAAATTGGAAAACAAAATGATCCCTAGATGATATATAAAGAACAATAAAATATATATACAACATATTTACGGTATATATACGAAATATAAACGCAATATATACAGAATATATATATATATATATATATATGCATAAGGGAAAAAAAATTACCAAATTTGTTTTTATAATTATTGTCTGAGAAAATGGTAGGTCGCAAAAGAATAAAGAAATAAAAATAAATATAACTTGAAAAAATTACAAATAATACACGTACACAATATACCCGCATACCCAAATATATATATACATATACACACATATATACAAACACACACACACACACACACATATATATATATATATATATACAAGCTTGACCTTCACGAAATGAGAAATCATCCCGCAGAACCTTTGTGAGGTTGTAAGGTAAGGTAAGGTACATACACATATACATATATATATATATATATTTAACTGCATACATACATACATACATACATACATATACACACATACATACATACATATACACACATATACATACAAACACATTTACATAGTGTATGTACCTTACCTTACCTTACAACCTCACAAAGGTTCTGCGGGATGATTTCTCATTTCGTGAAGGTCAAGCTTGTATATATATATATATATATATATATGTGTGTGTGTGTGTGTGTGTGTGTTTGTATATATGTGTGTATATGTATATATATATTTGGGTATGCGGGTATATATGTGTACGTGTATTATTTGTAATTTTTTCAAGTTATATTTATTTTTATTTCTTATTCTTTTGCGACCTACCGTTTTCTCAGACAATAATTATAAAAACAAATTTGGTAATTTTTTTTCCCTTATGCATATATATATAATATATATATATATATATATTCTGTATATATTGCGTTTATATTTCGTATATATACCGTAAATATGTTGTATATATATTTTATTGTTCTTTATATATCATCTAGGGATCATTTTGTTTTCCAATTTATATTTACTTGTATTTTGTATTCGTTTGTGACTATAATATGCATATGTGGTAATTTTTCCCTTATAAATTGGTGTGCCTCTCTTAAAATTTATCTTTCAATTTTTATTTTTTAATAATGTGACATATATATCAATTTGGCAGCATCTATTAAATCGATTGTAAAACCTCCCTCTTGAGCTTGAATTGGTAGACTCCACTTACAATATTTATATTTATTTTATTTCTTTATTCTTTTGTGACCTGTTCCATAAAAAAGCCATTTGAATTTATATGGAAGGTCGGCCAAAGTGCTAAAAGTGTCTTTATATATATTATATATATATATATATGTGTATATATATGTATATATGTATATATATTATGTATATATATATATGTATATAATATGTATATATATATGTATGTATATATATGTATGTATATGTATTTATGGTTTTTTTTATTTGCCTGTTTATTTCTTTATGATTATTTAGGCTGTGACATTATATCACTAAGGCACTATTTTGTAATTAATTTTTTCTCAATTTATATTTATATTTATTTTTATTTCTTTATTCTTCTGTGACCATATAAATGTTGGCTCCTCCCACAATTTTTTCTATGCTTACTATATATGTATATATTTATATATATATATATATGTATATATATATATATGTATATATATGTGAATATGTATGTATGTATGTTTATTTTTGTAACCTATATATTGCCTTGATCTGTCCTTTCACTCCAGTGTTCCTGAGGATGTCATTAGACGAAAGCGCTTGAGCACCCCTTTGTGTTTCTTTTTCCTTCGTGGTTTTATTCATCATATATATATATATATATACACAGTGCTCGAAGTGGAAATTTTAAAGCAAGGGTGTGGTCTTTCAAAAATTTTGAAGCATACAAAAACGTATTAAATTTTAAAAATTAGCCATTAGTTTTGTCAATTATATGTTGCAAAGTAAGTTAATATACGGTTAACTTTTTTATTCGTGTAAAGGGACATAAAAATGCATTTATAAATCTCTATTTAATTGCATATATTTGATTACATCAAGATATTTATATATAAAAAAAAAAATTTATGGCATAGAATATAAAAATAGGTATTTAAAATATAAAAATAGGTAATTAAAGTGCAAATTTATTCAATAATATTTTTTAAACAAAAAAAAAATATGCTAGATTAAAATAATTTAAAAAGAGCTTCATATCCCGCAGGAATTACTGCTTCAGGTTTTCTAGCTGAGCAAGCTGTATAATTTGCATACCGTTTTCCTTTTGCAATCCATTTTCTCGCATAGTCTTGTGGTTTGAAGAGAAGTTGTGGTGGTCCTGCAATCTTAAGGAAAAGTAATTTGGATGCTGCATCAATTTGTATACAATTTCTCGCTGATGTAATAGTAGTCCAGGCAATCTAGAGCAAAAATAGCTTCAACCTGGGCAAAATTGCTTCAGAAGCTTTCTAAACTGTTTCCAGCTCAGGAACCATTGCAGAATAACATATCCAAAATCCGACAAAATTGGACCCCGGGAACACCCCCCAAAAATGAAATTCAAAATGGCGGACTGGCAGTTTCCTACGAAATACAATAAATTTTAATTTCGCTTTGTAGAGAGAGTTATGACGTTTTTCTTGATCAGTAAAATGTTTTAAAACACATTTTCGTTTCTAAATTAACCTATATGACACTAAAAATTGTATTAGGCGGCTAGTATTAAACTATGACGTCACGTAATGTAAATAAAATATACTGTATGGAGTGTTTGTGAGAATGGACATTGCTACATCTTTATAAACTTATATTATATACAACTCTTTAATTCCTACTACCCATCAATTCTGCGTATTTGTGCTTGTCATTTTCTTTAAAACTGTTATTATGTACTCCTTTTAAATACTGCAACACAGTTTATTAATTTGTGTTTTCTGTTTCAGACTGACTCGATGTACGGCTGACTCGGTGTGCGTCCGCCTTCAAAATGCAGACCCTTGAAGAATTGTGCGTGATTTGTAAGGAGAAATTGGACAGCGGACAGGAAGTGGTTCACATCTCGCAAAAAGGAGCAGATGGTATAAATGCATCCAGCCGCAGCCGTGGAAGCGATGTTGTTGCAACAGCTGGAATAAGTGTTTACGTTGTATGTAGGAAAAGGTTTACGGATAAAAAGACCATTGAAATAAAGAAGCGACAGACCGCAGCCGAGGCAATACCAAGGAAAAGTGCTCGTTTTCATGAATACGCATTTTCCAGTGCTACTCACTGTTTGTTTTGTGATACCTTTGTGGACTTTTTTTCCAAACACAAACCAAAATCAGAGCATGTCAAAATAAGAACTACAGAGTTCTCCGAAACCATAAAAAGGTGCTGTGAAAGCCGCTGCGATGAATGGTCGTTTAATGTAAAAGGCCGTCTGGAGTATTATCTTCGTGATCTTCCTGCTGCAGATTGTGTCTACCATCACACCTGCAGCGTAAATTTTCGAAGTGAAAAAACATTCCTCGAGCATACTCCTCCGACGATCATGATTCGAAGAAAGGGAGACCAACTAATGAAGAGCAACACCAAGCATTCCTTCAGACCTGTGCTTACCTGGAAGAGAATGATGATGAACAACTGTTGATTGGAGACCTAATTTCCAAAATGGAGGAATATCTTCAAGGAAGTCAGAGCTCTGTCTACGAACGCAGGCACATGAAGAGAAAGCTTTTAGAACGTTACGGAGACAAGATCATAATATCAGGTGAAAGTGGGAAGGCAGATGTAGTAACACTACGAGAGACAGCTAATGAAATTCTTATAGATTATCACAAAAAGTCGAAAGAATGTGATATAGACATAGAGCTACAGAAGATTTACCTAGAAGCTGCTGCAAAAATAATCAGAAGTGATATCAAGTCTGTCGACTCGCCTAGAAAAGATGTGTATCCATCTCCAAATGACATCACTGCAGAAAGTGCTCTTGATTACATTCCCAACAGTCTGAAATTGCTATTATCAAAAGCATTTGCGGGACAGGATGCTTCAAGAAAAATAGGTGCAATTGGGCAGAGCATTATGCAAGCAACCCGTCCTAGAGGATTACTATGTCCACTACAGATCGGTTTGTCGGTTCAGCTACACCACAACTTTAGGTCAAGGTACCTTATTGACGTTCTCCATCAGCTGGGTTACTGTTCGTCGTATGCAGAAGTAACAAGATTCGAAAGAAACGCGGCGCTGGCAAGTGGGTCTGGCTCTTTTACTGTTGATGAAAACACTGCAGTCCTTCTAGCAGCAGATAACGTCGATCATGATGTCTGCACTTTGGATGGGAAGAATACCTTTCATGGAATGGGTATGATTGCCGCAATAACTCCGAAGATCAAGATCCACCCTTCTATTCACAGGCGTAATGTTGGTGACAATGACATTAAGAAGATTGCAACCGTTGACATTAGGGAATATAGACACGCGAGAAGCATGTTGAGGGACATCTCATTCCGCGAACTTCCAGTACCCACTGCCACCATAAGTCGACTTAGTCTTCTCTGGCAGATATCTTCAGCAGAAAGATCAGGTCCAAGTTGGTCCGGAACAATGCAGGCAATTCACGGTGGATCAAGTGTCTCACAACCAGGTGTGGCGTCGATCACGTTCCTTCCCATCATAGATATGTCGCCAACTGACATGACCTGCATATTTTCGACATTACTATATTTGAGCAAGATAGCACGCGATCAAAAAGTCCCATGCATTATTACCTTTGATCAGCCTTTGTTCTGGAAAGCTTCCCAAATCATCAATGAACAGAGAGACCTGCAGGACATTGTTTTAATGCTGGGATCATTTCACACTCTGATGACTCTTTTGGGAGCAGTCGGTACTCTTATGAATGGTTCAGGATTGTCTGAAGTACTTCAAGAAATATACGGACCAAATGCCGTGCAACAATGATGTCTGGAAAAGCTGTTTCAAGAGCGATACGTGGTCATATGATAGTAGATGCAGCTCTTAGTACCTTACTAGTCGCAGACGTTTTCCCTCGTAATGAAGATGGAACTCCTCATGACCTCCATAAGGAAGCTTGTGACCTGCTCGACGATGTTATGACCGCCAAACAATCAGTTGAGGATGTGGAATCTTCGAATGCATTGTCTCAGATTGCTACCACTTTGGATGCGAAGAAAACTGACCTACAATCTACTTCGCAAACAAGTCCAACTCTGGTTGGAATATCAGCGAATGATCAACATTGCACGTTCCTTGATAACAGCAGACAGAACCGGCTCGTGGGATTTGCACTTGCAAGCTATGCTGGAGACCATCCCCATAATTGCAGCAGCCGGACATCACAATTACCTGAAATCGATATACCTGTACCTGCAGGAAATGTTAAGTTTGCCTTCTGAAAATCCAGCCGTTAACAAAATGTTCCAGGAAGGTAAGTTTGTGGTAAGAAGAAGCGACAGATTATGGGCCGGACTCGGCACAGACCTGGTGATAGAACAAGTACTAATGCGTTCCCTGAAAAGCAGAGGCGGACTGACACGCGGAAGTGGATTTACAGACATCCAAAGGACAACGTGACTCTTTTCTATGCCTCTGTGTTCCACTTATAACTTAGCAATGCAGGAATACACCAGAGTTTTGTTGGAAAGTAGTGAACAGCACAAGGAAATGAGGGGAAGTAGACAAATCAGGGACAGTAATGACATGAAGAAAGTACTTGAACGTCTGGAATCCTTATCCCCATTCCATTCTACCTCGGGTCTCTGCAACATTGTAACAGGGCTAACTGCTGATCCTGGAGTTAACGTTCATCAATTGCATTCAATCGGTACGAACATTGTCGTAAAAATGATTGGGAAACAAGCCTTTACATATTCTGCCAAAAGATCTGACAAAGTGAAAACACTAGGATCTGCTTCTGCCGTTGTGATCACTGATGCTTCAGATATAGAAGTAGATCCTGCACTACTGTTTCAGAGAATGATGACTGTTGCCACTGGCGGAGACATGAATCTTGAAGATGTCATGTGTTACGAACTGTGTGCATATCCTCCTGCATTGTTCGAATCACGAAGTATCTTGAGGAAACCCGATAAGTCTCAGCTAGCTCATGCAATAATCAAATACACTGACACTTTACGCATGGAAGAAGTTCAAGAAATTCAGTGCACAGACCAGTACGTATTGGATGGTGGATCTCTACTACATCGTGTTTCCTGGCGTCAAGATGAAACATATGACAGCATCGCCAACTCATATGCCGATTTCACTCTGAAAACATATGGAAAAGCAATCATTGTTTTTGATGGCTACAGCAGCTCTCCTACGATCAAGGACATGACCCACAGAAGACGCAGCACCAAGACAAGCAGAAATGTGAATCTCAGTCCAAGCATGAAGTTTGTTGGCCAGAAGGAACACTTCTTGGCTAATGAAAACAAGCAAGCATTTATTTCCCTCGTAGGTGAGATGTTGAAGAAGCACGGGTGTACTGTTCACAACGCAGATGGGGATGCTGATGTGGACATCGTTCGTGCAGCAGTTTCCTCATCAGAAAATGCAACTACAACAGTAATAGGGGAAGACACCGACTTGCTGATTCTCCTTCTGTACCATGCCAAGGACAGTGGTTTCAAGTTGTACTATCGCAGCGATATAAGACGGGGACCATCTCCTAATCCTGTGTATGATATTCTCAGCATTCAATCATTGTTAGCAGTGGCGACTGGCGTATAGGAGCGATGGAGCGGTCGCTCCCCCTTGCTTGAAACGATAAATATTAATTTAACAGATAAAAAATATATTAATTTTAAGATATTAAACTAAATATTCTTGAAATATATTTTAAAAATTCATGTGGCATATCATGATTCATGAGGCATTTTGAGTAAGCCTTCATACAGTACATAATATTCTAAACTTATAGCATAGCTTCAAACAGCGTACTGCTGTTTGAATACAAAATAATATTGCAGCCGAATGGAGCGATAGATTTTTCGCTCAAGTAAATATAAATTATATTTTACTGTTGTAATGAAAATATAAGTACAATCGCGAATTTTTTTTATAACAACTACTTTATTTTTACTAATAGTTACTTCAGTAATAATGATATAAACCATTTATATGTATTTTATTGAAATTATTACTTATTTGTAATTAACTAGAATTGTACGTCTGGCATAGCCGCATATGTTAATACAAGTACTCTTGTGAGCGGCAGTTGGATTCGCGCTAGCCTATTGTGAGTCCGTGTTGTCGTACAATTTTATGAAATCGCACCCCAATACATTTTACCACGAGTCGCCACTGATTGTTAGGCAATGACATCTGCAAGTATCTCCTGTTTGTGCATGCTTTCACGGGCTGTGATAGCACATCCAGAATTTTTTCGATCGGTAAAGCCAAAGCATTCGACACACTGATGAAGGTGGCTGAACTCCGTTCAGTTGCAAATACATTCTGTTCTGATTGTTGCCAACACTCTGACATTGAAGCCGCTGGAAGAAAGGCAATGCTTCTGTTGTATGGCTGCAAAACACTTGAATCCACTAACGCACTACGTCATCGAATGTTAGTTGAAAAGGTAGCTACAGCTAGATCTTTTGTTACACCCGAACGTTTGCCACCTACCGATGCGTCCACAAAGTACCACAGCTTTCGCACATACTTTCAAATACTAATCTGGAAGTCTACAGAAGAAAAGATCGATGCAGAACAGTGGGGTTGGTATGTAAAGAATAATTCCTACTACCCTACAGCCTGCGACAAGCCACCAGCTCCAAATTATCTACTCAACATGATCCGCTCGCTGCTCCTGCAAGACGAAATGTGCTACTTCAAAATGTGGATGCAAGCGTAATGGAATGCCCTGTTCAGCCGCTTGTGGCGAGTGCCAAATCAGTGGTTGCGATAACAACCCAAGTACCGGTAATCTATCCGATGATAGTGATGAAGAGGATTAATTTCTGTATGTTTGTGACCAGGTATCACTTCTTCTGTAATGAACATAACTTGAAACTGGGAAAAAAATAATTGTTGTATTATTGATTATAAAAATCTGTAAAAAGCTATATAACATTATATTTGCGTAATAACTGGTTGTGTTGTATATTGTTGAATTATTTAAAACATTACAACTGAAAGAAAAAGCATCAAATGTATCTCTATAAATAAAAGCGTAAATTATACTGTATATATTTTTTTTTTCGTAGGAAACATCCAGTCCGCCATTTTGAATTTCATTTTTGGGGGTGTTCCCGGGGTCCAATTTTGTCGGATTTTGGATATGTTATTCGGCAATGGTTCCTGAGCTGGAAACAGTTTAGAAAGCTTCTGAAGCAATTTTGCCCAGGTCTAACTACAAATTGCCTGGACTATAGTGAGATTCATGCGGCTGAATGAGCGTTCGCATTCGCTCGTTGAAATAATTACTGAATTTATTGCCGCTAATAATGATTTTAGTCTAGGCGGTACATTTTTTCCTTTATTTTCAATATATTCTCTAAATCCTTGCGCAGAATCTTTTGATGGCACTTCAAACTCATCACTCAAGAAACGAATGCTTTTGTCACCAAAGCAAATATCTTCATCCATAGGCCACTTCACAGGATCTAAAACTTCTAAATTTTTTATTAATTCTTTATAACCACGTATATATTAATTCTTTTATATATATATATGGGGTGCGTGTTTCCCCGCATTTCTTTCCAGCAAAGAAGTAAGGGTGTGCTGCTAACCAAATGAGAGAAGTGGGGGTGTGCACACCGCGTTGCCGTCCACTTCGAGCACTGTATATATATATATATATATATATATATATATATATATATATATATATTAGAATTTTCAAATTTGATACCAATAGTTAATATTTAATTTCTTAAAATAGGTACCTTACCATTTTTTCAGGTATGAGAACCTGATGAGGATTAATTTAATTCATCTACTTCACACGAACGACGTCTTCAAATATTAACATTGTCACCTTTTACAATTGAAGAGACTCAAAAATACTTTTGGAGCAACAAGATATTTGGTAGACAAATCTAGAAAGTGGAAGAGAATGTTTGGTGTTCTGCTTGAAGTTTCTTCGTACTTAAAGGGAAGAAAAATCAGTCATGAGGCTGCGACTGAAGTTAAATTATTCTATGAAAAGGATGAGATTAGTCGGATGTGTCCAGGTAAGGCGGAAAGTTTAAGTGTAAAAAATAGTGATGGTGTCGAGGAAGAGGTTCAGAAAAGATTTACTTGGAAATCTTGGGGCAATACAAGGATACTGTACAATCGCCAGTAGGGTTCTCATCCTTTGCATCTTTAAGACCACAATGGTGCGTGATCGCGGGTGTTGAAGGCACTCATTCTGTGTGTGTGTGTGTGTGTGTGTGTGTGTGTGTGTGTGTGTGTGTGTCACCAAAATCCGAAACTGATGATATCCGCAATAGGTGTGAAAGATTTAACTTAACTCTTATAAAGAAGGCAATTTGCAGTCCAAATAATCGGAATTGTACGTTACAGTCGTTCCAGCGCTGCAAAGATTGTCCTAGTACAGTGGCTGTTTCCAGTTTCTTATATTCTATAGATTTGTTGCATGATCGTGAATCAGTTAAATATTGTCAGTGGGTCAGTACTGTTTGGTCAACAATAGAAACTGTGGAAGAACCAGTAGATGGTTTCATTGACTCCTTGTCACGGAAAATAGTCTCTCTGTCTCGACATCAATTTATAGCCAAGAGTAGGAGTTCATACCCGAGAAGTTTGAAAGAAAATCTTGAACACGAAGCTGTTATTATTGGAGATTTCTCGGAGAATTATTCATTTGTTGCGCAAGACGTTATCCATTGGACCAGGGGTTCCCAAACTTTTACCACCAAGGACCCCTAAATATTAATTCCGTACGGACATAGACCCCCCACAAAAAAAAATTATGAATTCAGTTACAAACTATAGTATATTTCATAAACATAGATAGCTTTTAAATTAATGTAAAATTAAACATTCTACGCTCATTAAACCAGTTTAATAAACACTTACCGAATGTCTAGTGTGAAATGGAAATTTATTTTAATATAGTTAATGTTACTATTTTTCCAAAAGCTTAGACCCGCCTGGAAGCTTCCTACAGACCCCTGGGGGTCTGTACAAACCACTTTGGGAATCCCTGCATTGGACCAATGAACAAGTTACTTCGCATCCTTTTGTCATGTATTACCAAAATGAATGAAAGTTGGAGCACCAAAGTTTCTGTTTTATCGGCGACTGTCTTGATCACTCAACAACAACAGTCTATACCTTTCAACAAAAATTAATTCAAGAAATTAAAGAAACTTATCCAATGATACAAAAAGTTCATTACTTCTCAAATGGCTGTAAAGCTCAATACAAAAATAGGTTCAATTTCATTAATTTATACATATTTACGCGTATGAAGAGTATAACTTACACTTTTCAGAAGTGAAAAATACAATAAATATATAAAATTACAGATTTATTATTAACCCCGCATATACACAAATGTTAGGGGAACGTTTTTGCATCAACAAAATTTTTTGTAATGATTGACCGTAAGGGGGTACGGGACCCCCCCCAAAAAAAATTATGATAACTTCCAAAATATTAGTCCTATCTTAATTTTCGACTTAATTATCGATGCTTATTTGTTCTTCATGAAATTTTCTACCATAAACAAATGGTGGAGAGTAAATTGTACGGTTACGAGAAAAAGACACGTTTTTTATAATAGATTAGAATGTCATAAAAAGCAAGTACTTCTGAGCACCCTAAAACCCATTTACTCTGACCAACTACAATTCAAGCTGTATAAATGCCGCAAACACTTAATACTTAATTACTAGAGCCCGGATGTTTAGGCACTAAAAAACCCTTAAAAAAAGGGAGGCAAATAGGCAAAATAAACATTCAAAATAGGCAGTAAAAACCCCCAAAAAAGGCATTTATAAATTTGCTTTTGGGAAACGTTTAATCTAGAATAATACCTTTATAGAAGCATAATACATATAACAATGCCCTTAGTGAACAAAATGGTAAAGTAATGCAAATATCGTCTCGATGTCGTTCGTAGAAGCGGAGGGAAGGGTAGAGAAAATATTAATTACATGGTCATTCCATTCCCTGATGAGCACTTTCTGAAAGACCAGAGTACGAAAACGTTTTTTTTTTAAGGAACTACTTTTTTTTACTACTTCTGAAATCCCTATTATACTCGTATTATATCAGTACATTTTTTAAAGCGGGAACCATAAATGGCTTCTTACCCACGTCTTTAAACCGCTTCCAGCGAGATCTCAACGAAATGAAGCGATACCGAGTCTGGTAAGGTGTTGAATGGGAAGCTAATGCGCCGTTTTTCGATTATGTAAACATCTTCGCTTCTGAATCAAGGTTCAACTCGTAGGTCCCTCCAATCGTAAGACCTTTGACGTTGCGGGAGAAAAAAAAAAAAAAAAAAAAAACATTATCTCATCTTAATACGTTACTGCACGTAAGAAAACTGAAATTTTCTAACAATGATTATGAAGCTGAGATTACATTAAACTGAAGACAGGGTGTCTGAAAAAAAAAAAAAAGTTCCTTTCGATAATTTTCTCGTAGATGCAATTCACTTATGTTGTCCCTAAAACATCCGTAATATAAATATTCACCAACGGTGCTCGAATTACACCATTTCCACAAATTTACAATTTATCTACATAAATATTCTTACGTTTTATTATAATTATATTTGTACCAACTTCATACATTAATGATAATTATAAATTATTACGGCTAAAATACCAAATATTAGTGAATTCTTGATTTAAAGTTGGTACTGTTGCTTTATGACGTCATACACAAATGTCAAACTCGCCATCTTTATCGCAAAAGAAAAAAAAAAATAATATTTCCTTCAGGAATGCCAAGAGAAATGAATAAATTGTGAAAACGGTCACTTTTTTAGTTTTTGGAGAAAAAACTTTACACCGACTCTGTGTGTGTGTGTGTGTGTGTGTGTGTGTGTGTGTGTGTGTGTGTGTGTGTGGAAACCTTACAAGTAAGGAAAAACCGTAAACCGATAAAAGTGGATAAGGTCAAGAAAGTTATAATTTCTTATATAATATTTTCTCTCTCAGAGAGAGAGAATTACAAGGAAAAGAAGTACCTCAAAAGGCCTTGCGGCCCATATCGAGGAGGTACCAATGGCAACGGGTGCCACGGAAAATTTTCTACACACTCAAATAGTGTGCAAGATTTGGTCCAACCTTTTCTTGAAGTGATTCACAGAGGAACTGTTCACAACTTCTGAAGGTAACCTGTTCCACGTGTCACAGATCTTATACGTAAAGTAATTCCCACACACACTAGTCCTAAACCGTTTCAAATTCAAATTCCAACCATTGTTGCGAGTTGGGTTATCATTTAAACTAAATATGCTTCTAAAATCGACATCATTGAACCCGCGTAAGAGCTTGAAAACCTCGATGAGTTGACCGCGCAGCCTCCGAGTTTCCAGCGAAAACAAGTTCAGGGCGCGAACTTTGTGGCCCTCGCCTGCACTCGCTCCAGCCTCTCAATATCTTTCCTGAGGGTGGGCGACCAGAACTGCACAGCATACTCAAGGTGCGGCCGAACCAGAGAATTGTACAGCGAGACCACAATCTCCTTGTTCCGAAATCGAAATTGCCTCCTGATATAACCAGCAACTTCTGGGCTTTCTTTTCCACCTCTACGCACTGTTTGGTAAACTTAAGGTCGCTGCTAATTAGCACACCCAAGTCCTTTTCCAAATCAGTGGCCTCGATATTACTCCCCAACACGTAGTAGTCCAACTTGGGATTGGCGTATAGCGTAGCCAATGCGCATGACCTTGCATTTCCCCAAGTTAAACGGCATTTGCCATTTTTCGGACCACTCTCCTATCCTACGTAGGTCCGCACGCAGTTGCTCTATCGCCTCGGGCGTCCCAACAGTGGCCCCAAGCTTTGAGAGAGAGAGAGAGAGAGAGAGAGAATGCTGGAAGATGTGTCGCAATTTATTTCTAACGTGTGTACTGTATCTATGTGTGGGTTCGTTTTGGCCGCGGCTCACCCGCCTCACGGTCAATCCGCACTAAAACACACACACACACACACACACACACACACCACACACACACACACACACACACACACACGAATAAAACCACGAAGGAAAGGAAACAGTGTGGTGCTCAAGCGCTTTCGTCTAATGACATCCTCAGGAACACTGAAGTAAATAAAGAGCAAGACTATATATAGGTAACAAAAAAAAATATATATATATATAGAAATAAAAATTGTGGGAGGAGCATACAAATTTGTAGGGAGGAGCATACAAATTTGTAGGGAGGAGCATACAAATTTGTAAGGAAACTACCAATTTTAGCACTTTGCCCAAATTCAACACAAGATCAAATGGATTGTTTACAACCAATGTTATAGATAATGCCTCAATGGTATATAGGTCAAAAAAAAAAAAATAAAAAAAAAAAGTAAATTGAAAAATAAAAATTGTAAGAGGAGCATACAAATTTATAAGGGAAATTACCAAAGTTTTAGCACTCTGCCTTTCTTGTCTAAATCCGTTCTGAACGAATTCAAAACAACGGGATCAAGTTGAAAAAGACCTTTGCTCATGTTAAAGTTATTTGTAAGTTGGATAATAGCAGACTTAAGAATATTTCTATTAACAATGTTGCTAGAGTGAAACAAAACTGAAGCATTATTCCAATCAATACAGTGGGATAACTCTAACAAATGGACAAAAAGGGCACTGGACGACTGTCCCGTTCTAACGGAATATTGCTGCCGTTTTATACGCGTGTGCAAATCCTTTCCCGTCTGACCAATGTAAAAGGAATCACATTGTTTACAACCAATTTTATAGATAATGCCTAAATTATTGGTAGGGCTACTTTTTACTATGATATTTTTCACAATATTGTTATATGAAAATACTACATTAATATCCAAAAGTTTAAGTACTGTACATTAACAATGCCTAAAAAGCCTGGGAAAAATGGAACTACTAAAATATTCTTTGACAACGTGCGAGTGTTATTATTCATACGATTGAAGGTTCGTTTTGCCTTGTTAAGACAAGATTCCATAAACGCAGGTGGGTAGCACAGATCACTTCCAATACCGTTGATTTTTTCCAATTCGGCATCCATGTATTCCGGACTGGCGATCCAAAGAGCGCGGAGAAACACTGAAGAAAATATGGCCTTCTTAATGGGGGTGTTATGTCCAGAGTAAAAGTGTACGTAGGACAAATTGTTTGTTTTTTTTCGATAGATACGAAACTTAAAACATGGGCTTTCCCTATGTACACGCACATCCTGAGGATGTCATTAGACGAAAGCGCTTGAGCACCACTCTGTTTCCTTTCCTTTGTGGTTTTATTCATCATAAATATTTTTCACGTGTTACTTTCGTGAAATAATTTTCATATATATATATATATCTATCATGCAAACTCACAAGGAAAAAGAAAAATGATTCCAAGGCCTTTCGTGTATTCAGAGCTACACCTCGTCTTCATTCCCTGACGGTGTAGCTCTGAATACACGAAAGGCCTTGGAATCGTTTTTCTTTTTCTTTGTGGATTTGCATCATTCATTCATTTCACGTGTTTGTGAAATTAATCCAATATATATATATATATATATATATATATATATATATATATATATACTGAGTGGCGCATGCGCACTTCGAACATCGGACCTGAAGTGTGAACGTCTTTATTTTGCTTCTTTCCTAAAGATAAAATCACTTTATAGAATGAATTATAGAATTAAACAAAAAATACTTCCAACAAAGTTCCCCATTCTTCGGGGCTCCGGACACAAGAGGAGGTTGGGTTGCATGACTCATGGCACTCTTCGTGAACACTGCCGCGAGAGAGAGAGAGAGAGAGAGAGAGAGAGAGAGAGAGAGATATGACGGCTACGACGATAGAAGTGGATAGCCTAGAGCAGCAGCAGCAGCAAGCTTCTGAGTCAGTCAATCGGTGCCAGTGCCAACAACACCAACAACAACTAATGAATGAAAGCCATTTACATAAATGATCGATTTACAAATATTTGCTCCTTGTGCACATCTTCACTATTATATATATATATATATATATATATATATATATATATATATATATAAAATAATACTCCCCATCGTACACTTACTTATTCACGAAAGGAAAAAAAAAATGTTAAAATAATGATCTCACCTACTCGATTGCAGTAGGGGGGGGGCAGGAATACAAGAGGTGGAACGGGGGGAGATACCCATTACACGGGTTTTTTAGACCGGCGATGGTGGTAATTCCACACGGAGTTTAACTAAAACGAAAACTAAAAGATCGTAAACAAAGTTGAGAAATGCCGCGCGGATACAAAACCAAACAATTAACCAAATAGAACGATGGGTTTCCATCAACTGTAGTCATTTATTAAAATACTCTATTTTTATCACAGCGAGTAACCGAACCCCGTATCCTGTAAAAGCTTATCTATAATATAGCGGATACGCGAGTTACCACCACCACCATGTTAACATGATTGTAATTTTTAACCAATAAACAATGATTGGACCAACTTCTTATTTCGGCCTTGAGCCATTTTCAAAGTTCCAAATATGTGGCAAACCACGTCAGTATTTTTAAAATAGCTCCGCTTATCAAATGCCTAAACCCATTATGCAAGATTATCTGAACTGAAATATCACAACAGGATTTTTTCTTAACTTTATTTTTAGTTTTGTATTATTATTATCATCATCCATCAACTTGTGGAAGTCCCGAGTTTAGTGAGTCACCGCAATTCTTGCGAGTGGATTTTGGCGCAAAATTACGATTTCATTCAAGTATTTTGCATTTATTTTATTATTATTGAGTTCTCGTGAGACTTCAAACAGGTCGGCGAGCAACACGTTGCCCCGCTACCCACAGGTTGGGAAACTCTATTTATACTGTAAGAAAATGATGGGTATATTAAACCAATACCTTTAAGGAGTCTCCTAAAAGCTCCCATACAGTAAACTTGCTTAAAAAATAAGAGTAAGGGGAGCTTAAAATGAAAGCCCCCGTCCACCTATCAAAGTGACACTCCTTAAAGGAATGCTACCTTTCACAAGTGGTCAACCCCCCCCCCCCCCCTCCACAAAAAATAATATTTGAAAGGAAATTAAGTTTCCTGGCAATGAAGAGGATAAACCAAGCCCGATATCATCATCTCTCCATATAAAGTAAAATACACGCTTTACACACTGACTATCTTCAATAAAAGATTTACGTCACATTATTACATCACGTTATCACATTAATTCGCCAATTATATCTTTATTCATAAGAGATATTTCCCATTTCACGCATAAACTTTCTTTTAAAATATGATATCACTCTTCTGGCTAACAATAGACGATTTCATTCGGTGGGTTGGGATGGTTGATGGGGGTTGTTTAACCTCCTTCGCAACATCCGAGGTCATAAAACAGAGGGAACCTACACCGTGGAATCCGAACCACGGGTCACTACATAATCTGGACGAAGAGGACGGTCTCCCATCCAACTACTGCCCAGATCTACTGTCGCTTAATAACTTCGCTAATCGACGGGTAGAGATGTTACGTCATTTGCCAAGATGTATCCCATCAGTGCTCGAGACCCCCTGTCCTTACGGGGCTATTAAGTCATTGGGGTAATAAATTACACGCGTGTCGAATTTAGGTATTGAATTACAAAGGCCTTTACGGAAAATTGGACCGTGTCTCAACCCTCTCGCAAAAAAAAAAAAAAGGTATATGGGGAACCCAGTGGAGGTGGGTATAGATATTAGGGATGCACCGGAACCTCAATTTTTATGAAGTTCTGGTTCGAGCCGGAACCGGAACTTTTTATTGTGATATTGGTTACTGTTTCATGAATTAAAACATGTTCTTATTAATGTTCATATTCTTCCTCCAAGCCATGATGTAACACAAAAGCAATTCTTAATGCTTCTTAAAAAGTGGTAAAGTATATAAAACAAAGTGGCCTACTTGAACTTCATTTCACGGGTTTAGTTTTAGAAATTAGTTTAAAAACCGAGACAAAGACCAATAATATCATACTAGCATTTCTGGGTGTCCGATGAAACTTTTTTTTCGTTGTTTAAGCAACACTTAAAGTTCCGGTTCCGTCCGGAACATTTTAAAAGTTCATGAAGTTCCGGTTCCGGTCCATCCCTAGTAATAGATATACCAGTATAAATACTTATTAAGCTACTGGCCAAAGCGAGTATAGAAAATCAGTGGGTAGAGGTCAGCGTAAAAGTGAATATTGGTACATAAGTTTCAGTGAATAATGTTCCAAATGATGCCCGCGACCGTTTTGACGAGTAAGGTAACGAAAGTTCTGGAATAAATTGGGCAGGGTGAAAGGTAGGTTTTAGGGAACAACCTATTATAATAATGGTATCCACAGACGTAAAAAAAAAAACCATTTCCCAAGGATTTGGGATGAGAAGGCAGAGAACAACCCGAATGTAAGTACAAACGTTAATGAAAAGGAGAAAAGGCAGAAAGTTGGCGTACAACATCCATTCACAAAAGCGTCGTGGTACACCAGCGCCACATCCCAACATGGCAAAGTTCCACACCTGTGGCGCCTTGAGTGGTGGCACCTCCAGTCCTCGTCAAAATTAAAAGGAACAACAGCCTCGAACTTTCATGCTACTAACAAACCACCTCCATTAACCGACTTACAGCCACTTCTGGTGCGTCACACTCATTCTGGGCAGATAGCGCATCATCATCCGTATACAACAGACTCGACAGGCCCCACCTATCTTCATTACACACCAGATTCAATCCTCTTTCTCGCAGTCACACTTTCACCTCTCGAATCAATCCATAAATAGATCGAACATCCACGGAGACATCACACATTCTCGACGCGCACCAACGGTCATATCAAACGACTCGCTCAGTTCTTTATTTACTACTTCCATCACAGAAATTCTTCATCGCATTCATCAGCCTACCGTTAGCCCCATAAATACTCAAGATCTGCCAAACTGCTTCTTTATTCATTCTATTATGCCCTTTCTTAAGATTCATGAAAGCCATGTATACTCTGTAATCCCTTTCGCCCGCTTTCTCAATCACTCGTCTCATTGCAAACACTCGAGCTACACATCATCTTCCACCTCTGAACCCTCCTCGCTCTTTGCTCACCAAACATTCTGTAATACCACGTACTGTCACTATCCTACCATACGTCTTTCAACTACGCTCAACGGACTTTTACTTCTGTAATTCTTACAGTCACTCTTTTCACCTTTCATTTTGTACAGTGGAACAATTATTGCTTTCTTCCAGACTTCAGGCGTACTCCCATTTGTCTATGCATTCTCACATACACACCCCAACCATCCCAACCCTTTTAGCCCCCCATACTTAATCATTTGCCCATATACTCCACACCTCCCGCTTTCACTTCATCCATGGTTATGTTTCTCATTCATTCTGTCACGTGTCTTCCTCACACCGTCAAATCCCACCATATTTATATTTGCACTCCTCTCATCTCTCGCATCCATCAAACCCTCAAAATATTCTTTCCATACATTCCATAGAGCTACATTCGCTGTGATCATTCTTCCATTTTCATACCTTACTTTCATAGTTTCATTCTTGCACTTCCTTCCAGAACAACTTTCTATTCTCTAATTCTCATTCATCCTCCTTTCAAACATTACGTATTAACGCCCCCCCCCACCAGTTTGTTCCCGTTTCACATTGTAGCAAATTCCTCGAACAGTTCTGGTTGGTGGGGTTGCAGCGGGAGCCGGGGGTTGGAGTTTTCTGTGTGTGTGTGTGTGTGTGTGTGTGTAAAAATATCTTAATACAAACCAGTAACAAAGAAATACAGAAAACTTCTTACAGAAAAAATTAACCCATGACCTTATTCCTTACACAAATCAATAAAGGGCTAATAATAATAATAGTAGTAGTAATAATAATAAAAAAAAATTTGGAAGCCACTGCCACACCAAATAAAAACTTCATTCAGAATGACGTAACAGCTTCCAGTTGATCAGCGAAGTTAAGCGACAGTGGAAGGGAGACCGTCCTCCGCGTCCAAATTATGTAGTGACCCGTGGTTCGGATCCTACGTAAAGTTGTAGGTCCCCTCAGTCATATGACCTTAGATGTCGCGAAGGTGGTTAAACAACCCCATCATTACATTCATTCAGAATGAATTGTCAAATGACGTCATAGAGCGCGTGGGAGAATATGGAGTCTAAAAATAACAAAATAGTTTTAACGCACGAAGACCCCGTAAAGGGGTGGAACGAGGAAGATATCTCTCTCACACACACACAGGTAAAGTTTAAAAATGAGAGTATGTAGGTTAACAACACTACATACAGGTCCTAGTTTTTTTTTTTAAGTTATACCTCATCTTTCTGGTTTTAAATAAATTTGGGTTCAACCGAGTTGTATAAACGAGTTAAATTAGTTAATGTAAACATGAAAATTAACCGCGCAAAAAATATGATAAATAATTTCAATCTATATTCTATAAATATAAAACTGCTTTTACCCGATTTCTACTTAAATGCTTAACTCGTCAAAACTTGACGCTCACTACTTTTCAACCAATCTTTTTGAACCGTATACAAACCCATCAACGACTGAACCAACGACTGGTTATCTATAACTACGTATAATGTCACTGTGGGCAAGCGGGTTCGATATATGAACCTACACTGTTACGTTCCATACCAAAAGTACCGTAAACTCTGTCAAACTAACGCGACCCACAATAGGGTATAAATCTATATATATATATATATATATATATATATATATATATATATATATATATATATAGGTTCCCTATTAACCCTGGCCACTGATTGGCCTTACGTTTTTGGCATTCAAACGATAGCGACAAGATATTAAAGAAAAATGTTCAAAGAAATATTTGGGTAACGTCAAAATTTATCACGGATGACTTCGCGTCGTCTTATCAGAGGGGTTATTAAGCATTAACAACAACTTCTTCACGCATACCGAAGTAGTACTTATCACCCTATCGATATACGCAAATCATCCGCCATTTATTTATAGGGGTATTTCGTGGTTATGTCGCGACGGAGTTTCCCGCGAGATCAGCGAGGACGAACGACGATGGATCCTATTTATTAGTTGTCGGGTGACCACTGTTCACCGTTTCAGATTGGGGGGTGTATAAAGACCATAAATAACATCGACACTAAAAATAAAAGTAACACCCTAACATAATCTAAGCCCAACCTAACTTAACCCAACAACTTAATAACTTAATTTTACGTCGTGTTGACGATTCTGGGAATTGCGTCGCGATCGCTGCAGGGTGCGGCGGCTCACATTCTGTCAATGTAAAATAACACGCGACTCGAGTCGTCACGACCCGACTCGTCAGTCGTGAGTGACGAGACGATCTTGCGCGCGGCCGGCCGAAGTCTTACAAAAATCTTGTTAGCGATATCTAACGGGTCGACTTCGGACCAGAAAT
Organism: Bathynomus jamesi; assembly: GCA_023014485.1. NCBI lineage: Eukaryota > Metazoa > Arthropoda > Malacostraca > Isopoda > Cirolanidae > Bathynomus > Bathynomus jamesi. The sequence goes on along the minus strand of JAJOZX010000323.1, from coordinate 1,047,002 downwards.
AGATCAAAGCTCGTTATACCTCAATTTAGATTGTCTTCATCTCAAAAACTACCCAATTTCATTGGATTGAAACTATGGAATGACTTAAATGCCGATATAAAAAATATTTTGAGTGTAAATTTGTTTAAAACCAAGTTGAAATCCCGATTAATAATGGCATACTAACAAAAATCTAGGATTAATGCCCATTACTATTGCTTACTAATTAATTATTAATTTCCCGTGCGTAATCTAGTATTAAAAAAAACATTTCTCGGAATTGTTCAGTTCTTATCTCTCGTGTATAATATCGATTTCTTTGTATGGCATTGGTATAACTATAATGTCTTCAATGGTGACCTTGGATTTGTCGTGTCGGTAGTGATAATTTAAGTTTAATACACGCTTTAACTATTAATAATACCTATTTATTTATTAATTGATAACAACTATCTGTTTATTTTTAATAAGAGGGTAGTAAAGCCTGAAGCTTAATGGCCAAATTAAATAAAATAAATAGTCAAGCTTCACAAAATTATTCATGTCTTTGTAAAACGAATGTATTTCTTTTATTATTAATAAAGGTTATTCAATTGAATTAAAAAAGCGTGTACTCTTGCTGAAAGCATTTTACAAAATTTATACAGTATTGTAATGTATATATAGTGTATTTGTACAATGGCTTCAGTAAATGTAAGTTCAGTATAATTAGGTTGAATCAAATTTGGTTAGTTTGATTAAATGACGCCATAGGTCACTGAGTTTCGGTGTTTTGGTTAGTGCGGGGTCAATCGTTAAAATTTTCTTCGATAATGTGACAATTTGGTTTGTCGATCAAGTTTTGTTTGTCCAAAAGGTCCCCAGCACGGACCCTATACCCACCAGATCAACGCAATCATAACATCGACACCCTAAAAACTTAACCTAATCCAACATGCAATATATGTGTCAACAGAAAGTCAAGTCGGTCATACGTCGTAATGAGGAAAGGACCCGAGGAACTCACTTATTTATATATGTAAGGCTAAAAATAACGCGCATTTTAAAAAAATATTTGGAACTTTGGTAAACAGGTGGAATTTTAGTATGTTCGTGTCACAAGGTCTAAAGAATTTGAGAATTCTTCTTCGCGTAAGCGGATCTCCAAAGGATATTACCAAATTAAAAATTTTCTCGACATGAAACACAAATGTATAGTCACTGATGACCCTACGCGACCCCAAACATAATTCAAATGTGTGGAGACAACTTTTTTTGTGCGTCACGTGACTTAAAACTAATGATGTGGTTAACGCAGAAAATAATTTAATCTCAATACATTTAGGAAAGACAATCTAAGCACGGATGCCTCTATATTTCGACAGAAAAGGCGCGTTTATTCGAGCGAGGGGGATATAGTAATGCGACTAAAGACGACTCTGTATTTAATCGTGATAAACGACGAGCGCTTTATACGCGTCACCCATAGACCTAACCTACCTCCAACCAGTCTCGCGGAAAGTGAAAAAGAAATTGCGCAAGGAGGAATACGTACAATAAATTGTAGAGGAGGAAGCGAAGGTAATCTTCAAAGATTTTAACAAGAAAAAGAAATGAACAGCAAAACAAAAGAAATTAACTGTCAATTTTCACTTGACAAAAATGCTTGAGGAATAAATACCTCTTAGATACACACACACACACACACACACACACACACACACACACACGTATAAAATTGTATAGAAAAGGGCATAAAGTTTTCAATATTTTTCGATGTATTTCTGCGCAATTTAGATATGTGATATGGCATTAATATAGTCACAGTATTCTGATCTGAATATGACGTTGGAAGCATAGAAGCTTTTTGGTAAAATTAATGGGATTCAGTTTGTTTATTACGCAAGAGAAGCGAAAATGGCAAGTAGTAGTAGTAGTAACTGTAGTGCATGGTGTGTATAAAAAGTAACGCGAGTGAAGAGAGATCCGATTTGTATGGAGGTCGATGGCGTACATTTTCAACACCTCTTATAAACCTCACTATTGAATATAGAGTTGTTATAAAGTAAAGTACACGTAATAAGTATTACTCATCCACGTTCACTCGCGTTAATATAATTCGAGTCGAATTTGTCTCTTCACTCGCGTTACTTTATACGCAACCGATAGTAGTTTAAAAGTTTACAAAAGTAGCGTTTAATTATTTTACGCAATTTTAAATAAATTGATCAGTTGTATATTTCGTAGAAAATAAATGATTCTTAATGAAATTAGAATATTTTACATAATTATTAAATGAAAACTAATTACTACAGTAATAATGGCAGTAATGAACTTATACACCAGTTGGAGCTAATGAAGTACAGTACTTCTTTCGCGATGTGCGAAATACATTCAATGCTGAAGCTTCTCTGATATTTATGGGAATTGCATTCCATATATCCACTCCTTTGAAAGAGAGCGCATTTCCCGCAGTTTCCATTGTATAGTTTGGTTTGTGTATAAAATGCTGAGCAGTCTGGTGTTGTAATAATGGTGTATTTGATGGGGTGATTACCAAAGCTGGCACAAACCGTTAATACGTTAATCGTTAATTAACGAAGTTAACTTTTTCGTTAACGATTTAACTTTTAAAATAACTTTGAAAATCATTATCGGACTAATTAACTTCCGTTACATTTAACTTCCGTTAACTCAAGTCCATTAACCCAAAAAATTCATAAATAAACGTTTAAAAGTTTCTATTATTTTCAGTGCTGAGCTGGTGCGCAATTAATCCGCCACTGTTAATAGTGATGAACGAATTTCCATTTCCGCAGTGCAAAATCAGGCGATATATGTTTCCGTCGCCACAATTTGTGTCTTACCAAATATGGTAGTTATTTATGGCATTGGTTTGAGCAAAACATGGTCGACTGTAAAATCAGGCGGAAAGATTTGCCATTTGAGTTGAATGTTTCAACTTCTTTCAAGAAATATCACGAGCATTTTAAGGCACTTTCAATAATATATATGTAACAATTACAACAAATAACTACATTCGTTTCATTTGCAGTCTGTCTCTTACGCAACATGTTTGTGCTAGTGAATATTTAAAAATAATCGTTGTCAAGTAAGTCATGTATATTTATAATATGTCTGTGAGTACCTTATTAGTAGTCTCCTTGATACATTTCAAGAACCATAAAAATGATCATGTAAGATTTCAATTCTCATGTCACTTTGATGACATAAATTAAGTCAATTGATGTCTTACAATGGGAGCATTTTCACCTTAACCCTTTATGTCCTGGCGGTACTTCTAGGTACCACATCTTTAAAATCTCCATAATTATTTTTCTACCCGGTTGATCCTGCCGGTACTTTCAAGTCCCAATGTGAATTAGTTTCTTTATGAGATAATAGATGGCGTTGAGAAGTAAATGTGAGCGTGTGGCGCCAGAGGCTGTTTACTCTTTAGTATCTCTGCTGTGAAGACCGAAGAAATTTCAGTGCAATTACTTCCCGAATATTCTGTGCCATATCTGTTCCAAATAACAAAGGTAAGGGTTATTTTATTTTTTATCTTGTTCTTCTTCAGTGCTGTCATCCAGACAAAAGAGAGCAGCAGAAAGCACAGGTCACTCAAGGGCAAGTCCCAGAACTTGGTCAAGACCTGGCTGGAGACCAACTCCAAGGACTTGCTGACAGATGCTGCCTTCTTGGGTGAGCAAGTGTGGTGGACTTGTTCATCAAGTTCAACACAGCCATCCCTCCAGTGCTGCAGTGGAGCGTTTGTTTCTCTATGGGCAAGGACATCCTGAGGGCCAAGAGATCATCCCTGTCTGATGAAAACTTTGATATGCTAATTTTCATGAAGGGCAACATGCATCTCATGGACAAAATGGAGAACGAGAAGAGGAGGGAAAATTAAATTATATATATATTGTGTTTTTCATTTTTTTTATAATAAAAGTTAACGTTAACGGTTTATCGGTAACTTCCGTTACATGTTTAACGAATTAACGGATTAGCGGTTAACGAAGTTAACTTTTTGGTTAACGGATTAGCGGTTAACGAGGTTAACTTTTTGGTTAACGGTGCCCACCACTGGTGATTACTCTTTGAATGGGTAATGTATGTTGATTTTTATCGATAAATCTGAACATAGTAACGGAAAATTATCGGGAAATATACCTAGTATTACCGATTCATTCATTAGTTTACCGAGTGGGATCGCAATTTCATCCAATACTAATGCATAAATTTTTACTGGGATCGTTATTGGTCAGAATCTTTACTTTGTTTTTTTAACACTACAGATATCGTTCCATAGGACTGGTTCAAAGAAAAATAAGTTTGAAGTGGGCTGTGGTATGTATTATCGATTGAGAGTGTCACAGAGTTGCCAACATGGATATATGGAAAACCAGGAAATCAAGGACGAAAAAACGGTATTTTGAACAAAACAAAAGTATGATTCAAGGTTTTATTAAAAACCACCAATATATTAGAGTACGGAATAACATACGCGAGCATTACCTTTCACGAGTGTTCTTTTATAACGTTCTTAGTAGCTGCTAAGAGCATTCTGCAAACTATAAAATCATTTATTATAAAGAATTACGCGGACAAACTTGAAAAAATTACTCTTCAAGCGTTCCGTGACACTGTTCTTTAATAATAGGCGCAAACTGTTCACTTTAGATCATTATATGTTGCGCTTTTGCCTTTTTTAAAGGTTTATTTTGAAGGAAATAAATATTTTAAGATATCGGAATTTATCATGAAAAACGGCAACACCAAATTTGAGAGTAAAAATCGGGAAAACTTAAGAGAAAATGGAATTGTTTAGCGTGCGTCGTAATGGTGTCAGTATTTGGAATCGAGGCCGCGGTATTGGAGCAGATATTTAAAAAAAAAAAGAAGTTGTTTTAATAAATTGGATGTCTTTGGGCTCACTAAAAATTTCCGCCTCGAGTGAGGGAGGCCAAACGATTGGTTTTCACCTTTTTGGCGTTAACTCCTTCCGAGTGTTCCATAAGCCTTTTGGGATTGGATTTTGGTTCATCAATTTTTGAACAATAGTGACCTCCTTTCGCTCTTTTAATGACCGCATTAAGTCTGTTACAGTCATTTTTGCGTGTCTGTTCGGCAATTTAATATCAGTTTTCCATAATTTAAAGGGAGTATGCTTGCGTTTTATACTCACAACGAGTCTCGAGGAAGTCACTCTGTTTTAGACATTTTCATTTTATTGAATTATATATATATATATATATATATATATATATATATATATATATATATATAATGTCCCAGAGGCCTTTTCCTCAGGAGTATAACTCACTTCCGCATTAGCCATTGCGTTATTCTACCTGCAACAAAAACAAAGGTTCCAAAACAAAATATCAGTTTGAACATTTGTTTCAGTAGTAATGTATTACTTTTATAAATTTTATTTTAAATAAAATTTCCTGTGAGACCGAACTTATGGGACACCGTGTGTGTGTGTGTGTGTCTGTGTGGTGTGTGTGTGTGTGTGTGTGTGTACACTGGCGTTGGGGCTGAACTTTTTCTTTTTTAATTTTGATATTTAATTTGTTAATTTATAATGTTAAGTCATAATTGATGTTTTATTTGTTCAAAGATACATTGATTGATGAGCCTTTCTGAATATCCCTCAAACTGTTAAGTTACACCCCGAGAACGTTATTGATGAAGTGGGTCGAAAACGAAGCAAACTTTTGTTACGATGTTTAGCAAATATATATTGAAGGTAAATCTGTTCGAATATTTGGTCAGTTAGGCACACCCCACTCAGTCCTCCTCCGTCGAAGCGTCGTCGGGATTTTTTGAAGGTGTTCTCGAACCCTTAAGTTTTCTCCTCCGACTTCAACATTTTGGGGGGAGCTTTAGTTCCCTCAGCCACCCCACCCCTGCCTACGCCCCTGTACGTACGTACGCACGTGTATATATATATATGACACCAAAATTTTGGGGGAAACTCAAGCCTGAAAGAAATCAGAAAAATAAAAAAAAATCATTAAGAGGGGGGTAAAAAACAACACCGCAATTTAGGACAATTGCCATTATTAAGTAAACTAATGAATCACGCGCATGAGGAGCTCCGATGTGAGAAGGACAGAAGTCATGCCAAGACGATGAACCAACTTCATTTGTACCAATTAAATGCCCATTCCTATGGCCTCACTATTAAATATAGGAACCCAACATCAAACGCAAAAGTGAATGACTGGTCAACTAAAAACATTTGAAACTATCCCAAATGTGTGTGTGTGTGTGTGTGTGTGTGTGTGTGTGTGTGCGCGCGCGTGCCCCCCCAGTTGAGACCAAATTCCTGACCAACCATGCGTGACGTTACAAAATAATGATGGGTAAAAAAAGCAATTCTCTCCTCCATCAAGTACCACGAATGAAGAGGGACTGCAAAAAATCGGTAGTAGCCCAACCCTGAATATTCATTCTACAATTAACATTACACACACACAAGCCAAAACAAGAACTGAAAAAAACCTGTCGTGATGCACGTATTGGCATTTCCTGTACGTACGTAAAACAGGTGGTCACGTGATCGCGTCACGTGCTCCACCCTTTAGTTTATAGAAGGTTAAGCGCATCTGGCATGCCACGCAGTTGGGAGGCGGTAGCTGACTGCAGAAAAGTTAAAACTACGGATGTCTCAGACGTCCAGTAAGGATGCATTGGGTGATGCGCACCAAGCGGGAGCAACCATTACGCGGACGATGGTTATCATTAGACTGTCCAAAAAAAAAAAGGCGACCGTCTTACGCGTGTGAAAGACATAACATGTGGTTGGGAAACCCATATCTTGAGTGGCACTGTGACAAAGTCACCGCTACAGGGCAGGGTTCGACGTTGCTTAGCGAGGGCAATGAGAGGGAAGAGGCAACTGTACAGCAACTGACCATCGTCGTCTTCAATGAAGGACGTAAGAAATCCATTTCCATCCCAATTTGGCTAAACAGTTTGGCAGTCGTAACCTCCTTCGGAAACAACGCTCAGTGCCAAAAACGGGAAGACAACTTGCGTGGTGCCTATGGCATTGCAGTTGGACGAGAAACCTGTGGAAAAAAGTTACAGGGTCCGATGAACCCCGATTCACGCTATTTTGTATTGAAGGCAAGGTAGAACGTGCGACGTCAAACCTCATGAACGAATGGACCTCGCGCGTGTCAAAACTCTACAGTTCACACTACTGGCGGAGGTATATTGGTGTGAAGAACGTTCAATGGGAATAGATTGGCCCTCCTGGTACTGTTGAAAAGCGTGACGTGAGTAACGAGTAACATCCCGGCAATATCCGAGCATCGTAGCGGATCAACTTGCACCAAGTAACATTTCTTTTCTGACCCAAGTGATGACGTTTCTTTCCAGAATGATAACGCGACTGCCCATTGTGCTGAATATATATATATATATATATATATATATATATATATATATATATATATATATACTCGCTTAACTCGAAGAGTTTGAGGCAGACATTCGATCTCAATCCACCCTACTGAAACCTGTGAGGTGCGTTGGAACGCGCTGCGTGGAACTGCATCCCGCTACCATCAACTTCAAGTAAAGTTAATAGTAGTTCAAGTTGAACCTTAAACTTCAGAGAAATTGAAGGCTGCACTGCTGGACGAATGAGGGAAAAAACAAGCTTGTCTGTCCTCGAGCCTGTCTCGGAATCTAAGCCACGGAGCATTCGACCTCTCGTTATGGAGTACATGGTGGCCAAACACCAAATTAAGGCGAGATTTTTAATTTTCCAGTCAAAACAGAATGAAAGATATTCCTTTCCAAGTTCCAACCGATGCATTTAACAATAAAAGAAAACGAAGCGAAGAGGGCAAACATTTATCTTGTTACACAAAAATACAAATGACTAAACCGCAGTTACAAGCCAAACCTTGGGAACCCTTCTTTCTTACATACAAAACTAAACTTTTGAAAAAATAAAAATAAAAAAATAATATATATATATATATATATATATATATATATATATATATATATATATAAACACGGGAAATGAATGAATGCTGCAAACCCACGAGGAAAAAGAAAAAAGATTCCAAGGCTTTCGTGTATTCAGAGCTACACCTCGTCAGGGAATGGAGAGAGAATAGTTTTTCTTTTTCCTGTTGGTTTTGCAGTATATATATATAGGGTGTCCCAGGAGGAAATGTCAAGAATACACCATTTCACTCTTTGGGTATTTCTAAGTAGAAAGTATTATATCGATATGGGTCTGATTCCGAACCGTTACCGAGATACAGGCCTCTACATTTGGGTAATTAAAACATAATAAAAAGGCGATCTTAGATACTATTTAATGACACTTGTGGTTTACAAAAAGTACAAACATACAATACACTATTGCACTTATTGCAGAATGGTTTCAAAGTGACCCCCTCCTTCTTCAATGCACGCGGCGAGCCTCCGATCCATTGAGTCTTGCTAAGGGAAACGCGGAAGTTCATTTCTGAGGTTTATGAACGCATCCTGTATACGTGCAACCAACTGCTCCGTAGTTTCGGGCTTACCCCGCTGATAAACGTTACTCTTCAAGAACCCCCAGACAAAAAAATAATGTAAATAAATAATGTGAGGACCTGCACAGTTGCCAATGTATCATTAAATGTCATTGAATATTATCTAAGATCGGCTTTTTATTATGTTTTAGTTACCCAAATGTAGAGGCCTGTATCTCGGTAACGGTTGGGAATCAGGCACATGTCGATATAATACTTTCTACTTAGAAATACCCAAAGAGTCAAATGGTGCATTCTTGACATTTCCTCCTGGGACACCCTAACACATCATCGGTAGCCAAGTGGTTAAGACGCTGGGCTGCTGATCGGTCGGTCGTGAGATCGAGTCAGGGCGAGGATTTGTAATTTCTGGCTGCCCGTGGTAGGGCATGGTTCGGATTCCACATTAAACTGTAGGTCTAAGGTGTAGTGACAAACTTGACCTTCGTCAGAATAAACAATTTGGGCGGGAGCAAAGCCAAGGTGTGCGCGCGTGTCATATATATATATATATATATATATGCAATGAATTTCACCATTAAACACATGAAATGAATGAATGATCTAAACCCACAAGGAAAAAGAAAAATTCCCTGACGAGGTATATTTCTGAGTACACGAAAGGACCTAGAATCATTTTCTTCCTTGTGGGGTTGCATCATTATATATATCAGTGGCGACTCGTGGTATAAATGTATAGGGGTGCGATTTCATAAAATTTAGAATTTTTAGAGTTCTAGTACATAAACAATCACATGGTGCTTCCGTACGGTACTTATATGTCAAAAGAAACCATAAATTTGTATTAAAAAAATATTTTAATAAAATATAAAAATAATTGTTGAATATCTTAAAATTAATATATTTTTTATCTGTTAAATTAATATTTATCGTTTCAAGCAAAGGGGAGCGACCGCTCATCGCTCCAATACGCCAGTCGCCACTGATATATATATATATATATATATATATATATATATATATATATATATATATATATATAAAGCCAAGGTGTGTGTATAAATCAACCATAAATAAGTACAACCTAATAATTAATCTAAATGTGAAACTGCGGAAAAATGTTTACCAAAAAATATATCGTTTAAAAAATTTCGCAGGGGATGGGGGTCAAGGAAATGGGGGGGGTCCACCGAAATTTTTGTCTGCATCGAACGTTTTTCCCTATCATTATACAAGTTAATGACTATGCCGAAACGACATCAATGCCCCCGCATGTATTTGTGATTCTGGCCTTTTATGATCTGATTCATGCTCGTGACACATCGTCTCGTAGTGATATGTATGCGTACGAAGTTTCATTAATTTATGTTCAGCAGTTCTGAAGTTATGGCGCCCATAGGAGGGCATGACGGACGGACGTACGGGCGGGCAAGTGCAATCCAGTATGGTTCCTCCAAATTCATTTGGTGGAGGCATAATCTGTTATGAACTGTACAGTATAGTTGCGGGATGCAGTAAAAAGTTCAACCAAAAAATGAACTCTATAAATAAGATTTTTTTTTTCTTTTAAATGTCAAAAAAAAAATCATAAGTGGTTGAAAAAAATCTTACACAACTGGTCACAGAGCCCTGGCCTTTTTCATGACTGGGTACCAAATACATTATCATTTAAACATTTAAATTGGTCAGATTAGTTTTTCCAACCCATTATGAACTATTGCCAAATTTTCAAATTTCAACTATTCTTTCCATAGATTTCAATTCCTCGGCGAACTTCTTTCAAAAATTGTACATTTATACGTTATAAACAGATGCAAATCATAACTCGCGTTACTGAACGAGCCTCGAACTCCGCAACGCAAAAGTTCAGGCGTCACTCACTACCTTCGTAACAGACGTAAAATGGGCGTGGAAGTTACACTAACATTCGACGCGTTCACCAAACCAACATTTTATTATACTATATTACATCATTATTATTAACTTTAGCGTTCACCATCAGCAACTTTTTGAAGGGACTTACACAAAGGGCTGACAAAAGTAAATAGACACCTTCCCGGTTGTTTTTTTTCATAGTTCATTATTTGAAAATAATGAATGAGAGAATGAACAAAAGGATGATGCGCCTTCCACAGAAACGACACAAATCTGAATCAGTCACCTATTTTTACATTCATTTCTTCAATCAATCAATTAGCCACCAACCAACTAAACAACCAACCAGCAATTGACTCTATGTAAAAAATGTGACCTTACCTTTTTTCACGATTTGTTGTTCATACGATGTCTTTATTTCCATCATTTGGGGAGGCGTTGATTTTTCTGGAAAAAGCACAAAAATGCATTATTTATATATATATATATATATATATATATATATATATATATATATATATATATGTCAAAAGTCGTGCCTCAAAAGATAATATCACATTTTTAAGTAAATTTCTGAATTTGATACTGATATTGGATTTTGAATTCGTTATTTACATTCAATTTATACTTCATCTCTTCCTGTGTGGGAATGGCGGAACTAACACACGAAGCATTGTACACTCCTCAGGAAAAGGTGCAATTAGTCCTTTTCCACAGTTCGAACATCTTTTACAACCATCAACTGTGAACTCTACGTAATGTTTGGAAGGAAATGCAAAATAAACATGGATAGCAACTTAAAATAATTAACTCTATGATATTATCCTGTGAAGCAAGATTTCTAACTCGCAACACACACGCAATATACATATATATATATATATATATATATATATATATATATATATATATATATGTGGTGGACCGGATGTCAGTTTTTCAACATCTGCGGATCTTTAATTTCAATATCCGCGGATGCGGATATTTAGTTAATCTATCAATATAATATAGAATTATGAATATATGACAATTTTTCAAATTTCGTGATATTACTATTATGGCAGGCAATGCATGAGAACTAAAATTAATATTAATGTTTTCATTATGATAAAAATAATAACTTTCTCGAGTTTCAGCCACAGAAAATTCAATGAAACAAGTTTCATTCAATTTTCTGTATTACCAGGTATTTATATTTTGAGGTTTATAGATTTGTTTGTTCATTAATAATTAATACTTTACACGAAACGTGCATGACTGGGCCTTATAAGCTAATTTAATTGTAAATTGCATAATTTATTAGAGGTAATATCGCATAACATCCGCAGTCAGAAGTGCGGATGCGGGTGTTAAAAATGATGCGGATATCCAGTCCACCACTAATATATATATATATATATATATATATATTATATATATATATATATATATATATATAAGGAAAACACTAAAAGTACCTGACCACCAAGTTCATTGTTTACATTTAAATTTTGCTCCTCCACACCCGAACCCCAGAAAAAATTGCGTACCCCCACCCCTGAATTTCAAGGGCCACTAACTAACAAGATCACATCGACACTCTTAAAATAACTTAATCTAACCTACGATACACTTTATCGATAGAATGCCAAGTCGATCAAATTACGTGATCCCGAATTTGAGTCCGATTTCTGGTTTACATATGCCCATGGCCAAATATACCATCCTCGGCTTAAACCTTCCCCCGCCCCAAACTCGAATGATTTAAAACCAATCTTTATTTAATTTGCAGCAATACATCGGAATTATACCTTTTGCGTCATATCAATCAGTTTATAATGTTACAATTTAATTTTGCTGCTGTGGCATTTCCTTTAATGGTATAATTGGGTATGATGCCAAGCTCCGCATTATATATATATATATATATATATATATATATATATATATATAATATATATATATACACACACACACAGGGTGGGCCGTAAGTTTTCCATACATAGGACAATTTAAATTATGGTCTTCACGTGCGTCGGTATTTGGATCAGCAGTTTCCGGATGCTTGGATTGGTCGGCGTGGTCCTGTGGAGTGGCCTCCCAGATCCCCAGATCTCACCCCCCTTGATTTCTATCTTTGGGGGCACTTGAAGGCCATGGTGTATCAGGAAAAGATACGAGACATAAATCATCTAAAGGAACGTATCACCAACGCCATTACAAGCATAACGTCAACTGTGCTAATGCGTGTTCATCAACAGTGGGGAACACGTATTGAAATGTGTTTTCAAAACAATGGCAACCATGTAGAGCATATTATATAAATAAAAATGGTTGTCCATAAAAAAAAGTTTATTTTTCCTATGTATGGAAACTTACGGCCCACCCTATATATATATATATATATATATATATATATATATATATATATAATATATATATATATGTATGTTTATTCAACTTCCTTCACAACATCTACAAAGATCAAACGATGGTGCGGACCTTCCCCTTTACGTGAGGTCCGACCCACTCCCCCCACCAAGGGGAGAACATGCGAACCACCTCAATCGCCGCAATATGAGGTCCGACCGTAGCCTCGAACCTCATAACGTCAGATTAACAGTCACGCGCTTCATACCACTTCAGCTAACCCAGCATGGAGGGTACAATACTATCAAACCATGCCCATAAATCAGTCAATATTTAGTCCGACATCTTTTTCCTTCCTTTGAAAAGAAATGCAAATATACGTAACGGAAGACTCGGGCAGTTTTGTTTAAAAAAAAAAGTCGGATTTACATTTCCAGTTCGTCCGCGGAGGGTTGGTTGGTTGGTTGGTTATTTTTTACTTTTTTTATTCAAATAATTGCGTGTTGAGGCGAAGGCTACGCGCGGAGTCGATTACCCGACCTTCGTTTTCAGATTGCGAGTTACTCGACTGCACTGGCCATAAACGTTGGGATTAATGTCACGGTGGACGATGAACCCAATTCCTATCAGTCGTACTGAAGAAGGAGAGTAACTTCGTTTATCCGTTCGTACTTCGCCGCCTCCATTCCGCCACCGATTCTCACCAGATCTCGAGCTCCATTTACTCACGAGCGAGCTACCCCGAGACCCCGGATGGAACTACCTCCGCGCTACACCTAAGTCGCTTTCGAGCGCGTATCCTGGCGCTCTTCTTCAGCATTCTTCCCGGAAAAATACCACCTTCCTCACGAATCCATTAAAATAAGGATGAGTAAAGCATTTTTTAGAATACACTTCTATCGAAAGACCTTTTTTTATTATTATTATTTTTAAAGTTTTCAGTTTCCTTTACAAGAAAATATTCTCTTCCTCTTCTCCCTCTCTCTCTCTTCAGTAATAATATAGTCAAAAGAGAAGAAGAGAAGGAAGTTTTTTTTAACTCTAATCCGTGGTGAAATTCAAACTTGATGTGAGCGAAAAGAACACAGGAAGTAGTTATCATAGCCATTTCATGGATTATCCCTCTCTCTATTCATGTTGATATTTCCTCCTTTTAAAATCCCTACTTCACCCCCCACCCCCCAAAAAAAAAATTCAACAAAATCCTTTCTTACAAAGAATATTGAAAACTTTTAACAATAACAACAAAAGATCTTTTGAGACAAATGGTTTTGGTTTGTTTTTTAACTCAAAGATCCTTTTATTTTAACAGAATGCCGAAGATATTTCACGAAACAACCACGTAGTTCGCGCATGCGCCCCCAGTCGTCCATCCGTCTCCAACTTTAACATTTTAATTACCTTTTAAGTTTAACCCAAAAGATGGAGGTGGTTTCCCTTCGAAAGGCTTTTGTCATTTTAAACTTTTAATTCTTTTATCTTGGGGATTTTAATACATTTATGATGAAAATAATCACGAAGGAAAATTGAAACGCGAAATAGCGCTCAAGCGCTTTCGTCTAATGACATCCTCAGGAACACTAGACGAAAGCGCTTGAGCACCATTCTGGGTTTCCTTTGTCCTTCATGGTTATTTTAATCATATACATTATTCACGTATTACTTGCGTGAAATAATTTTCATATATATATATATAGGTAATTTTAATTTTCCATTTATAAAATACAAAAGAATGGAAAGAAATGTACATATGCACCAGGGCAAGGGGGGGCGCAAGAGAAGACCAGGAACAAGTAAAAATATTGACAGCTGTAACAAATTAATTTATGTGAACGCGAGCGATAACGGATAACACCTGAAAAAAATAACTTCCTGGATCTGGTGATCTAGTATTCGCGAATAACCAACTTAATCAATGATATAAAAAATAACTCCAACAAATGTCTCAGACCACAACATTATCGAGGCATCAACTAATACGGCGAGCGCGCTAAAACAAATTACTTATACTGAAGAAAGAAGCAAATATGAGACGTTTAATCTAGACTCTATGACTATAAATTGAGAAAAAATCAGATCTCATATGAAACAGAGTGGAAAGTCTCGAGAGGATAGAACAACCTAAATGTTAATAACATTAGGGGGAAAGAAAAAAAAAAACCGAGAAATCTTTGAAAAATGTTTCCCAAGTACAGCCAAAGAGAAAGAGGAACTATTTCGAGAGGCAAAAGCGAACACTATTCCGCAAAAGAAGGAGATTTGCACAAACAACAACAAAAGACGTGATATAAGTAAAACTGGAGAGTATAGACAGGGAAATACAAGCCCTAACTAAGGACTATTTAGAGAAGGAAGTGGAAGATGCGTTGAAAGCAATAAAAGATAACCCAAAATACTCGCATAGATTCGCGAAAAGAAACGCAAAAAGCGGACCACTATCGCACCCTTAACCCTTTAAAGCCTACTGGGTCGAATACGTACAATTTCAAATACACGCATTTAGACTTGACCCAACAAAAAAGTTCGGCGTTAAAAGGTTAAGGAAAGAAAATAACGAGTTACCTTTTTTGAAGAGGAATTAAATGAAAAACGTGTAACTTTTTTGAATTTACCTCAGGAGACAGCGAGTGCTCTTGGACAAATGAAATCACATTCAGCTGCAGGCTCGGACAAATGCAATACCGTGTTGATTAAAAACTGAAAGAACAAAATAAGCTACACCCCCGTTTTGGATACACCCCTTTTTTAGATATGGACAAGATCCCTGGGAAGGGGGGGTAACACCGAGTACACTAAAAAGAGCGAACCTTGTCCGTATCTATAGAGAGAGAGAGAGAATCTCAACCAAAGAATTATAGACCGGTGTCACTGACATTACATCTCATCAAAATATTTGAAAGAATAATCAGGGAAAAATTGTGACTTTTTTGGAGAGCCAGGGAAGAGTCAATAAGAACCAGCACCGATTCCTATTAGGAAGATCATGCCAATCAACTAATAGAGCACACTAAGGCGGGCCGCATACAGGATCGTCTTGCGACTCACGAGTCACGCCTGACGACTTGGGTCGTGACGACGATTTCCAGAATCGCGTCGCGGTCGCTGTAGTGTGCGGGGCTCCCATTCTATCAATGTAAAATTACACGCGACTAGAGTCGTCACGACCAAAGTCGTCATCCGTTGAGTCGCAAGACGATCCTGCGCGCGGCCGGCCTAACAATATCATAGACGCACTCGAAAGCAACGATAACTATAATGTAATATGCGCAGATTTTGCGAAAGCATTCGATAAGCGTGATCATGACATAATAGCGCATAAAATGAAACGCACGGGAATAACGGGCAAGTGGGTAAATGAATCTACAACTTCCTCCGGGAACGGCATAAAGTCGTAAAAATCAAAGGTATATCAATCATCATCAAAATCGGAAGCACGTAGCTCAGTTCCACGTGGAATAGTATTAGCCCCACTCCTATTCATTATTACGCTGACAGACGTAGACAATGAAGTAGACGACGACAGTATAGTTAACGTCCTTCGTAGACGAGACGAAGATCACCAAAAAAGTCGGCAATGCAGAAGAGATGGAAGCCTTACAGAATATACAAATGCTCGTAAGACAATAACGAATTTTAATTAACCCTTTCACCGCCACATTATGGTTGCAGTATATACTATAGTATAAAGGGTATGGCGTAGCAGGCACGGATTTATGGCAACGAATATATATATGCGGGTTTGGCGGCGAAATGGTTAACACGAGAAATTTCAGCTCTCGAGATATGGAAGAAATGAGGAACTTAAAGAGACGGCGTACTATGCCCAAGATAGACACGAAATTCAGAGTAGCACGAAAGCAAACGATTTAGGGGTCATAATGACTGATGATGCAAAATTTCAAACACAAAATCAAATGACGATAAACAAAGCAGAGAGAGTTATGGAACAGCTACTGAGAACCTTTAAAAGGGACGAGAAGGTAATGATGATTCCCCTACTGAAAACACTGATCATACCAAAACTTGAATACTGCTCAGTCTTGACGTCCCCATGTACAAAAAAAATTAATATAGTATAGTAGTGGTGGTGGTGGTCTAGAGGAATTTCACAGCCAAGATTGATGTCCGCAAAGAACTCAACTTCTGGGGAAAGACTACCGTCAAATGGGGGAATTGGAATAATAAAGGGGTTAATTGGGATAGTCTCAAAAATATACTTTAATAATAATACTAAATAATTTTGGCATCGTAAAATAATTTTTATACAATATTTGACTGTAATGAATAAAGGATTAAGTTACAATGCTAAAATTACTTACTCAAATACATTTTTTTTAGAGTATCCCAATTTCCCCATTTGACGGTATGTAAATTAAACCAGTATTTCCTAGAAAAAAGGAGGGAGAGAGAGAGGTATACCTTAAGTTACACGTAGAAAATGATCGAAAAACTGGTACCTAACCTCAAACTAAACCCAATTACTATCGAAACAACGCTGGAAAATAGGAAAGGTAGAATGTGTGGTGTTCTCAAATTAGAGGCCCAACGAGGGACACCCTCAATCAACATTGAAGGAAAATAGCTTGGTTGCCGGGAAACCCGCCTTTTTAACCAGTTTCCAAAGGACCTCAGGAACATCACGGGTGTCAAAGTAGAGAACTTCAAAAGAAGACGAAATGCCTGGCTCAGGAGAGTACGTAATCCACAATCTGCGAGGCCCTAAATGTAATACAGGGATAGATTTAGATTGTTTATGAATTTTAAATGCGTTCGGAATTAGGGTAAAGTTGGCAATGGTCGCGCATCGGTCCTCTCACGCATTTGACTTAAAAAAAAAAAAAAAATCCACAAAATACTGTTACAGTTACTAGAAGTAATGTTCCACATCAATTTTACTTCCTTCACTGGAACAGTATTTTGTGAGGGGAGTTTTTAAAGTCAAATGCGCGACATGAGGACCGACGCACGACCACCACTGGCAACTTTACCCTACCCCATTTTACGGAAAATAAAATAAAACAAACCATTTCGCGTCTCGAAGCTTTTCAAACCTATTCAAAAAATTAAGCAATGAAACTATGTATTAACATCGCATTTAAAAGTTGTAGAAAATTTTTTTAAAATAATAAAACTCGTGAATACCCCCCCCCCCCCCCCCAACCTCCTAAACAAAATTGAGTTACACACTATACAGTATTTTATCTTATCAGCAAAAACAATTTTAAAAAAAATTCTTATCGTAATTTGGGGGGGAAAGGTCAGGAACTTATCGGCGAAATTTCTAACCCATAAATAAAATGGGATAAACGAATGCCTTCAAACATTATTTCCATTACCCTCACCATAAATTCATAATGAGCCGAGTATTTGCGCGAAGTAAAATCAAAATTAATCGCTGTTCCCGAAGCAAGGCCGGGTATTCGGGCGTTAAAAAAAAAAAAAAAAATTTAAATAAAAAAAAAAAAAAAAAATACACTGTCGTTGACGAAGGTGGTGGTGTTGCCCAACAAAGGGTCACGAGCAGTCGGTGGTGATTCGCGACAAACTTCTTGTGGTCCGAGGACCCTGGGGACCCGTAAGCCCTCACCAGCCACAGTGGGTCTACAACGATGTTCGTAATATGATGTATATGGGTACATTACGTGCTATAAAAATGGGTACGAGACGCGGAATCGGATCGAGTGGAGTGGAGGCGAGAAAAAGTTGCGACCCGTGTATACACTCGCAATTTAATACACTTAACCTAACTCAACCCAACCTAACCCTCTCACCCCCCAAAAAATACCAAGTAGGGTACTAACTACGTGGCCTTTAACGTTAAGAAGAAAGTGGGCACGCCAGTTACTACTCAAGGTTGAAGGGCACCATAATATTTTGTAATATACACTGGACGACAGTACAGCACTCTTCACTAGCTCCTTCAATCGCAATTCAACCACCATACCATCCCTACGTGGTAACCTGAACGAATCAGATATACACCAACCTCAATACCATACAACCGCATACAACATCGTCAAAAACTAGGAGTCATGAATGCGCCACCACGCATGCGTATCAGACCTCGCACGCTCATCAATTTTACTCCAACAATGAATAGGGGAGATGGGATGGAAATCTTGGGTCTTGAACCACCTGGAGAGTCTATTGGCTGAAAACCAACATATACCGGTACTATATATATATATATAATTTTTTTAATGTACGAAGGAGGGGGCAAGGGCGAACGCCCGCAAAAATGCCCCCTATAAAAGAAGAGAACCAAAATCAAGGTTTCTCAGGCCCACGATGTCATTTAATTTTTTTTAATAAATTTTGAAAAGATTGTGTAGTGTGTGAAATGCACGCGTGTGCAGTGAAGAATAGAGGGAGAAGTAAGTGTGTGTGTGTGTGTGTGTGTGTGTGTGTGTGTGTGTGTGTGTGTGTGAGAGAGAGAGAGAGAGTATGCTGAACTGCTCACAGGGTATATGGGACACGGAAAAAGATCAGCTAAAGAGGACAGTGACAGGAGAAATGCGAGTTCCAGTACTCCCTGCCTAATATCCCCGACGGAGTACCATACTTCCCTGGTCGATTGATGCTGTGTGTGTGTGTGTTTTTTTAATCCCAAAATAAAAAATTCTAATTATTCAAAATTAATTTAACTTAAAATAACCAAAATGGCATCGAACTGAGAAGGGGTGTGACAAGTTTTTTGAACGCAAATGACGACTCAAACGTTCTTTTCTGTTAAGTTATTAAATAGTGAGGTACTCCCTAATCTTGCTTAACCCAACGTAACAACCAAACCTTAATTAACCTAACCTAGCGTGACCGATCTCAAACAGGACTCACATTTTTCTGACAATAGAGAAGTTGCTTGCTCCTTTTACAAATTTTTTAATGCTCAAAAGTACCAAAAACTGTTACCTCACAAAAATAACCCTTCCATCTGTGAATTATCATGCACTCGACCACACTTGTGTCCAGCTGTATACGAACACACAAAAACAGACACAAACACACAGACTATAACAGCACTAACGGATATTATATATAATATATATATTATCGGATAGAGCATGGCGCACCACCTATTTATATTGCACTTACATCTATATTTAGCTCTCAACTTGGATCTATGCCAAAGTCTTCTATATAAAACTCTCCAGACTCAACGGACTAACATATATACATACATACATAATATACATATATATATATATATATATATATATATATATATATATATACGCACGGATGCTGGAAATAAGTGTAGCAATTAATCCTGTGGTGGAAAACCTTCAGTGAAGATGTAGCCTTCAGCTGGATTGATGAACTGCAAAATTAGCAATACATCGACATACACCCTCCACCACGCGGGGGAGTGGGTAGCAGCAGCGATATGGACAAACGTCACTCCAACGACGTCACATTTAACCTACAAGTTAATTTAGAGCGTTAGATGAGGTTAGGCGAGGTTAATTTAGGTTCGACTAGTTTATTACTGCTGCGAGGAAGGATATAGGTCCTCAGCGATACAAAGTAACCTACACCACCAGACCCCCCATCCACCCACTAATGGGGCCCATCTTTATGTTTAGCCAATAATAATAAAGAAACAAAATGTTCATATTAAAAGCTACTTGAAATTTCCCTGAAATTTTACAAACATGTCGATTTTATGGTACCCTCATAAAACGACTGAACAGAATTCACGTCGCTCAACCTCGCTGACCGAACGAGGTCACGACAACCACACCCCTCACTGGCAAATTAAATTTTTTTTTAATCGAAGAACCAAACAGAAAAAATTTCACAACTTTAAATAGTTAGTTACGAGAGAGGTTCCCCCCGTCAAAAAAAAATTAATGCGCCTCGGTGATATATTGGTTAGCGTCACTGACTACTAGTCCATCAGTCCCGGGATTGAGACCCGGTGACGGCAGGCGGCGCGCAGCAAAACCCAGCTGTTCATCCTTCCATACAGAAAAATTGGTTGGTAGATAAATGGGTACCCTGGGTAGCTAGTGGTTAAGACACGCTGGACTGCTAGTGGGGCGTGGTTTGGATTCCACGTTAAACTGTAGGTCTAAGGTGAAGTGACGAGCTCGACCTTCGTCAGAATGACCAACTCGGGCGGAAGCAAACCGAGGTTATAAAAGATTTAAAGAGTAAATACACCCTGATACGATTATACATAAATTTATTGCCCTATTTTGTAAATTATGGGAAACACCATAACGCATTTTCGGGAAAAAAGTTCGCCTAAAAATATAAAATGTCCTTTAAAAAAGAAACTCGGTAATGATTAGTTTATTTTTTAAATTTTGTATTATTGTCGCCTAAAACGATGAAATATCGGGAAAAAAGTATTACCAATCAGTAATTTTTGTTTTTCAGAAAGTTTCAGGGTGAACCCCCTCCCCACCGACAGTGTACAACAGTTAATACTTTAACGACTAAGTAACTCCCTACAAGCGAACCTTCTTCCGCGAGTGGTAACGGATTGCGAGAAAAGAAAATTGTTTACATGAACCCGAAACGCGGCGTTCCAGCGTTGCTCGTCAACATTAAAAACAATAAGTAAAATTTGTACTCTTGACCCAACCAGATTGGAGTAAATGCAGTACGGGGGAAAGGGGAGGAGCTATATTCGAAAAACGAGGAAGTCGAGGTCGCAATTTGCGACAAAATAAATGGCCAAATGTATCTGCCAATCGTACGATGACTCCTCGCGAGGAGAACTATAACACGAAGGGCAAACAAATTAAGCTTCGACCCGACCTTCGGTAGAAACGAACGATAAATATCAAATCTTTTTTGGCTCGTGAAACCACTTCTATATATACACGCGCACGGGGTGGTGTCCCGTAAGTCCGAATTTCCGCCTTTTCCTCACGAGTGTAACTCTAATCCACATTAGCCATTACGCGTTGTTCTCCCCGCAACACAAAAAAAAAAGGTCCCAAAACGAGACATAAATATGAACATTCGTTTTAGTTCTAATGTATTACTTTCGTAAATTTAATTTTAAATAAATTTTTCCGCGAGACCGGACTTACGGGACACCCTGTATCGGAACTTAGTTACAGGCACGCAACGGAAGTAACATTAATAACAAACAGGAACTACTTCCCGAACAAAATCGATGAGCCATAATTAACTTCTTTTTTAATTAATCGAGGAAAAAAAAAAAAAAAAAAAAGTCCGACTCACGAAACTGGACGAGGCGCCGTGTTTAAGTCATAACTTGAAATTGTTGTCCAAACGTATACGAGTCACACGCGGCAGAGTGAGGGTGACAAGACCGAAAAAGTTTAACTCCCTCCGCTCCTACTGCCTCAAATACAGCCCCGAAATGTCTAAAAACTGTCAAACGGACGCCCTATAAACTGATGGGATAAATAAAGCTTATAACCCAATTTAAAAAGTATTATACTTGCCTGAATACCCTATAATAATTATATAACTATATATATATATATATATATATTATATATATATATATATATATTATATATATTTATTTATATTTATTTATTTATATTTATTTATTTATATTTATTTATTTATATATATTTATTTATTTATATATGTAGGTATCCGGGGTGGGTGTGATATAAATATTCACCCCATTCAGCCAACCCTACTTCACACGATATGCGACCATGACGTCCGCGAAATGTAAAAATCTAACTTACTATTTACGTCCATTGTACACTACTACAAAAAAATTAAATTTAATTCCATTAAAAAAAAATTAAAAACGTAATGAAGTATGTATGCCCCCACCCACCTGAAAAACATGGAGGGGGGGGGGGGGGTAGTTGATCATTTCTTTCATAATCTTTCTTTGACGCACCCACCCGTGTCCAGTCCGTCGAAAAAAAAATTATTTTACTAATATCGATTTAAAAAAAAAAAAAAAAAAGTTTCGCAACAGGTACTTTTTCAATCGACTGCACAACAGAAACTTCAAGAATGCATTCCAAGGTCAACTATTGAAGGGGGACAAGCGCGAAGTGTACGCAACTACTGTTTCGGAAGAAAAAAGTTACACAAATACTCTAGTTAATTTAAAATAAAACTTGGGACCTGGCGCGCGCGCGCGCGCACACACACACACACACACACACACACACACACTTCTGCAAGGATGTATTAATGATTCTAAAAGAGTACAGAGAGAGTAAAGAGTAGCTCATCCTTCGTCAGCACTCATGTACACAATACTCCTGAAATTATGCATTTCTCCATTTTTCTCACAACCAATGTATTTGAATCGTTTGAGCCCTAGTACAAAATATAAACGTCGAAAGGGTGAAAAGTTGATGAAGATGGTGTGCCGTAGAGAGCATAAATACAATTTCTTCTATGAATTTCAAACAACCGGCATGTTAATGCGACCGTGTGTGTGTGTGTGTGTGTGTGTGTGTGTGTGTGTGTGTGTGTGTGTGTGTGTATTTTTAACCTCGTTCAGGCTCCGTGTATTAGTCTCTTCACAAGGTCAAGCTGGTGGCCCCGCCTCAAGGCCGGGCTTGGTGGAGGAGCGAGTTGCTCTCTTGCGCTCTCCAAGAGAGCCAGGCATCTAGTCTTCTCTTGAAGACTTCAACTTTTACCCTTGTAACGTTTCTGAGGTCCTTTGGAAGCTGGTTGAAAAATCTTGGCCCCCTGACAACCAAGCTATTTTCCTTCAGTGTTGAGGAGTTTCCTCGTGGGCCTTTAATTTGGGAACATTACACATTCTGCCTTTCCTATTTTCCAACGTTGTTTGGATGGTAATTCGGTTTAGTTTGAGGTTTGGTACCAGTTTTTCGATCATTTTCCGGATGTAAATTATGGTATACCTCTCTTCTTCTTCCAGGGAGTATAGATTTAGTTTACGTAGTCTTTCCCAGTAGTTGAGTTCTTTGTAGCCATCAATCTTGGCTGTGAAATGTGTCTGCATTTCTTCTAGTTTATTAATTTCTTCCTTTTTATATGGAGACGTCAAAACTGAGCAGTATTCAAGTTTTCGTATGATCTGTGTTGTCAGCAAGGGAATCATTACTGTCTTGTCTCTCCTTTTGAACGTTCTTAGTACCTGTCCCGTCTCTCTTTTTGCTTTGTTTATCACTATCTGATTTTGTGTCTCAAATTTGGCATCATCGGTCATTATTACCCCTCAAGTGGACCGCTTTCGTGCTTCTCTGAATTTCCTGTCCAATCTGGAGCATGATATAGTCTGTTTAAGTTCCTCATTTCTACCATATCTCAAGAGCTGAAATTTCTCGGTGTTAAATGTCATATTGTTGTCTTCTGACTATTTGCATATTTTGTTCGTGTCCCTTTGCAAGGCCTCCACTTCATTTACATCGCCGATTTTTCTACTGATCTTTGTATCGTCCGCAAAGGACGTTACGACACTGTTAATGTTTACTCTACTGTCATGTCTGTTAGTATGATAATAAACAAGAGTGGGGCCAGTACTGTACCTTGTGGTACTGAGCTACGTACTTCCGATTCTGATTCACCTTGAATTTTAACGACCTGTAGACGTTCTCTGAGGAAGTTGTAGATCCATTTTCCCATTTTGCCTGTTATTCCCATATATTTCATTTTATGTGCTATTTATACTATGATCGCATTTGACGAAAGCTTTAGCAAAATTCGTGTATATGACATCATACTTTTCATTGCCTTCAAGTGCATCTAGGATATTATTATACACTAGTGCTCTACAAGTTGTGATAGGCATGATCTTCCTAATGGGAATCCGTGCTGATTTTAGTTGAATCTTTCCAGTGTCTCCAAGAATTTCATAGATTTTCTCTGACTATTCTTTCGAATATTTTAGTGAAGTGGGGTCAATGACAGTGGTCTTAGTTCTTTGTTTGAGATCTATCCTCTCCTTTATGTATAGGGACAATGTTTGCTCTTTTCAAGATGCTCGGTATTTCCCCAGTGTCTAGGGATCTTCCCCATATCCAGTATAAAGGTGTAGCTATTTCATTTTTACAGTTTTTAATCAATAGAGCGTTCCATTTGTCCGGACCTGTAGCTGAATGTGATTTCATTTGTCTTCTGGGGTAAACTCAAAGCCTGTTATATATTCTCCTTGCAATTCCTCTCTCTTCGAGGGATGCATCTACGTCAGGTATCACTGTCACTTTTTGGGGTACTGAAGACAGACTGATACTGGGTTCTCAATGTTTCAGACATTTCTTTTAGATCGTCTGTTAGTTCATTATTTTCTTTCCTTAAGGGTCCGATGGTAGCGCGCGTTTTTGTTTTCCTTTTCGCATAGCTATAGAAGTATTTTGGATTTTCTTTTATTGCTTCTACCGCCTTTTCCCTCTCTGTTTGGCACTCAATCAGGATTTGTATTTCCCAATCGATACTCTCCAGTTTTTCTTGTATTACTTTCCTGGCATTGTCGTCTCTGCAATTAGCTAACTTCGCCGCTACTCTCTTTTCCGGAATATTCTTCTCTTTTGCCTCTCTAGCCAGTTAGTTCCTCTTTCCTTTTGGCTGTGCTTTCCGAACATATTTTTCTAAAATTGTCAGTCTTTTCTTCCAAGGTTGTGAGCATTTTATTTCCCCCGTTGTTTTATTCTCTAAAACTGTTCTCCACTCTATTTGGGCCGTGTATGATCTGATTTCTTTCCAATTTATGGTCTTGGAGTTGAAGTTAAAAGCCACAAATTTGCTTCTTCCTTCCGTATGTGTATTGTCTTTTAATATTATCGCCATATTTGTTGATAACTCGATTATGCTGTGGGGTTATTTTTATATCAGCAATCAAGTTCGTGTTATTCGTGAATACCAGACCTACGCAGTTATTTTTTCTGGTATTTTCTGTTCTCTCTTGTCAGCATAAACTCGTTTGTGAGAGCCATCAACCATATTTTATATATATTTATATATTTATATATATATATATATTATGCTGTGCACAGAACAAACAACCTTTCTGTGATATTAAATCTACTATGGTCCGAATAAGTAAGAGTAAATGGCAAATATGCTAAGCGGATAGAACCCAGTTTTGGGACAGAGTTTAAAGCTCACCGAGACAACTACATTCAGAACCTCAATATACACGAGAAACTGGTTGCATTTACGTTGGATTGACTTAACATCAAAGAAAACGAGTTTCTCGCGTATATTGAGGTTCTGAATGTAGTTTGGCTTAGTTAGCTTTAAACCCTTGACTCTGGACCTGGACCCTGTTCCAAAGCTGGGTTCTATCCGCTCAACAAATAGCTGCCGAGGAAAGCTATATTTTGGGGCCTCTTTGCTAGCGACCCGTTGCACGCGTTGGGCTTCCATCATAAAAAAAACTTTTGTATTTGCCATTTACTACGGTATTACTTATTCGGACCATAGTGGATTTCACATGCCAGAAGGGTTCCTTGTTCCACGCACAGTCTGTGCACGGTTTCAAAGGTTCCGTGCGATGAGTCCTCATTTCACGAAGGTCAAGCTTGTCGCCCCTCCTCTATATTATTTTTAGCCATAAACGAGTTTGTAGTAATAATTTAATTGCATGATTTAGCCTCCGAAGAGTCATTCGACAATGGGTGTCTAACAATTGAACGCGAAATATAAACCATGGGTCACCGCATCATCTGGACCCAGTGTTGGCCCGATTGGAGGCGACCCAGTTGTCCCCGGCGAGTCTCTCAGAAAAAAAAAACCCACGCAACTGGGTTTTTTCAAATTTTTAAAAAATAAATCAATAACTAATACAATAATGCAATAGATTAATTGTTGCACAGTACTCATTACTGAAATACACAGAAATATGGATCAATAAAAGATTTCACATTCACACAACTTGACTGAGATATGACAAACACTAATTATACTGGCCAACAAGTATTTTTCATTTGATATAATTATGGGTAGGCTAGATAGCTGTTGGGACGCTGAATCCAAATCTGTTTTCGGTTTATCTCTAGCACGTCCAGTTTTCGAGATGAGATCAATCATAATATATAATATGCGTATAGTTATATACGGTAATATATAATATGCGTCCTTTATATATTATAATATGTATAATATGCATATAACTATATATAATATAATATGCATATAACTATATATAATATATATAATATGCATATAACTATATATAATATATAATACGAGTAGTATAGCCGAAAAAGGTTAGTGCAGGAATGTTGCAAGTGATTACGTAATGTTGCAAAGGGGAGTGGGGGTGTTGCAAGGGGCATGCAACTTGGAGGCGGAGTTCTCCCCCAAGCTATTCCCCCCAAAGGGCCAGAAAGGAGGAGAGGTGTTCATCTGGCAGGAGCCAAATGCATATTAAGACTTCAGCCGAGTAGGCGTTGTTTTATAGGCTCCTAAATCAGCCAGTTAACTGAGCCAAGGGGGGAGGGGTACACCTGAAGGAGAGAGAGAGAGAGAGAGAGTAGTTGCCTTTGATTGCAAGGCATGCAACTTGGAGACGGAGTTCTCCCCCAAGCTATTTTCGTTTACCTAACCTAAGAGGCCTCTAAGGGGTTTTCCCAAAGGGCCAGAAAGAGAAGGACCAGAGGTCCTTGCTCGGCTGGGAGCCGAGCTTGTAATGACTCCGTCAGTCGTCCCTCGGTCTTTTATAAACCTCTATTCTGGTTGAGTTGCCAGATAGCGCCATGTGTTCCAGATAGCAAAAACCATATATTAATCATCCATTTAAATAGTGTACCACAATATATATTTATATGACGGTAGATGAATCCAATTAAATTCTGTTTATTAAATAAATAATTTTTACACACTTAATTTTATTATAAATATTTAAGTCACGAATAACGAAACGAAATGAAAATTTACGAAACACACGAGCCTCATTCCCCCCAATCCCCTGCGAAGAAAATTGAAAAAAAAACGAAATCTAAAGCAATTAATCAATTGAAATTAACCAAAACACAATCCGCTATAACGGGGTCGGACGACTAATGACATCTTTATATTTTCGAAGAACACCTGCTGGTTGAGAGACCTTCCCCCCAATCCCTGATAAGTCTCCCTTCACTCCAAATGAAAAGAAAATTTACGGAAAAAATCAAAACACACGATTGTCATTCCCCAAACCCGTATATATATATATATATATATATATATATATATATATATATAATAAACCAATAAACAACTCGTGCGCGCGCGCGCACACACACACACACGAGGAAAGGCAGAAACTAGGTCATTTCGAATCGTCCCCCTAGAGACCTTTTTCTGACCGAGTCAACCTTTCTTCGTCTACTTGAACAAAAACCACCTTTCACAACAATTCTTATTATTATTATTTCTACAATGAAAATATTTTATATTTACGCGTAATTTGTATGGTGTCATATTCTTATAACTACATCTTAACTGCTTAAATCTTTGATTTTTAATATTTAGTGTTAGAAGTGAAAATTTAGCACAATTCATACGACCTCGATTGCTCACTATTTCATCGAGATAATTAAAGCTCAGGACCTGCATTGTCTATAAGATCTGCAGGAAACTCTGAGTAAATGGAAATATTATTTTCTCGAAAACTATGGGTGATAGAAAAATTCTGAAACCATATTTCGAATCAGTATCAAAAGTTCTATAAGAAACGCCAAATAATTTTCAAGAAATGTTGTTCCCTAGTGTAATTTCTCGCCGAATTGGAAAGGCTTTCACTCCACCTTAGACCCACAGTTTAACGCGGAAACCGAACGCTCTTTTAAAAATATAATTAGGATATATTTCTTTGAGAAAATATAGATGTCATTACTCGTCCGGCCCCGTTATAGCGGATTGGTACACATCATAGCTCCACCGGCAGCCAATCACTACGAACATCTGGTCTTTTGGGGCGGAGCTTGGCGATTGTGCATATAAAAAGGGATATTTTTCAGTTGGGAGTAACAGTAGCTATTTTCGCGTCAGTGAATAATCATTCCCTCCACCATGGACCTGTACGTCCCCCCGGATTTGTATGAAGAAAGTGACACTGCAGCATTAACGGCAATTAGTCTTTTTAATGCGATTGACCGTGATGAATTATTTCCAACGCAAACCGTTGAAGATATTTGCAGTGACGCTCCTTACAATCCGACGCAAGGGACTACCATAGAAATGTAAGTGTCAATAAATCGATTTTTATATATGGAGAGTTGTAGTATCTCGTCAAGTACTTCATTTAGATACTCGCCAAAAATCAAAAAAAAAAATTTTATGGTAATCAATGTTATTTGGTTTTACCTCTTATCCCCATTATGCTAAAATCGAAATTTTTTTATGGCAATCAATGTTATTCCTCTTAAATGAACCAAAGATATCTTCACATAATGGGGATGTCTGAATACTCTGTATATGTTTTAAAAGAATGAACATTATTCCTTTAAGGTCCGATGAGGATTTGACACGTGTTATACAATCTTTTGAAGAATCTCGTGTCATGAATACGGAGGATATACTGATCAGTCAGCAATGTCACACCGAAATAATGTAAGTGTTTTTCGAGCTTTTTGGGGTAAGACTATATTTTCATAAATTTATTAAATGAAAGAAATCAGTACAATAACCAACTACAGAATATACAGTTACAAATATACGAACAAAAACATTATACTATACAACGAGTACGTACAATTGGAAAGCGGATTTTTATCTGTCTGCATACCATTTCATCGTTTCGGCGAGTGTGACACGGGTCAAATAAATTTAAAAAATTTATAAATTCTTTATCACATGACATATGCGTGAGAAATGAGACGCAGTACATTCCGGAAACATTACTAAAATATCCTTGTATACGAAATGGGTTCCATACAACTTCGGGAATATGTAACTGAGCGAGAAATTTTACGATAATAGGGTCACTCCAGGGTTGAGTACCGAGTGAATCAAAATAGTACAGGCGCTGTCTATTTTTAAAATAGACAGCGATCCAATGAATCCCTTCATTACCGATGACATCTGTGTTCACAATAAGACTACCGCATTCTCGCGTACTTGGCAAACTCAATGTTTCATTCTTCGCACACACGCCGATAAATTTGGAACGTGTGACTCGTTCCATTACTTTCTGAAGTGTATTAGCATCCATTTTAAAAGTCAGTGATAACGCTCCTAAATCTATCTACTTCTATTAGGGCTTGCGATTCAAGATATACTAGTACACTAATAGGAGCGTCTATAGGCTTGGCGAATTCCAGCCACACTGAGATGTTTCCGCTCTGCTGTGGGGTTAAATGGGTATTTACGCTAGCAGATAAGTCAGGTGTAATGTCAAACGGATAAAGGTTAAATTGATCAATGAATTCTTCCTGCGTTACCCCATTACCAAGCTCATCACAATCACCTGCAATATGGGTCAGATTACTATAGGCTCTGGCACAAAGAGGTAACACAGCGTCTGATGAATAGTCCGTACCCATTGTTCCGCCCAAAGCAGTGCCATTAACGTAGTTATATTTTTAAGTCCGAAATTCTCGAATTTAAAGGCACTCTTTTATATTTTCCATTCACCGAAGCATGGTCCTGCATACCGATTAATATCCTTTTAGGAAGATTTCCCAGGGCAATGTTTTCTATCTGCTTCGATGCCAACCCTGCAGGAACCGTATATAGTTTGATTTGCACTCTGTTAATAGGATATTTCACTGTAGCGTTTAGTAAATTTTTCTCAATTTCTAGTTGTTTTGGTGAACTTAATTTCACTCGCCGTACGCGGAGGTATGTGTCCATAATGTGAACCACAACGGGCTTTGCACCCTCTTCTTGATCAGCATCCAGATTTAAGCAGATCTCAGGACTCGTGCGGGTGAGCTTTATTTTCATATCCACCCCGTTAACAAGCAACTTCTCCTGGAAAGTGAAATCTGTGTGCAACCGTCCAAAACACTCGTATATTTTCTTTTTAGAATTTTTAAATTTGTCCTTTATACTATTTTCATCTTTAGTTTGATAATATCCCTCGGCACTTAAAAAGGTAGCCATCGCTTCTTTGGAAAAGTTGAGGACATTTTCCAGATAGGCTCGTAGATGATAGTACCTCGTGCCTGCCGATATGTTGGTCTGATTTAAATATACGTCACACTGGTTGAATATGGAGTGCAGAAAGTTTGTTTCAGGGTATACAGCATATTTGTCATCGCAGACCGTTCCATCAGAATGGGCTATACGTAGCTTAGCGTACATGTGCACACAGCTTGGATCAAAAAAGTAAGGGCCTGAGCTGGGTATCACGAATTCTATAGGTGCACTCGGGGAACTAATTGTGTTTAAAGGGTTAATTGTAATAAAGTCACTGTGCTCAATAGAAACTTGGGTTGGAGGCAGCTCAAAAAGGGACAGCTCCGATTTACAGCATTGTGAACTGCATGGGTGGATGAAGCGTGCCATGGCGAAATAGTGACTCCTCTCTCGACAAGTGGTAAACAAACTATGATTCATGAGATCAATGTCCTTAGCTTATATCAGCCAAAAAAGTGGTCAACCATAGGTTTCATTCGCTTACAGCACTTCTTTTTTGATAGCCTTTTACGTTTAATACCACGTGACCCCTTCTTCCGGGGAGCCCTCCTCCTCTTCTTCCCGCCACCACGCATTTTTCTCTTTGCATCTTTGATGATTTCGTCCCGTGTACGCTTTAAATGTTTTTTTAGAGCTTCTTTAGGTTTAGCCCCGGCCAATATGTCTTCTGCAGTGTTAAGGCCTGATTGTAGCGCTTTCCTTCCAAGGTATCTGGCACCCCTCTTCAGCAAAGGAACAGCCGTACGTAGTATGGATGAAAAAATGGATCCAAGTCCACTACCGCGCTGGTATCTCGCCCCTCGATAGACGGTGAAAGGCTTTCTATCCATTATAACTCAGTGCGTCGAAAGTGTAGCTTCACTGTTAAGCTCCCGTTACCGAATGGGAAGTTTTCACCCTCAATCGTTCTTATATATATTGAGATATTGGTTATTAAATTAGTTGCGACATTCACATAATGGGGTCTGTCATATGTAATACACAAACTCCTTCCTCTATGGTTGGGGATGTGAGCAATGCGCAGCAGGCGTGCCTGGGTATCCCCAACAAACTGGTGCTCCACTATATTACTGTAAATATAGCACATGTCTGGGGACCTTTCAGCCAATTTCTCCATCTTCAATTGATACATTAATCTGGACAAGTCATGCTGTGTCTCGTGAAATGTCTCTCTTTGGAAGGCTGCGCTATATCGGCCATTCGCTAGAATTTGGAACTTTCTATGGTCTTTAATACGTCTGTTAGTCTTTGATTTTAGGATTAGTGTATGTGCAGGGTTGTTTACGATTTCGTATACTAAATCATTCGTAAGGTTTGAGTTTCTTAAACTTACGTTTAAGCCTCTCACAACATCCTCGGCCGAACCATATTGACCCGGTCCTAGTCTTACTTCTGTACTGTAATACCGTGCAATCTTAGTCCGAGCGATACGCATAGTTTCATCCATAGCTACCCCACCTTTTTCACACTCGTCAGTCTCTAAGAATCGTAAAAACGGTTTCTTTATGTTCAATATTTAAAAAGATGGGTGTCCAGCTGAATTTCGCATATCCCCACCTCATACGAATCACGACCCAATTCAATGTGCTTGTGGAGTTCTGTTACAAAGTTGGCTAGTGTGTTGTTAGGGTGTACAGACAGGGACGAGGAGGACGGGAGTGTGACGTAGAAATGGTTAGGAGCCATGTTGCATACTATTTAAGCTTCATTATTGCATCAGCTTTTATATAGGTGTTGAAGCTTTCTGGGTACCCTAGCCATTTCACCAGGTACATTTTTCTCCTGAACCTTTGCTTCCTAAAATTTTCTCAATTTTAAACACATTTTTTCCTAAATTAAACGCAACTTTCTGCAATTCCTCGCGGTAAAAGCCTCCTGAGATTTCTTCCCCATTCAAATCTTCAATGTAATACATCATTATCTCACCTTTAGGTCTCATAGCCCTAACTTTAAAAATCTCGCGTGTCCATCCTTGCTCAAAACCCTTTGCGAATTTATTCCCCGAAAGCGACAGCCTTACATAATCATTGATTTTGAAGCGCGCAGTGTGGTGGTGGTGGTGGTGATCCATCTCTCCTCGGTAGCGTACCTCTTTCTAAAACTTCGTTAGGTGTTGTCCCAATCGTGCGATGGTGTGAGCGGTTGTAGGATGACGCCAATGATTCCAGAATGTCTAGAAATCTGTGTTTTTGTGTGTAAAATAACGGTGCATGCGTTCCTTTATGATGC
Organism: Bathynomus jamesi; assembly: GCA_023014485.1. Classification (NCBI taxonomy): domain Eukaryota; kingdom Metazoa; phylum Arthropoda; class Malacostraca; order Isopoda; family Cirolanidae; genus Bathynomus; species Bathynomus jamesi. The sequence goes on along the minus strand of JAJOZX010000323.1, from coordinate 1,014,084 downwards.
GCTGCTCTTTCAGCTAAAGAAGCCTTATGTATAGAATTGGTTGTGTAATAGCTGATATTAAACTCTGTCAACATGTTCTGAAAAGCAAGGCCTATAAATTCCTTCCCCATATCCGTACAAAAATAGCCAGGAACCCTGTTTTCTTTTAACATGAGCGTTTTGGTGGCTTTAGCAACTGTTTCAGGTGATTTATTTTTCAGAGGAACTAGCCACAGATATCTAGAGAATACGTCTATTATGAGTAGAATGTAGCGGTAACCATCGTTATACACAGAATATCTTTGCATGTCTGTTAAATCTGCTTGCCAAATAGAATCAATCGAGGAAGCCGTTGTCTTGGCTGTTTTAAACCTTTTTCTAACAGGCTTATGAAGCGTAAAAGCGTCCTGCTCCCTCAAAAATCTTTCAACATCTTTTTTTCCTACTCCGTAAACACTTCTGTACAGTCTATCTACGACGCCGTAAGAGGATGGGTTAGAAACGTCATAATAGCGTTTAGTTAATACGTTAGCCATTTGCGTATTTTAGAGGCACGTGGGTAGGGTTGGTTTAACCTCTTCTTTCTCCTCTTCAAAGGTGTTACCGCCGGGGGTGACGGCGTCTTCAATTGTGTCACATGCGTTGCATGTTCCAAGTCTTTTAACCTGTTCAGATTTCCTATCAACGTTTTAGGGACATTTATTTGTTGTAGTCTTGCTTTAATATGCTTCCATCCTGATGATGATGGCCTATCCCACTTTCTCACCAGATCATGGACAATGTCTACGATATTCGATCCCTGTACCTTTGATCCTTCCACAATGAGCTCGCCTGTATCGGTCCATTGTATGGCTGGATCCTCATTCAATAGATTATAAAGACTTAAGCCTTTACTCATCAATGTATGTGGGAGGGTGCTTTTTAATACATGTTCGATATGTTGTGTGGCTAATCTTTTTGGTTGGTCAGCTGTATCGTCGGGCTCAGATCCTATGTCGCCATGTCCATCGTCCCCCGTGCTGTGCCTAATAACCACAGGAATCTCTGTAGGGCTCTTATAATTTTCGTACTCGTGAAGAAATTTCTGCAGAGCTTCTTCGTATAAGATTCTTTTCTCATCGTGTTTTTTCACTGTTTAATAGAGCTAGCAATTCGCTTTCCATTCTTTTAAGTCTGCTTTTACGGGGATCTAGATCCGTGTCTGGATTCCTTTGCAGTGAAGCGTACACCTCGTGGGGAATCACTACTACTTTCTTCATTATATTAATCTAGTCAGTAAAGGACCCAAAACTGAAAATAAGATGGGGAGAAATGACCCTCCTGTTTGTACAATAATTCGTTTTTTCTTCGCTACAGTTTGACTTTTACGAGCGAGTGCACGTATTATGTTCTTGTAGCGGCGTAGGCGAGCCTTCTGATGGGTTTTCATTGATACATTGCAATTTATAACTAAGACAGATTTCACAGATGCATTTTAAAAAGTCGGCGTCGATATTTTTAATAAACATCTGCTGCATTGCCCGGGGTAGTCGATGATAGATTTTTATTAATTCACGGTATTTCTTTAGTCTCTGTCATTCTGGAATATACACCGTTTCAGGCTCGTTTGGAAATATATTCGTTCGTAGAAGCACTAAACGTGTTTCGCGGATGAAGGTCGCAAAGCAAATATCCGTAACGCGGGCTTGTAGCTTCTTTATAAACTTCCAAAAACTCCTTACGCTGATTCGGGAACATTTGATTGGCTAAAACCCCAATTTGTGATACATCTCTACGTTGCGCGAATAAGACTAGATATTGCGTATTTAACGACACATCGCGCATGTATCTTTTTGAAAAATACATTCTGATTGATGAAGAACACGCTTGTTAAGATGGTGGGAGAATACTGTAAATGTCTCGGCAAACGTTTTATCCATCTCCAACATGAGATCGTCAATTATAATGATTGTATGTTCATTTCCCTTTAACGAATTAACGTCATATACGCCTTTGTAGTGATGGATCGAATAACCGCAACCGCACTACAACCGCACAAAAATTCACAACCGCAACCGCCGTTCCATAAGTGCGGTTGCGGTTGTAAAAGCTTAGTTAATTTTAATTTTAGGTTAATTAGAAATATTTCTTTTTTTAAAAAGAAAATGATGGGTCTCCTTATGCGTGCTTAAACGTGACGTCATACGGCTGCCGTAGTAAAATTGGTTTAAACTGCGCTCTAAGTTATTACTCTGTGAGCTCCATGAAGTAACATTTATTTTTATTTAATTTTCTTCAAACTAAAATCGCCTTTAGTACAATAGTCAATAAAGCTTATTCCTGCTCGACGGACCTCTCGGGTTCGTGTAACTTGGTCAATGGCCTTGGTTGGCCAAAGGGGTGGTTTCTCGAACATGACCCCCAAAAGGGGGTAAAGAAGTGGTCTGTGTTAAAACGGACCTGCGCAGTCTCAACTCGCTGCTAGTTGACAACATCAGTCCTCGTTCTGCTTTGTTATCGGTGTAATGTTATGAGCTCTTCATATCTACAACGGTTTTTCATATTGTGTAATGTTTAGTTTATTGAATAACGATACAACTGTGATTGCATTATTGCTCTTAACTGTTACTGTATTGTAATTACTGACAGTGATAACTGATAAGTACTTGTTTTTTATTTTTCGTGTTCACAGATTTTAAATTAAGATTTGAAACATTATATTAACAGAAATGGAGACCAGTGTGTGGTGGAAATATTTTAGTAAGGAATCCACTGATACTGCAAAATGTGATCTTTGTAATAAACTATATTCTCGCAAGGGACGTAGTACAACTAATCTTAAAAATCATATGAAGTCAATGCACAAAGAAGAATATGAACAATTAACTAATGAACAAAACGAATTATCGAAAAGAAATCAAAGGAAACCGCACTTGAACAAATGAAAAAAGAAACAAAGCAACGAAATGAGACAATAGATCAGTTCTTTCCAAAAACTAAAGTTTGGGATATAAATAACCACAAATCAAGATCTCTGGATCAAAAGATCGCCGAAATGATTGTAATGGACGATTTGCCTTTGTCATGTTGAGGATATAGGTTTCATGAGGCTGTTACGTGAAACTAGTCCACAGTATAAAATAAAACAGACACATTTTTACGAAAACCTTGTCTATAACAAAATGTACCCTTTGGCTGTGGATAAAGTGAATGACATACTGAAAGACATGAAAGATAGCAAACTGTCATTTACTACTGATGCTTGGTCAGATACTTCTGCTGGTGTATCTTTGATGTCACTAACGGGCCACGGCATAAACAGCAAATTTGAAAGAATTAATTTAGTGTTGTGTGCTGAACCTCTTAATGAACGACATACTGGTGAATATTTGTCCCAAAAATTTGATGAAATGATCAAAATGTGGCACTTGGACGCAGCTGTGCATATAGTGATGAGAACTCAGGAGCGAATATTAAAAAAGCTATTTCTCAGTGGTGTCAACAACTTGAACTGCACTGCCCACAAACTCCAACTAGTGATCAAGTCAGGATTATCTACTCAGAAATCTGTCTCTGATGTTATTGCCAAGGTACGCTCCATAGCTGGCCACTTTAACCATTCAACGCAGGCCCAGGATGAGCTGAAAAAATTCAAAGTCGTCTTGACAAATCGCAGCTTGCAGTTATGAATGACACTCCAACAAGGTGGAACAGCACTCTTCACATGTTGGAGCGAATATCAGAAGTTAAAGAGCCCCTTTGCCTGTACTTTGCTATTAATTCCAAAGTGAGAGATCTAACTAAGGCTGATTTTTCTTTGATCGACCAATGCGTCAAGATTCTGAAACCATTCGATGAGATCACCAGAAGTTTGAGCTCTCGTTCCTCCTCCATATCAGAAGTAATTCCCTTAGTAACTTCACTAAAAAGATATCTGAATGACTTGAGCGAGAGTACTGAAGGAGTAAAGAGTATGCTTCTCACAATGAGTATGAACTTAACAGAAGATTTGACACTCTAGAAGTAAATTTCTATATTCTGTCGCGACCTATCTCGATCCTAGGTACAAGGGAAAATTCTTCTCTAGTCCAAATGTTTTGAAGCAGGTTCAGGAAGAACTAGCAAGACTGTGTGAAAATGTTGATGTGACAAACCCTGAACCAGTCAAAAAGCAGCCAAAAAGAGCCCGAATGACTGATTCTCCTGAGCCAAGTTCTTCAAAGTCGTCACTACTGGACTCGATGAACGCATTTTTGAGTTCAAGCAGTGAAGAAGAAAGTTCACCAAGGATCAACAAGATGCGAGTTCTTCTAGACAACTATCACAAAGAAAAAAGAATTGCTCCCGACGATGATCCTCTTCAGTGGTGGAAAGATAACGAACTAAAATACAAAGAACTTGGCTGTATTGCAAGAACATATCTTGCTTGCCCTTCAAGTAGCATTCCAAGCGAGCAGCTCTTCAGTGGAGCGGGAACGTTGTACGATGAGAGGCGTTGCCGCTTGAAAGGTGAAAATGCAGCAAAAATATTATTCTTGAAATTCACTGTCATTAAGTTTGACATCAGTTTTTCAAATAAATAATAATCCATAACTTTCCAATGGGTGGAGGCTGGGGAAAGTGGTAGGTGGTAACACACTTAGTGCAAAATATGGTTTTAATTAATTTGACCTATTCTTTCATAATAGCTATATAAGTTTATAATATACTTCATTTAAATAGTATTTATTTAGTAAATACCTTATGTTGAACACAAGTTTTGCAACACAAATAGCGGTAGCGGTGTATTGCAAAACTTGTGTTCAACATAAGGTATTTACTAAATAAATACTATTTAGTATATATAATGTACCAAGTGTGGCTAAATCGCACTACAGTGGCTAAATCCAGTTAATAATTACGCATTTTTCCTAGTATATGATAACCGCAACCGCGGTTGGAAAAAATTCGACAACCGCAAACACAACCGCAACCGCGGTTGTGAAAAACCGACCACTCGATCCATCACTACGCCTTTGTGGAACAAAATATCATCTTGGTACGCGTTGAACACCGATTGATACGTCGAATAGCACCATATAACTTTATGCACAAATTTCGAGAACATCTCTCCCTTTTCTTTAATGATTTTAAGCATAAACACAGTTTTACCACATCCTGTAGGTCCAGATATAATACATGTGGATGGGCTCGTGAATCTGAATTTTTCTACAGAGTCCATTTCTAACACGTCACACTCCTAAGTGAGTCATTTACAAAATATTACAAATTTTGAGTGCTGTTCCTTATATTTTGCTTTCTTCTCCCACAGAACCGTGAATGACGATGAGGTAGAGCACCCCATCATTGACATTACGGATGACCTCGACGACAGTGTAGTTGTGATCTCCTCCCCTGCCAACGAACCCTCACCAGCGATACCGCTAGCACGTCCAAAGCGGAGGTATGAGAACCCCACGTCAGGTATAAAGCGACCGAAATACGCGCCTGTTGCAGCGGTGATAGATCCCCAACCCTCAACCTCCTACGCAACAGGCCCCCCAGCAGCACCTTCCGCTAATATATCCCCTAATTCATCCGCCACAGATGCCCCCCGTTCTGTTGAGGATGAAATAACGTTCGAGTTGGTGTGCTCCGCAGCCCCCACCCCAGCCTTGACTAGAAATCGGTATAGTCAGGGTCGACCCTAGAGCCATGTATAGCAATGGAATTGAGCGCGGGCTACGCCGGGTTGTACAGCGTATTGTAGAGTTTGCTCTTCAGAACCGCGACGAGCGTGGTCAGGACGAGTCTGTCCTTTGGATTCGGGCCAGATGACGGTGATGTAGACGATTATTGGGTGATAGTGCCATTTAGACGTTTGGCGGCTGAAGATGTAGAATATATATTAGGCCGTATAATGCAAGCCGCCCAAAGTAGTATAGCCTTTAATATGGACAACTTCACGGTAAATATTGAACGTGTATTCCGTCTTGCGGGTCATAGTGCCATACCGTATACTCTTAACTTCAATTCTCCGATTATTTACCGAAATAATATAAACGTCGATCGTGGTTGCGGCTTTATAGCAGTACTCTTAGCACGTATGTTTACTGTACAAAATACACAGGCCACAAAAATTTAGTTGCCTACGGTCGTGGAGCGTGCTCGTAAACTAGCTGTAGACTGTGAACTTGAATTTGACTGTAATATGGGTCCTGAAAAGTTGAGAAGGGTAGAACAGGAAATGAATGTTCGTATAGTTGTATTTGGGCTGGATGATCGTCGTAGGACTGTGTATGTTTTTAAAAGCTGTGTGAGAGATCGTACAAGACCCCTACTTATTTTAGGATTGTCAGGGACAACGTATCTCCCCATCCGTAATATAAAGTGGCTTTACGCGAGTTATGACAAAAGTCGAAAATATGGGGGACATCATGATTTGTGTAAGGGGTGCCTCGAGTTTGCGGATGATATTGTGAGACATTGTAAAGAATGTCACATGGTATGTGAGCAGTGTAAAAGCACCAAATGTGAAAGCCGTGTAGTTGATGCTGAGAAGAGACTGTGATGTGTGTAGACGCACATTTTTCAAAAATAGCTGTTTTGATTTCCATAAATCAATTGGCACGTGCAGGAAAATGAGAATCTGTGAATGTGGTATGTTTCACACAATGGATAATTGGGGAAAATTTAAGCACAAGTGTGACGTAATTCACTGTCCTACATGCCAGGAGGAATATAAGACGGATGGAGTAAAGCATGTATGTTATATGAAAGATGCTAAGCCTAAAAATAACCCTTGTATAACTGTATACTACGATATAGAAACATATACGAGCGATGAAACCAAAGAGGTAATTCCACATTTACTTGTGAGCCAGACCATCTGTGATGAGTGTATGGGTATCGAATGTTTTTTTTTTTTTTTTTTTTTTTTTTTTTTTTTTTTTTTTTTTTTTTTTTTTTTTTTTTTTTTTTTTTTCTGACGAGTGCCCCAAATGCGGTAAACTGACAAACGTTTTTAAAACGAATGTCCGCGATAGTCCTGTGAAACTATTTGTGTCCTATATTGTCAAGTTAGCCGACAAGTTCAAAAAAATGACTGTGTATATTCTCGCCCATAACGGGGCAAAGTTTGACACGCAGTTCCTTTATAAGGAGTTGCTTGAACACGAATCCTCTGAGATATTTACAGGTGATCCATTGAAAAGAGGCAACAAATTAATACAGATGCAGATAAGAGGCAATGTACAATTTAAAGATACTTTATTATTCACACCTTGTAAATTAGCAAAGCTACCCAAGGTGATGGGAGTAGCAGCTGAAGTTTCCAAAGGATACTTCCCTTACACTTTCCTCACCAGCGAGACTTTAAACTACCTAGGCCCACCACCCCCCAAACATTATTTTGACTATGGATGAACGTGAAGACTTTGATCGATACTACGACAGTTTTAATGAAAGTAACCCTTATAATATAGCTGATGAATGTGAGCGTTATTGCTTGAATGATGTGCGCGTGCTTAGAGTATGTTTCCAGGCCTTTAGAAGGATGTACATAGCCCGTTTCAAATGCGATCCAGTGCAAGTCGCAACCACCATCGCATCATGTTTTACGGTGTTCAAGAATAACTTCATGCCTAAAGACACCTTAGCCATTATTTACCGAAACAACCCCCGCAGTTACGGACACAAGGCTATTTACTGGCTCATACACCTACAGCAACAGACAGGTGTATACATAAAGCACGCCCGCAACACGGGTGAAGTACCCATTAAGATTAATGGACGTGTTTTTTGGGTTGATGGGTTAAGTGAAAACCGTGTCACTGGTGTGAAGACTGTGTACTCCTTTAACGGTTGCTGGTGGCATGGATGCCCCCGTCCTGAGTGCGGAATCGCCAGATATCCACGGTAAATCTCTTGCCGACTGTCTTGCATGGACCCGCACCCGCGATCAACTTATAGGATCACAGTTCACTCACAAAGTCTTGTGGGAGCATGAATATGATGCACGGATGGAGACACGAGGTGTACCGTGAGGAAATAAACACGATCAAGCGCTCAATGGTGCTGGATCCTCTCAAATGTGGTGATAGCTTGTTTGGAGGACGTACAAATCCATTCAGACTATACTTTCCACCTACGGAGGGCGTGAAGCTCCATTACTACGATTTCTGTTCTTTATACCCATACGTGATGGAGAACAATCCGTACCCCGTTGGCGCTCCTGAGAAACTGGTGGGACCTAACCTGCCATCCATCAATGAATTTTCAAGAAATTTGAATGATCGTTACTTTGGGCTCTTTCGTAGACGTACTCCCCCCACGCAATTTATGGATGCCAATCTTACCTGTCGTTATCGACGACAAGCTCATGTTTCCCCTGTGCGTGAAGTGCGCGGAAGAGGATAACGGCGATTGTAACCATATACCCCACCAGCGTAAGATCAGAGGCGTATATACAAGTCCTCAGCTGGCCCTAGCCGTACGCCATGGTTATAGAATACTGAAGATACATGAGGTGTGGAGGTTTCAGAAGCTACCCAACCTTTTCACACCATATATAAACGCCTTTTTGAAGGATAAGGTTGAGGCAACAGGGTATCCGCGAGGAGTTGATACCGAAGATGAAAAGTCTGCCTATATTCAACGTTACCGCGACCGCGAAGGTATACAACTTGATCGTGCCCAAATTGTAAAGAATCCTGGCAAGCGCTTTAGTGCAAAGTTGTCTAAACAGTCTATGGGGAAAATATGCGCAGAATACCGGCAAAGGGAACATTCATTTGGCACAAAGTTATAGTGATGTCTGGGATTATGCCAATGCTCCCGATAAAGATGTCATGGAGATCGTGAATGTAGGATATACTACATAATAAAGTACAACAATGAATTGGCCAGATACCTCAAGGGTTACAAACATACCTGTGGCCAGCTTCACAACAGCCTACGCCCGTATAAAACTTTGGTCTATTGCATTCTCTTGGGCGGAGTATTGTATGCCGATACAGATAGCGTGATATTCACAGAGAGGGAGGGTGAATACATGCCCGCTATTGTGTTCCTCGGCGAACTCACTGATGAGATCAAGGATGAGTATGGGGACAACGCATACGCCGACTCTTTTGTCTCAACAGGACCTAAAACTTATGGGGTACGGGTCAGGGTGGGAGAGGAAATGAAATATATCGTGAAGGCATAGGGTATTACGCTCAACCATGCGAATCGGCGGGTTAACTTTGAATCGTTGAAGGATCTAGTGTGTTTGGACGATGATGAGGGCGAACAAACTCCCCAATTGTAGGCACCCACAATTTTCGGGCGCAGAAGCTGGGGGGCGTGAAGGAACTTAGGGGTACGAAGGTGTGCCGTAACACCTATAGGAAACGTTACCAGTTACCTGGTACCTATGATACCGTACCCTTTGGATACAATAACGTTTGATGCTTCTATTGTTAACTGACACGTATTTGTCTTGTATATAATCGTATCTATTGATTTATTACACGTATTTGTAAATATATATATAACTTGAATATCTCGTTTATTAAATCGTATTTGTAAATATATATAACTTGAATATCTCGTTTAATAAATAAATCATGTTTCAATTAGCGTTTCACTTTCTCCTGTGTGTGTGTGTGTGTGTGTGTGTGTGTGTGTGTGTGTGTGTGCACACAGATGAAAGTTCTAAGCTCCGCCCACTGTAAGACCGTGAGTCATGCTACTATCTGGGAGTCCCTGCATGGTCAGTCGACTGCAGTAAGCCCGAGATCAGACGTGTATTCAGAAGAAAAGATCAGACGTGTATTCAAATGGCTACCTTTAATATTGCTTGTACAACGTTTATGAAATGGTATTCAGCAAAGTGTCAGGATGTGGTGGATACCGAAAAACTTCCTATTCCCCCCTCCTATGCCTCTTTTAAAACCACATTGGATTGTGCGAAGCTCCAAGATGTACAAATACTCTACGGATGTTCTGGTGAGACCGTTGAAGGCTTTCGTTACACAGACGATGTGCTGAAGTATGCTGTAGAGCTAAACTTTATAGTCTCACATATACCGTGAAGTAAAAGAAACAACGCGTGCAGAAGAGAAGCAGCAGGTATCTTTCGAGACGAGTATCGTTTGATGGACAGAAAGGAAAAATATGAGCATATGTTCCTCTCAAATAGTGCGCCGGTGTGTGAAGATGTTTAGTAAAACATAAAATGTGCCTAGTTCTTATCCTGAGGGAAACTGTCTGGTGCCTAGGCTGGTAGTGATAAAATTAATTCTTGTACCGGAAAAACAAATATGTACAACAATTCGGTGCGACTCGCGGATCATACGAACAAGCCCATTCACGTATCATCGAGTCAGCCGCCCGTCAAACCGTTCCTGCCTACCTGCGTGCCTCACACGGCTCATAGTTATCTCAGAGCTTGAACCGAGTGGACGTGCGCTCCTCGAATACGATGGAACTTCCTTTGAGCAGCATTCTCAACGCCTCGTACGATGTGTCCGTGACGAAATCGTTGCGCGTGTTCAGGCGTAATTCCGGTACCATTAGCTATGTACTGGAAACGGAATGTAGACCGACAAACAAACGGGTTTATTTAAGTATCGAGGAGATGAATAGAATCTTTGTGATAGTTGAGAAGTGGAGTGAAGATCGTTATAAAATACCTAACGTAGGTACAAGAAGAGAGCAGATTAGTGACGCACCCTCATACGCCGTTGTATGTACGTTGTGTATAAATAACGATCGGCCGTGCATTGATACACGGCTGATGTGGAAGAATGCTTCTGATAATAACGCTCTTATTCCTACGCGAAACATTTTCATCCTCGACAGAATGTTTGAAATCGTCGGATTCCGTAAGCTGAAACCTATATTAGACGCGCGCGTTACGGATATGCTTTATTTTGATACAGTACTTGAATACGCCTACACCGCTCTGCTCGATGGGTTTACCGAGTGTAGGGCTGGTGAGAATGGTCTAGAGCTGGACGTTTATTTAAAAAGTTTAGACTTTGAAATACCATGAACTTTGGTTCAAAGCAATTGATCGGTACAAGGCTGAGCTCACCTACACCGTTCACCCTGAAGAACTATTTCTTTATATAACGCGCAGTTGTCGTAACGATTTAGAAGATTACTTCAATTGCCGTTATGTTGAGTGAGTTCACGATTGAAAAGCTCGAGTCGGTAGAAATAAACCCTCTATTGGAAAAGCGTGTTTATAAACTTGTGTTTAATAATGTAGCTAACGATGAACTCTTTGTGCGTGCTTTTGATTGTATTCTAGACGTATTTAAAGATGACTTACCAACCGGTTATAAAGTGGGAACAAAAATAGTACTGAACGATATGAAAGCCCTTTCATATCGAATACAGGTTTCCCTATACTTTAAGCGGTGAAATATTATTAAGCCGCATATACTGCGTAATGCAGAGCAATAATGATGTAATTGTAAACTCGATTAAATGAGTTTAATATTTTGAAAAAAAAGTGAAATGTATTTATATATTTTGCGTGATATTTCTCCTGTACTGTTATGATTATATGCATATTTCTATTATTATTGAAATGTATATTTATTTCTATTTGAAATGTATATTTATTTTATATATATCTCCATAATTGTGTATATATTTCCTGTACTGTTATGATTATATGCATATTCCTCAATTATTATTGAAATGTATATTTATTTTCTATATATTTATAATAAACAGAATGATGCAATGTTGTTTTACTTAATTATATCATGTTACGCCTTCTAAACCTACTACCGGTATTCTAAACCAACTTTTAAGAAATATAATAATGTATACAATGGTATCTGGCAATGCTAAAAAGTGGTATCTGGCAACTCAAGCCATTTACGCCTTCTAAGCCAACTGGCTGATTAGGAGCCTATAAAACAACGCCTACTCGGCTGAAGTCTTAATATGCACTTGGCTCCTGCCAGGTGAACACTTCTCCTCTCTCTCCTTTCTGGCCCTTTGGGGGGAATAGCTTGGGGGAGAACTCCGCCTCCAAGTTGCATGCCCCTTGCAACCCCGGTTGGCAACAAAGGGCCCTTTTGGGGGAATTTTTTTTCTTTTTTTGCAACACCCCCCAACACCCCTTTGCAACATTACGTAATCACTTGCAACATTCCTGCACTCTAACCTTTTGCGGCTATACTACTAATACGATACATACAATCTGTAATATGCGTCCTTTATACGTGTCGCGGAGTATTTTGTCGCAGTTTAGGTGTAAGTTTTTGTTTTACCATTTCTGTACCCTCATGTATGGCATTTTTTCGTTTCAACTTAGGCTTTCCGCAAGTTGTCTTGTGGTATTTTAGGCGAGAGCAATTGCTGGCCACAAATTTGCAAACGTTGCACATGTACACCCTTTTATTCTTTGGCGTATCAGTCACGTGTCTAGTTGTGTGTTGTTTTGTGTCGCCCACCTACACATTTTAATTTTTTAGGTGATTTATATCAACTCACTCATCGATCATCATGCCTCAAAAGTGTAAAATTCACCCCGACAATTTCTGTTACGTGTGTGGCTCATTCGCGATTAAATCACAACGGCGTACAATCACGATGGATCTCCAGAAAACTTACCGGTTATACTTCGGCTGTCCACAAGGCGACCAAGATAAGGCGTGGGCGGCCACATGTTATCTGTTCGAATGGATTACTTGACTGGTTGAACCAAAGGAAAAAGTCGATGCCGTTCACTCTACCCATGATATGGAGGGAGCCGAGAAACCATCATGGCGATTGTTACTTTTGCAATGTTAACATAACTGGATTCTCCATGAAGAACAGGCATAACAACGTTTATCCGAACGTAGATTCCACGATCAGACGATGCCGATTCCGGTACCTCCACAGCATGGACTCAATTCTTTAGAAGATTAAAGGGAATCTGACGAAGGTGCGATTGGAGGAGATGCGGGACCTTCGGCCGATCTTGACTACACACCTGACGAAGAGCAATCGGAGCCGGAGAGGCTTACCCAAAACGAGTTGAATGACCTCATTAGAGACCTAGCCGTCTCCAAAGAGAAATTGGAACTTCTCTCCTCGAGACTCAAGCAGAAACACTTACTTGAGAAGAACATCCGAGTGTGTTACTATCGAAAACGAAATCATGATTTGGCGACATTCTTTACAGTAGATGGTCCGCTCTGCTATTGCCATGATATCAATGGCCTTTTCGAGAACTTGTCACAAGTACACACACCATCTGAGTGGCGCCTTCCTTCATTGATTCTTCACAGCGAAGCTTCAAAGCGGTTCTCCTGCATAACGGGAACTTAAAACCGTCCATCCCAATCACCCACTCCGTTCATCTAAAGGAGACGTACGATAGCATGAATATACTACTCGAAGCAATCCAATACAGCACTCATCAATGGAATATCTGTGGTGATCTCAAAGTAATTGGTATGTTAATGGGCATGCAAGGAGGGTTCACGAAATACTGTTGTTTCCTATGCCTATGGGACAGCCGTGCTACCGCGGATCATTACAACAGACGTGATTGGCATCAAAGAAGCACATACGATCCAGGAACGGGGTGTGTCCAGTGTGTTCCTTTAATTGACCCAAAGATGATTTTCCTGCCATCTCCACATTAAGCTCGGCTTAATGAAAAATTTTGTGAAAACGATGGGTAAGGCGAATTCGACAGGGTTTCCATACCTTGTTGAGAAATTTGCAAACATCAGTGCCGCAAAATTGAAAGAGGGAATCTGGTGGGGCCCCAAATCAGGGAGGTTCTGCAGGATGAAGGCTTTGAAGAAAGCCTCAATGCCTTAGGCTTAGAACTAAAAGCATGGCAGGCTTTCAAATGGATTTGTGGAAACTTCTTGGGTAACCACGAGTCTCCCGCATACAAAGATGGAGTTCAGAAACTACTCGATACATATCGAGAAATGGGCTGTCGCATGTCCTTGAAAATACATTTTTTACATTCGCATCTAGATTTCTTTCCCGAAAACCTTGGTGGGTGAGTGACGAACAGGGGAAACGCTTCCATCAAGACATCCAGTCAATGGAAAATCGCTACCAAGGTTTCTGGAACGAAAGTATGCTCGCAGACTACTGCTGGATGTTGTACCACGACGATCCGGACAAGGTTTACA